>BSBK01002059.1:600000-990000 GCA_027943335.1 Chamaecyparis obtusa | reverse complement strand
TTATCATGGCTCCACTACTTCCATAACCTTGTGGTTGTTGTCATAGAAAAGGTCAATCTAGTTACCGGGTGTTCCTATATTCTTGAGGCACTAAATATGGCTTATCCTCTTGCATAAATGATGTTGTCGTTCCTATAATTGAAGTTGTTATGCTATGTAATGAAGGACCTAGTTTTTAGGTGTTATGTTTTCTCAGTTTCTTTTAAATAAGCAGGAACCTATGATTCTGAGCTAGTTAGATATTTTGAGGATTTTATATTGTAATCCAGCAACAAAGTGAATACACTTTCATATTCTATCTTGTACTTATGTTTTGTTAAATGAATATATGATAGTTCCATATTTTAACATTTGAGTTTTAAATCTATTCACACTTCCATGGGGGCCCACATGGGAGGCGAATTCTCTATTCATGTTCAAGTAGGACTTAGTTAAGTTTCCTTGAAATTGATAAGCACTATTCCTCCTGTAGCCATTGGTAGAAGAACCATCGGTTGTTTCCTGCAGCATAGATTTACCTTTGAAGCATTATTAGTTTACTTCTAAGCATTTCCTTTAAGTTTAAGTTGTGAATTAAGTTATAGTTTCAGTTCTTAGTATAAATCTCCTATAGAAATACTCTTACTTTAGTAGTGATGACTTTTGAAGAGAAATAAAGCATAGACCTTACAGCCACCATCTCAAGCTCACATTCCTAGATTGATACATTTAATGAAGTCCAACATGATATTCCAAGTATACATGTGATAATTTTAAGTAATGAATCACTGTTAAAGGATGTCCAATCCTTGAAGTTACTAGGGTATTATTCTGACCAACCACAAATGAATGTGCTAACTATTGTTTCAACCCCTTAATGTCATTCATGTTAGACCTAGCTACAAGAATATCATCAACATACAAACATAAAATAATTTAGCTATCATCATCCAACCTCTTAAAATAAAATAAAAATAGTCAAGATGACACCGAGTGTATGCATGCTCATTCATAGAAGTGTCAAATTTAATATACCATTGTCGAGGTGCTTGCGTCAAGCCATATAAAGTTTTTTTTAATCTGCACACTAGATTTTCCTTACCCTTGACCTCAAATCCTTGTGGATGTACCATATATATTTCTTCATCCAAATCACCATGATGAAAATCTATTTTAACATCAAGATACTCTAAATGAAAATCTTTAGTACCCAGAATACTTAAAATAGTATGAATAGAAGTCATTTTAACAACTGTAGAAAATATCTCATCAAAATCAATACCATTTTTCTATGAAAATCCTTTTACGACTAATTTGGCTTTAAATATTTTCTTACCTCCATCCTCTTCTTTCATCCTATAAACCCATTTATTTTGTAAAGACCTTTTATCTACAAGTAACTTACATAAATCCCAAGTTTGATTTTCCTGCAAGGAGTCCATTTCCTCTGTCATTGTAGATTCCCACTGAAGCTTTGTATCCACGTGCACAACTTCATTATAACATTCATGTTCACCAGCATCTATTGATAAAATAGAATACAAAGAGGGAGAAAATATGTCTGGAGGTCTACTTAGCCTTGTTGACCATCTAACATTCGCTGGGGTTTGTGGTATTTGATATTTTTGTTGTTCTGGACCATAGGGAACTATTAGAGCATCATCTTTTAGAGTATCATCCAACACTACATAATCATTTTCTTTCTTCTCATGATGCTACAACAGATCTTTGTACAACACTTTCTCATTGAATATGACATCCCTAATCCTTACAATTTTATGGTTTTCAAAATACCAAATCCTATAACCAAATTCATCAATGGCATATCCAAAAAATACATATTTCTTTGACTTAACTTTCAGCTTGGTTTTATTTTCAAAATCTATATGTGCAAATGCTTCACAATCGAAGGTTTTGAGAAAAGAATAACTCACCTTCTTACCAGACCATGCTTCCTCTGGAATACCATAGTCCAAAGGATTAGAGGGACCTCTATTGATTAAATTTACAATTGTATTGGCAGCCTCTTCCCACATGTTTAAGGATAGCCTGACATGCAACCTCATACTTCTTACTTGCTCCATTATTGTCTGGTTCATGTGTTCAGGCACTCTATTTTCTTGTGGAGTCCTTGGTACATTTTTATACCTATGAATACCATTAGAGGAACAATAATCTTCAAATTTTGTGCTGCAATAATCACCACCATTATCAGATATAAGGCATTTTGGCATTTTACCAGTCTCATTCTCAACCAAGCATTTCCATTTCTTAAAAGTTTGAAATACATTAGATTTATGTGTAAGGAAATAAATCCATAATTTTCTTGTTGCATCTATAAATGTAGCATAATACAGAGAGCCACCAAGGGAAGATACATGAGCTAGTCCCCATATATGTTTATGTACAAGCTCTAATTTCTTTTTTTTTTTTTTCCTTTCTAATCTTCACAAAACTAACTCTCTTTTATTTTCCATACACAACTTTCATAGAAATCCATATTGACACATTTCAGACCAAGTAAAACTTTATTTGAATGAAGTAATTTCATACCTTTTTCACTCATGTGCCCAAGTCTATTGTGCCAAAGTGATGTGTCAAAATCTACTGCAACTATAAGATATTCTTCCTTCTCAACTGCAGCAACTATTCCTGAACATTCATTTTTCTCTGAAACAATTAAAGTAGAAGGAACAATATGACCTGTACAAAGATATAAGGTGCCTAATTTTACATATTTTTCTACTACTAAGGAACCTTTTGAAACCTTCCAATTTCTATCATTAAAAGTAACTGTGCAACCCACATCACCTAGTTGCCCTACTAAAATTAAATTCCTACTCAGCTTTGGAATATGTCTTACATCTTGTAGTAGCCAATGATTCCCATGATACAACTTAATCGTAATTTTTCCCTTTCCATCAATTTTACAGTGTTCATTATCTCCCAAATAAACTAGCCCCCTTGGACATAATCAAGAAAATAACCTCTATGGGGTGTAGAATGAAATTAATACCTGAAATATAAAACCCATGAATCATCAACCCTTTCTAAAGAAAGAAGCAAAGCATCCTCTTCAGATTTATTACTTACCACATTTACCTCCTTGTTACCTTCTTGTTTGTCTCCTTCTTTATTCTTCTAAGACTAAAAATATTTCTTCTTATGACCTGGGTTTCCACAGTACCATCAATCATTTGGTCCTTTAGATTCATACCTCTTTCCCTTTGATTTTCCTCTTGATTTCCCATGATTTCCAGAATTATTTTATCTCTCATTCATTCTGACTCTACTTTGTGCATTCAAGACACTTCCAGATGTAGATCCACCTAAGCTTTTCCTATGAGTTTCCTCTCTCATAATCACACCGATAACATCATCAAATTTTAGGGTATTATATCTAGAAACAAAGTTACTAACATCCATTACAAGGCCATTCCATCTTTTAGGCAAACAACACAAAATCAAGCGAGTCCTAATTTCTTCATCAAAAGTAATTTTTACAAAAGATAATTGACTTTTAACCATATTAAAGCCATTCAAATGATTAGTAATAGATCCACCTTCTACCATCTCCATATTAAACAAACGCTTCATGAGAAATACCTTGTTTGAAGTGGAGGGATTTTCATATAACCTTGCTAGGGTTTCCATCAACTCTTTAGTTGTCTTTTCTTTTGTAATATTAAATGCCACTGATTGTTCTAGACTCAATCAAATACTTCCAAGTGCATTTCTGTCAACAATTTCTCAATCCTCATCACTCATTGTTGACTATTTTTTGGATTGTCCTTCCAATGGCTGCCATAGCTCCTTCTGATAGAGATAGTCCTCCATTTTTTACTTTCCATAACTGAAAGTTCTACCCATTAAACTTCTCAACCTTTAGCTTACCCTTGTCTACCATTTCTCCCACTCAACCATGAGACTTCCACTAAACCATGAGATCTTCCTATAAAGGATAACTAAAAAAACAACCTTTCTCTGATACCACATGTTAGGATTAACAAGACAAAAATAACAGTTACATGGAAATATAACCAATATCAAAAAATAATAAACCACATAGAAAGGGAAGACAAGACACAAAGATTTAACATGGTTCACCCAATCCCTAGGCTACGTCCACCAGCAACAAGACCAATATTATTATTATTCAATGATTACAATTGGTAATCCCTTATAGCTCAATACCACTGCAAGAAGCTACTAAAACATACATCATAATGAAATTCCTAACCCTGAGCTATTTTATACAATCTTATTATTTCTACTTTAGGGTTATAACATGCAAGGGTGGGGGGAAAAGTGTACAGTACTTCCTTGATCAATCACCATAATATAATAGGAACTTGGTAGGTTTGGAATTTTGATTCACTTGAAAAGTGAAGAGAATAGACCTATTGCCAAATTTCTCAAATAATAGTAGGTTGTTCAAATTGCTAGATTCAAAGTGAAAATACCACAATTTAAATAAAAATTCACTGAATATTTAAGGCTTACCTTATTTCTAAGCTAGCTAAGGCTAGGGGTATTTTTTATTCATATTTTCATGATTTTAACTCGCCTAGTGGTGATTTCTCTAGCTCCTTTTCCTCCTCTTTGAAATTGTTAGTCCAACACAACCACAAAAAGTAAAGAAAAATAAGAAAAATAGAATTCTAAGCCTTTAGTTTTGAATTTTAACCAAAATGATCAAGGCATGAAAATTCAATTCAAGAATACAAAATTTGATTTATAAGCATCAACTACTTGTAAATAACGTTTGTATTCCTTACCTTCCTACTTGGAATCCTCCAAAACATGATTTACGTGCGCTATGTTCTCCTTATTGATTCTTCTTGCAATAGCCTTATCCTCACTATTATTCTTGGTTTCTATATTTTTCACCTTTTTATTCCCTAAATTTGGAAAAATAAAGGAAATACATTTTCGACTATGAAATTTATCAATTTGTAAGAATAGTCAAAAGCGCAGCAAAAATGATTGAATGTGCTATTTAAGACTTAGAATGCACTGTAGAAAACTTTAAATGCATAGAAATAGAAATTAAATGCACTATTTGATTAAGAAAATATGCATAAAGAAAACTTAGGATGTGCTACAGGATTTATAGAATGCTCTCCGGAGTTAGAGTGAAAGCGTTGAAAGAATGAAAGACATAATATAGAAGTTATTAGATGTGTTGTTTCTTCATGTAAAGGCACAAAAACTTTATCTCAAATGCATTGCTTCAGGCCTTGGATGCACTACCTAAATGCTTGGATGCGCTACACGAACTCTCAAATATGCAACTTTACCTGTAAAATAGAGTTAAAACAAGAAAATCCTAGAAATATAGAAAATTCTCCAAAATTTAAATGGATGAGGCCTAATGTCCCATAGTGTGTGCCATTTTGTGTACTATTGAAAGAACCTTCATAGGGTTATCTTGTTAATAAATGAACAAATAAACTAAATTAACCACAATTAGTGAGCTATTTAATGAAAAATAATGACAATAAGAACTATATGGCTCTCTATTTAGATATGCTAATGGTAAGCTCTCAACAAGCCTCTGTTAGTGAAAGCTATAAAATGAGAAATTATAAAGATATTAAGCTATTTAAGCCTATTTCAAAGAAAATATGCTCAATTTATGCTTAAAAATGCCTTTCTAGCTAAAATTCTTAATTTAAGTTTGATGCAATTTTCAGATATGTGGATTCTTTTATCCTAATTTTCGTCTTGCTTTTATATATTTGTGCAAGCATGGGGGTGTATTTGATTTAATCATGATTAGGTTTGAGCTAAGTCCATGGTTCCACCTTTAGGGACAATTTAAATGTTTTTTCCTCAAAGCTTGGGACAAAGAGATAAAATGAGTGCTCAAGATGCTCTCACCTTATGTGTGATTGAGATTTGATTTTGGCTTGATCCATGTGAGCCCCATCCTTAATTCCTATTGGTAGAGTTATTTTTCTCTCATGTGGTGGGTGAGGGAAATTATGAATTAAATAATTGAATTAAATTGATTTGTTTAGCCATGTGTACCCCTTAAAAGGGTTGATTTGATTTAAAATGAACTATGCAATTAATTAGATTAATTGCACACTTAATTGATTTATTTTGATTTAAATTGATTTATTGGCTTTTAATTTTCAATTATTATTGGATTTTTGGCTTGATTGCAATTTATGTTTTGATTTTTCTTTAGTTGATCACTTGAATTGATCTTGACCATTTTTAGGTGATTACATATCTAACTCTTCCTACATAGCTTTGATCCAAGATTCATCTCTACAAGCTTCATCAGTAGTCTTTGGTTCAACTTGAGAAATCAAACAAATTTCTTCCCTTATCTTTGATCTAGTCATCACTCCTTGACTTGTAATACCAATAATTTGATTTTCAAGATAGTTTTTCTTAACATACCTCAAAGTATTAGGAGTCTTAGTAACTTCATCTATGTCATCATCACAAATCTTATCCTCACAGTCAATCTCAACATGTTCTTCTTCTTCTCTAGTAGCAACTTCCTTGATTTCTGTATTCCGATAATAATCATACATTCTCTCTTGTATCTGAAAATTTTCATCTATCTTCACATTATTACTTTCAATCATATTTCTCAATCTTAGATTAAAACATTTTTAAGCCTTTCTTTTAGTAGAATAACCAAGAAAAAATCCTTCATCACTTCTAGCATCAAATTTCCCTATTTCATCATCTCTTTTGATATAGCATTTAATTCCAAATATTCTGAAATATTTTACAGTAGGAGTATGATTGAACCACAATCCATAAGGAGTCTTACTTGCACCTCCTCTGATTTGAATTTTGTTTAATGTGTATATGGTTGTCCCAACAACTTCTCTCCAATGTACATGAGATACATTTCCTTCTAGAAACATTGTCCTAGAAGCATCCAATATTGTTATGTTTCTTTTCTCTTCTATCCCATTTTGTTGTGGAGTCCTAGGAGTAGATGTTTTTATGTATATTCCATGCTCTTCACAATATGAATTGAATTGATCTAAAGTAAACTCTCCACCTCTGTCTGATCTCAAACATTTTATCTTTAAGCTTGATTCATTCTCTACTTTTTCTTTGAATATCTTAAATTTGTCATATACTTCCAATTTCTCTCTCAAGTAATCCACATCATTCTAGAAAAGTCAGCAACAAAAAGTATAAAGTACCTTTCACCATAGTATGATCTTTTCATTGTAGGTCCACATAGGTCTGTATGTACCAAATCCAACTTTTCTTTCATTGAATGTGATTTTCTTTTATAACTATTTCTAGTCTATTTTCCTATAACACACTCTCTACACATAGTGTTAGATGGTTTTAAAATTTTAGGTAGGCCCCTCACTACATTATCCAAGCCTACCTTCACAATATTATCAAAATTAACATGACATTTACCTTTTGTGCCATAACCAACTGTCATCTACCTTTGCAACAAAACAAGATGCTTCAAATGTATTTAGCTCAAATTACCTCTAGATTTAGTACCAATTGCAATCAAATTTCATGATAAAACATTTCCCATCAATGAATTTAAATTGATAAACCTTGTCCATTAATTTTCCAACACTCAACAAGTTATGCTTAAGTCCATCAACAAGTAGTACAGTAGTAGTATTAGTCTGTCCATTGAAAGAAATAGATCCTACTCCAATGATAAGCTTAGGAACATTGTCTCAAAATCTCACAACACCACCATCATACTTATTTAGTTTAACAAACTTATTTTTATCTCTAGTCATATGATGTGAGCAGCCACTATATATAACCCATTTAGATTTCTTATCAACATGTGACACTAAAGCTCTATCCTCATGTAATGGTTTTTCATCTTTGATAGAAATAAATCCAATCTCCTCACTATCAAAATCATCATTAGAAACACCTTCACTAGCATAATAAAATTCTTTTTTCTTTTGAATACTTAGATTTTTAAAACTTAGATTTATTCTTAGGAATTCTTGTAGGACATCTAGATGCAAAGTGACCTATCTTATTACATGAAAAACATTTAAAAGGTGAATTTCCTTCAAACTTACCCTTACCTCTCTTTTCTCTTCTAGGAATGAGGGAAAAAATTTCATCTAGCTTTCTTTCTTCTTCCTGTATTTGTTCCCATTCATCAGCATACTCACCAAGCTCTTCTTTCATATTACTACTACTGGTGCTCGCAATTCTAGATAATGTCTTTTTGTGTGTAGATGCCTGAAATGTTTTTTCAACTCTAGGTAAAGAATCTACCATCTCTGTAGCCTCAAAGGTAGTTATATTTTCAATCAACATCTCTCTACTAAAGTTTGTAGTCAAAGGTATAATCTCTTCTATCGCCTGAACTTTGTTCTTGTAAATAGGTGTCAATGATCTAAGAATATTTGCAATGACTTCTTCCTCTTCATAAGTGCCTCCAGAATTCTGATTCCAATCACAACCTTAGTAACTCTCTATAAATAAGCCCTAATATTTTCATCATCTTTCATTTTCAAATTCTCCATCCTTGTTTTCCAGTTTTGTAACTTTACTTGCTTAGTAAACTTTTCTCCTTCATTTAATGCTTCTAATCTTCCCCAAATTTTTTGAGTTGAATCCATATCTTTCATCTCAATAAATTATCCTTTAAAAAGTGTGATGATCAGTGTTTCCATTGTGACCATGTTAAATGAAAATGTCTTATTTTCTTTATTAGTAGCTTTATCTAATTCATCCTTAGCCTTCATGGTTACCTCATTCTTCTTGATCATCTAGTAGTCAATACCCAAACATAGAAAATGTGTTCGCATCTTTTTCTTCCAACTGTCAAAGTCTTTAGGATCAAATTTCAAACTATACCTCCTATAGAATTCCATATCCAAGATCACCTCAAGCTATTAAGCTCTCTCTAAGGACCAGTAGCTCTGATGGTAATTATTAGGAATAACAGTCCACCGAAATAACTAAGAGGGGGGGTGAATCAGTTGTGAGATAGATTATTCAACTTTAAAATTTAAATAGTAGCTACACCAAATCAAATGATAACATGGTAAATGCCAACACAATAGTACAATATTTTATTATCGAGGAAACCCTATTAAAGGTAAAACCCTAGAGGAAATCAACACCCACAAATGATGTACTAAGATTATATTATCTCTGTTAAAGGATATATCCCTACTAGGAGCTTATTAAAACATTACAGTACATAGAACCTATTAAAGGAAAAACCCTGTTAGGAGTCAAAGAAATGTAGGCTCGCTATTGGAAAAATGGTCAACACTCCCCTTAGGATTCATGACATATTTTAATAGCCTTATGTGTCTTCTATAAGTCTAGTGGTTGTATTGAGCATTAATAGGTCAATCTTTTGGTGCAACGACAACCACTACTTGTAACAATTGGTATCAAAGCCAAGTGCCTCAGAGAGAAAGTTTAACAACTTGAGGTTGATCAGATGGAATACTTTAGGAAATAAAGTCCTAAGTTTGATGGAGAGAATTATCTTGATTGGAAGAACAAGATGGTGACCCATTTGCAGTGCATTGCTTTTGAAGTTTTTGATGTAACTATCTATGTAGTCAAGATACCTTCCTTGGAAGACCTTGCAAAGGATGATGCTACTGATAAGAAAAAAGAACTATTTCATTAGAATGCTATAGCTAAAGAAGCTCTTATCAGCACTCTATCTGATGGTGAGTTTTCAGAAATAAAAAAGGTAGATACAACCCACAAAATATGGAAGCACCTAGAAGACATATTTGAAGGAGACAAACAAGCAAAGGATGCATGCAAAAAGACATGGAAGAAAAGATACAATGCATTGGAGATGCTGCTTGAAGAAAATATCAGAGCTTACAATCAAAGGATAAATGAAGTAGTTGCTAGAATTAGAAACAAGATGAATGAAGATGGTATAGTAGTAAGAAATAAATCAAGGTTAGTATGTAAGGGATATGCACAAAGAGAAGGCATTGATTATTCAGATACATTTGCACCTGTCAGTAGATTAGAAGCTATTAAGTTGTTTCTAGCCTATGCTACAATCAAAAACTTCAAAGTATATCAGATGGATGTCAAGTGAGCATTCCTGAATGGAGATTTGAAAGAAGTATACATTGAGCAGCCAGAAGGATTCACCTTATCAGACAGACTTGATATGGTATGCAGATTGAAGAAGGCCCTCTATGGACTTAAGCAAGCCCCTAGAGCATGATATGAGAGACTAGAAGGATATCTAACAAAGATTAGATTCAAGAAAGGAGCAGAAAATTGTAATCTATTCATTAGAGAGACATTTAAAGGTCTACTACTTGTAGCTATATTTGTTGCTAACATTATCTTTAGAGGTAATGATAAACTAAGTGTAGAGTTTGCCAAAGAAATGCAGAATGAGTTTGAGATGAGTATGATTGGTCCTATCAAATACTTTTTGGGACTAAATGTGCAGCAGACAGAAAAAGGAATTTTTATTAATCAATCCAAATATGTGAAAGAGATACTAAAGAAATTAAAGATGGATGATTGGAAGCCATTAGGAGCACCTATGATCACTAGATGCAAACTTACAAAAGAAGATGACTCACCAGAAGTGGATACAACATTGTACAAGTCTATGATTGGTAAAATCATATATATTACTTAGACTAGACCTGATATTTCCAATGTAGCTGGCATAGTTGGATGATTTGCAATAGAACCTAAGCAAAGTCACCTCATGGAAATAAAGTGAATATTCAAATACTTGCAAGGCACTATAGATGATGGTCTATGGTATCCTAATTCATAAAATGTTGAGCTTCATGTATACACTGATGTTGATTGGGTAGGATGCATAGATGATACAAAGACTACATCTGGTGGAGCAATGTTTCTTGGAGATAGACTTGTCACTTGGACAAGAAAGAAACATAATTGTATTTCTTAGTCAATAGTAGAAGCGGAGTATGTTGCACCAGCCCTGAATTGTTCTAAAATTGTTTGGATCAAGAAAATGATAAAGGATTTTGGAATTTAGATTGATTATCCTATTGTTATTCATTGTGATAACACTAGCACTATCAATATGTCTAAGAACCCTATGATGCATGCAAAGACAAAGCACATTGAGATGAAGTATCACTTCTTAAGAGAGAAAGTGGTAGAGAAAGAAGTCAAGTTAGACTATGTGAGTACTAAAGATTAGTCGGTAGACATATTCACAAAGCCCTTAACAAATGATACTTTTCAGTATCTGAGGGAGAAGTTGGGAGTAATTCCCTTCCCTGATTCTACTTAAAAGAAAGAAGGAAAGGCATCAGTCCTCAGGGGCTGATGGAAGGTTGACTACTCTACCTTAGGAGTATTACAGGTGCTTAAAATGAATGGCACCCCTTTACATTGATGTCAAAGGGGGAGTGATATATAGTCATGAAAAATTTAAGTAAAAAGGAGAAGTAATATACTAAGGGGGGGCAACATTCAGTTATGACAATAGTTCAGTTAAGGAAATGGAGAATATTGGAAAATATTGCAGCAGATGGAGGATTCAACTTTGGGGGAGTTTTGAAGAGGAAATGGAGAATGCTATAAAATAAATGTTCATTTAGGTTGGTGGTGGTTTTTCATTCCACATGTTGCCATCAATGCCAAAAGGGGAGATCGTTGGAGATTTTCTAGCAGGCTAGTACAGACTGTATGTTTTTCATTGATGACAACATATGGAAAGTAGAATGCATGGAAGTATTATGTAGTAAGATTTTAGTATATGTAGCATAGACATGATATCAACATGATTTCATGGGTGCAGAGGTTAACTATTATTATAGATAGTTATATAATAGCTTGTGTCAGCAGTGTTCCTGATAGAGTAATAGGCAATGTTCTATGTATGGTTGTCTGTACAGTTATCATAGAGCCTTGCACACTTGGATATATGTTGAATAAATTTTAGTGATGTTTCAATCATGGATGCATAGTCTGATGATCAATAGAAGTGAAGTTATGTAGTTTCTATATGCCAGTAGTAGTTTCCTATGTTTATTCAAAAGAGTCAACAAAGATTTTATTGGTTCTAGAGTTGCACCTATCAAGTGGGTATGGACCCTTGGATTTAAGCTTAGAGGAGAGTTATTGATGTTTGGTTAAGAGTGCATGAAGTAATTCAGCTTGAGAAGGAAGATCCAATTGTTTTGGTAGAGCTGACAGTGTGTAGCGTGCATCTATAATTATCCTATTGGACAGGTCCCAGAATGTGTTGCATGCATAGTAGAGCCGACATAATGTTTATAAAGTTTTTTCATCATTTCTCTAATATGATTTCAAGGTGGTTCTAATAGGCTGACTTGATTATATCATTTAGAGGAAAGATATTTATAGGCAGTCATTTGTGATTGCTTGAGTGTGGTTCATAGTTAATTAAGCAAAGTAGAGCAGAGTGTGCAAAGTGTTGAGCCATTAGAGGAAGGTCTATGTGACCAAGTAAAGTGTTTGTGATATTCATTGGAACTAATTTAGACACCAGGTCTAAGCACAGTTCACCAAGATCCAGATATAGTGTATATCTGTTAAAAAGAAGGTTGTAGCCTTCACCCCTTTGAGTAGTGAGCTCTCGGACAGTGCGTCCTCTCCTCTAATAGGGACAATTGTAAAGGAATCCTAATAGGGTCTGACCCTTGACTAGGTCTACTATACTTAAATCATTGTAAAGAAACTCCTAACAAGGTTAAGGATCTTCTAACAAGGATCATAATACACTAGTACAAAATATTAGTGCGTGTCAGTTCCCACCAGGGTTTTTACCTATTTGGGTTTCCTCGTAACCAAAATATTGTGTTGTGTTCAAGTGTTATTTCATTCTCTTTATGCTTTATCTTTAAGTATACTTAATTGGATAAAGAATTGAAATGTGTAGATAACTGATTCACCCCCCCTCTCAGTTATCTCTTGGGACTATTCCTAATACTCAGTTCCCAAAAAAGGTTATGTCCACCTCTAGAACTAGTTGTTCACAACATAAGTGTATATAAGGAAATACATAATCCTTGTGAACTGTTTGATAGAAACTATCTTTTCTTGATTAGTTCCAATGAAGTATAAACTATCCTCTACTCTATATCTAGCAGATACAAGCTCGTAGCTCTCACAATCCTCTTTTATAATTCTTACACACACTACCCATATTTTCAAAAGAAAATATCTTACATATATACCCTATTACAATAAATGATCAGGTCATCCAATTAGTCTTTCATAATATATAAATAATTACATAACTCCTTGCTAAGATGCAAATAGTATTTATAACAAGTATACAATAATTACACTTCAACAATTAAGGTCCAACATCCATAATCCATTCTCACTACCAATAATACATGCTATAACTCTAAAGTCAGCCCCAAATAGGTCTCCTCTAGAACACATGCCACAAATGATGTAATCATGCTTCCCAAGACTTGCTAAGATCAAATAACATTCCTTAATACATTATCTGACATCTCTTAAGCTCGTATACAATTAATCCACATTGCTTGTAAGATATACTCAAAATACAGAGACTAACTCTATCAAATTCTACTTTCATAGTTTGGAAACCAGTCTTCACCAAATCTTGTGTTACTCAACCAATATGATATATTACAACATGTGATCTTAGATATAAGATCACAACACCTCCCTATACACAACCATGTATCCACTAATTCTAAATCAATTGTACAATATATGTACATTGTAATAACTAGTAAATTCTCTTCATAGAAACATATGTTGACATCAGTGACAAAACATGAATGAAAACAACATTAGTAACCAATTCCAACAACATCCAACATGATCAGGTACACAAGTAAAAAAGAGAGTCTCTATAAAGAGGAGAAATAGAGAAAACCACATGGGAAAAACTCTACTCCAAAAAGAGACGAAGACTATTCTAAAGGACTACAGAAGCCTCCACAACTAGGAATGTTCTAGAAAATAGAAATAAGGATGAACATGTACAACATCACTGAAGCAATAAGCTACAAACTCTGTCAAGAAGTAATTTCTGATTTGAAGATCCTCCACTGAAATATGACTAGGTAGACAAGATTTTAATCTACACGAGTACCCTCAAATGACACTACATGAATCAGGAGGCAAACAAATGTAAACAATTGAATTCGTAGATACATAATACTAAAATTTGGACAAGTGCCCTCAAATGATGCGACTTGAATCAGGAGGAAAACAAAGGAAAACACCTAAACTTGAAGATGCAAATGGCATAAAAATACCAAAGTTTGAAGAGATGATCAATCAAAGCTGAAAGAGTGTCTCCAAAAATAGGAAAGAGAAGAGTTTCCATATGGTAAATGATCCATCTCACTGAAATTCATTGGTACCCAACCACTACATCCACCTAGTACATAGAATATGTAAGGTATAAAATGGTGATGGATTAGGAAAGGGATTTTTAACAATGCACCTAATAAAAGCCCTAAACTATCACTTTCCAACTTACATGTAAATTGATATAATATGGAATATAGATCTGAAAATGTAAGGAATTCCAAAATTAAATAACATGAAATACATACCTCATAATAAATCTGATCTAGAAATACCTATTTTCTTGTGGCTATATTCAGTTTTGGGAAATTCTACGACCAGATCTAGCCTGGAAACAAAGAAATAGAGAAAACACTAAAATATTTTGTCTTTCTGAGGAAGGTCGACCTTGATCCAAAATGGGAGTAAGATCTTACCCTGAGCCACAATCTTACACCAAAAATTTGACCTTGACCTGCACTACTCCGATGGAAAATCTATTCACTGATCCTAGAAGTTTTTTGAAAAGGGTACTCAGATCTGCTCTGTAACACCTGAAATAGTGACTGTAGATATCTGAAAATGGTATTTTGGGGTGGCTATATAAGGTTTTTCCTTAATCAAACCCCTATTTTGGTGATCTCCACCTCCATGAATAGCCAGATGTAATAGAATATGTGTGTGTGTATGATACAAGAGCATACTAGGATTATTGGCAATCATGTATCAACCAAAAATATGTTTATCTTTGAAGGTATATTATTAGTTTTGATCTTGGTTTGGTGGAGTGCTTGCTCATTTTGGGGGACTGGTTGCTTGATTTCTATGGTTACCAGGGTGCTCGATCTCTGAAGAATGCTTGGTAACTGAAGGCATTAGTTCACTAGAACTTAGTGAAAACTGCATTCCTCGGTCATGCTTGGCATGGTCTGTTGACTGGTGCTCGGTTATTTCCTTTGCTGCTCAATGTTCTTTCTTACCAACTAGTTCTATTGATTTGGGTTGTGCTCCTCGTGTTATGGATTGACCATTAGATGTATGGGGACCTAGATCTGGTGTGTTGCATTCTTCTGTGTGGATCTAATGACTGTTGGGGCCATCTTTGAGAGTTTATCTATTTTGTAAGGCTATTTGAGAGCACACTGATGTTTTGGCATTTAATATTTGTTTGTAAGAGTTTATTGTTTCATCAGCTAACTTGTGGCTGGGAATCAATATTTATAGGGTGCTTGGGTAGATGTTTAGGGAGGATATGGTTGGGAAGGAAAGTTAGTAGCCTACAAGCTTAGGAGCAGGAATATTTCTTGGAATTTTGAGTACAAGTTGAGATCTTTCTTGGGTGCCTACCAGAGTGCTGCCTATTGTAGACCTGGACTAGCCAAATCTAAAAGTTGGGGAAAGGATCTGGGTCCCATGAGATCTAGTAGAATCTTATTTTCTTTGTATCTGGCCATAACCAAGAAGGCCTTACAGCCTGGCACATTGCATGTAATGGGTGATTTGATGAATAAAGACTTCTATTTTGTTAGAAATAGGGAATACTGAGAAGGGGGGGTGAATCAGTATTCTACAAACTTTATCTTTTGCCCAATTATGGATATAATAGATTATCTTTATACATGCATAACATAAGAAACTAAATAATATGCATAACAATAAAGAACTCATAACACATGATATGTTCTCGAGGAAACCTTGGCCAAGGGAAAACCCCGGTAGGGATGGTACCCACAAAGATCCACTAATCAAAAGTATCCCATTAAGGATTTTGACCCTGTTAGGAGTCTATTACATATGTATACTGTATCAGTCCTAGTTAAGGGACTATAGGCCTTGTTAGAAGCCTCAACCCTGTTAGGAGTTGTAGATACAAAAATCTGATTACAAGATGAGCCCACTGCCCAAACAAGTAATATATAATGTAGGTCAAGGTACATAACCTTATTCTACTTGAATCAATATTCCTTTGCTGCTTTTATCTTTGCATCATCACTATTACATTCACTTTACAATTACATTCATTACATCACTTTTTGCATCGCTCTCTTTTCCTTACAATTATAATTCCATATATACAAGTTATTAAGGCTAATAACTTTACATGGTCGGCTTCCATATATCTTTGTCTAAGGGTTAACATCTAGGATGTCATCCCTTTATATTTTTAGGTCATTATTTTGGTAAACAAAATAATCCCTTAACTCTTTACCAATTCTGCCTTCATATTCTATCTTGTCGGCTTCACATTATCTTCGGTAAAACTATCATAACTAATTCCATACATGCCATACTAACTTGCACTCTAAGATGGGTCATCAGTAGCCATCATAGCATCTATGTACAAGTGTGAAAGCACTAAAATTGCTCCAATAAATGTTGCAAACCAAAACTATATCCTGGTACACTGTGAAAACATTGTCTCACACTTAGACAAATTTGCATTGCGATCTGCCATACTTGCTCTCTGACCTATGCACTCTTAATGTGGATCATATGTTTCCATAATGACAACATCTATGTACTCACTTTAGCCAAATTTCCAACATTCTCCACCTTTGTCATTGGTGGCAACATATGAGAAAATTAGCTAAGTGTACAAGTCAAAATCTCAAAATGTATAACAAAATTCTGGCCATAGTATAGAATATGTATACTATCCTTATAACTCCTCAAAATATACTTTCTAATAAAAAAATTCATACAATACTCCCCCTAAGAGTATCAATCCTCATATACATAACAATTTTCTTCTTTACTACAATCACTCCCCCTTTGACAACAATGACAAAATAAAGTAGGGAGGATTACAAAATTGTAACCCAAAAAAGATTATACCTCCATTTACTTATTGCAAAGATGGTAGGCTGGCAACACAATCTACAAAATTTACTTTCATGGCTTCAAACTCTTTCTCCCATGACTTTCTAATAGAATCTTCCACATTTAGAAGTGTGCTTAATCCATAAGCTGCTATCTGACAACTTGAAGGTTCTCAAAATTAAATTTCTAAAATGATGTCTTAGTAGTAAGACATTCTTCTAACTGTTCCTCAATAATGCTCAACTTCATAGAAGTATGCTCTCTCAGAAGTTCAATTCTTCTCAATTTCCTATTCTTTTCATCTTGCAATGATCTTATTTCATCATAACACTTCCTAACTTTCTTCTCAACATCACTTACTTTTACATTGGGTCCAAAAAGAAGATTAGATTCATTCTGAATCTCAGCTTCCTTCACCTTGATTTTCTACTCCTCTATTGCTATCAAAATCTCAAGTTTTGTACATTGCATGTACAAAGCTTTTCCAGTCTCTAAATGTTTCCTCAAGTTCTTGATACAAACATCAAGACTAATAATATCATTTCTAATATTCTGACTTATGATTAAAAGCATTTCAGCTTCATAAGCTGCTTGAGCTCTTACTTTAGCAATGTCTGATAAGTTGGTAAACTCATCATCAAAAGTACTTAGTACCTTTTTGGCTCTCTCCAAAGGATCTGCTTCTAAAATATGTGTAGTTACAATACTTTGCAACTTCTTTGTCAATTCCTTCAGACTTTCTTGTAGATTCTTTACCTTCTTATTTTTACCAAGAATCTTATTCAAAGAACTAATCAGCTCTAGCTGATCATCATCATCAAATTCTTTACCTAAGTCTTCAAACAAATTTCCAATTTCCTTCTTCTTTTCCTTAGGAGTGGGTGCATGAATTTCTATCTCTTTAGGTTCATCACTCACCAATTCAGTCTACACTACTTCTTCAATCCTATCCGGTTCATCAAGAGTTGAATTGTCAATAATGTTATCTAAATTCTTAAATATGTTATCTTCCATGTCCAAGGTCACCTTAGTGCCTTCAATGTCCATTGTATCATCTTCAATGTCAACAACTAAAGTAGAGGGAATATCCTCTGGTTCAGCATCAACTACATGTCCTGCTGCAACTAAAGTTTCTCCAACAAATTCTTCCATTACTTTAATAATTCCTTGCTATGTTTCTATTCTCACTTTCTCATACTATCCTTCCATGATCTGAATGGTTCTCCTCTTAGTCCTCAAAAGAGTGTCAAGGGGCTTCAAAATCTACTTCAAATGATCATCATCTTTCACTTCACAAAGCTTTCTCACAATATTCTCTCTTATAGTTTTTTCTTCCTTAGATGCTCTCTATTTTCTATTAATAAGGTTATTGTACAAATCATTAGGTATCTAACCTTGAATTGTATCAAACTTCTTGTTAGCCAAAATCATGTACTTAACAATAGAATTTTCAAGATTCAATCTTTCAGAATAGTTATAAAGATCATAGTACTTATTCATCTTAGTAAAGTCTCCATCTTGTATGATTTCTTCATTCACTCTCTCAACTCTAGGTTTCCATGCTTTCTTCTTCATAATAGAGTCATCATCTTTAACTTCTACAACCTTTCTTGGTACTGGTTGAACTATAGTCTTCTGTCTCTTTCCTAGTCCAGTAGTGATTTCTTTCTTTCTCTTGCTCAGTGTTACTTGTTCCTTTTCTGGCTCTTCTACTTTCACTTTAACTAGTGTAGGCTCTTTCTGTACTACATTGGATAAAGGTGGTACACTCAAGACTTCCCCCTATCCAACATCTCTCAATGTTGTTGCTGTCTGTTTAGCTATCAAAAATTCTCTTTCTATCATCCCTGTGTCTTTCAATATTCTCTTTATGGTACTGTTAACTATTTTCTTAGACTGTTTCTCTTCAATTTTAGCTTTAACAAAATTAAAGTTGTCTTCATAAGTTCCAAACTTACTACATTGGGTGTCCAATTTACTTCTTAGCAATCTTCCAACATACTCTTCTATTTCAATCTCAGAAATCTCATAGCCAAGAGGGTCTATGAATTCAACTCTAGGTTCCACTACTTCAATGTAAGTAAAGTCAGTGTCAACCATGAAATAAATATCATTCTTATATTTCTCCACAAGTGACTATGGAATCCTTGATCTACTAGATACCAATCTCTGAAATGTCTTCAAAACTAACACAACACTCTCATTAACTTGATCAATAACATGAATTCTATAAACTTTTTTTATTCTTTCCATCATAGACTGTCCATCATTCCAATTATTTCCAATTGTGTAAGGAAATCTTCTCAAAAGGTGGAAAAACATATATGTAATCAAAGATGAGAATATAAATTGTGCATATTTAGACTTCTTAATCTTCTCCAAATTCTCAAACAATTGAATTCTCAAAATCTCACACATATCAATAGAAACTTTGTCAACACACATCAAATAGGCAATGTGAACCGTGCCAGCTGCCATGTCATCTTCTCTGGAATTAGCATAAAACTTTGTAGTCAAAATCTTACATAGATATCTTACATCATGTTGTCTAATCTTGCTAATAACAATACCTCTACCATTATAGGATGATCCAGTGTTGTCAATGACAATCTTCCTCATGTTTTTCTCATTTAAAGGGATAGCACCAAGTTTGGATAAATCAGTGACTTCATGAATTAGGTCAGCTGTGATGTCAATCACTCTATCTTCTAACCAAAATTTCCCATTGTGAATTCTACTTAAAATGATCTTTGTGCACTCTTCATTATCGAATTCATACTGTAAACCATATGTGACAATTTCATTGTTTTTCAAATGTTCATAACCTTGCTTCAATGTCATATCTTGGTTATATATATACTAATACTCACTTGAAAAATCACTTTCCTTTACTATTTCTAGTTTACATCCAAGATAACTCTTTACATTTTCCAAATGCAAAACTTTGTCTAGTACGGATGATAAAGCAAACTCAGGGTCTACTTCTAAAGCTTCTACTACTTCTTTCTTCAATTTAGGTCTATTCTTGTCTCTAATGTTGTGAATCAAAGATGTATCCATGTTTCCTTCCAATTCTTTATAGGGATTGAAAGATTTGTCAAGATAAATACCTCAAATTCATGATTCTAGGGTTTGAAAAGACTCGACGCTTCAATCCTTCACAAAATCTCTGCAAAACACTTCCAATCTCTACTTTCTACTCTTCCAATCACTACAATTCACTTTGATAGACAAATAACATCGATCATAGCCTTTTATCACTTGAATCTCACTTAATTTTGACATCACATTCAATTCTTTTGCCACTTCTTTCCAAAAAGTTATTTCTGCTATCCTGCAAAGCTTAAAACTTCTTGCGATCTCACAAAACATAACATTTTCTTTTCTGCTCTTAACCATAGCATTAGTACATCATAAACTACCTTCTATTAACTATGCAGGACTTAATGCATCATAAATCTACTTCTATACTAATTCTGAGTTCCTAAACTACTGCAATTTACATAATTTAAGTGCTTAAAGATAGGTTAGGTAAGGACTCATTCTTACCACTTAATACTTCACCTATCTAATTACCTTCCATGTTGATTATGTCTTATTGATCTATGCCTTTAACAAAATTTACTTCATCTTCATTACTGTAGCAACCTTTCTGATTGTTTCCTATACTTTCATTTCTTTTTGCATTGTTTCTAGGGTTAGGGTTCGGCTGATAAGTTCCATTTTTTATTCTGCAAAACCTTGCTATATGTCCAATGCTATTGCATATCTGACAAAAAATTCCATTGTTCCCATATCTCTGTCCTTGCTAATTAATCTGTGACCTGCAATTTCTAGCAATGTGTCCAACTTTGTTGCATCTATAACACACTACTTCATTTGTTTTGTTCATGTCTTCAGTAGGTCTCTTATCTGCATTGTTAGTATTCCTAAACATTCTATTACCATAATTATTCTCAATAACTTTAGGTCTTCTACATTCAATAGCTCTATGTCCAAAACCATGACAATTATAACAATAACCATTTAGAGGTTTAAACTATTTACCTGTGCAATCTCTTTTCATATGACCAATAGCATTACAAGAAATACATCTACCTTTGAATTCTCTTTGCATACCTTTGGATGATTCCTCTTGCTTCGGTGATTGTTCTTCTTTAGGTGCATCTTCAGATTTGTTGATCTCATCAGGCTTCTTCTCATCTATGCTTTTAGATATCTTCAGATCTGGTTTCTTGCTTTCATCATTTGTTCTAAATATATTAAATCCAAGTCCAGTCTTATCATAGGATGGTTTCCCAAAAGAAACTTGTTCATTGATCTTCTCACTATTTGAATATAGCCTTTCAAGTTGTTGTTTAGATTGAGTCAATTCACCTTTCACAATCTTATTGTACTTCTCAAGTTCTGTATACTACACATTTACTTTCTCAAATTCGGATGTCACTTTTTCAAGTTTAGATTTTAGTTCTTCATTTTTAGTCTTTAGACTTTCATTCTTAGATTTCAGATTTACTTCATTTTTTCTATTTCAATCTTTCAAACTAAGCTTCAAATTTACTATCTTCAATTCCTTCTTAAGGATCTCATTTTCTTTTTCCAAGTTGTTATCACAATCTTCAATAAGAATTTTGGATTCCTTTTCAGATGTCAGATCTTCTAACTTGTTTTTCAATTTCTCAATAAGGTTCTTTGCATCATCATATTTCCTTTTTAGAGTGTTTCTTTCATCAGTAAGCATATCAATCTGCTCAAGAGCTTCATCAAGATTCTTTTGTAGTTGATCCATATCCATAAAGATCTTACTCAAGCTGCTAGGCTTTCCTTGAATGATTCTTCTCTAAGTAACTATGCTCTGATACCAATTGTTAGAAATAGGGAATACTGAGAGGGTGGGGTGAATCATTATTCTACAAACTTTATCTTTTTCCCAATTATGGATATAATAGATTATCTTTATGCATGCATAACATAAGAAACTAAACAATATGCATAACAATAAAGAACTCATAACACATGATATGTTCTCGAGGAAACCCTGGCCAAGGGAAAACCTTAGTGGGGATGGTACCCACAAAGATCCACTAATAAAAAGCATCATGTTAATGGTGTTGACCCTGTTAGGATTCTATTACATATGTATAGTGTATCAGTCCTGGTTAAGGGACTATAGACCTTGTTAGAAGCCTCGACCCTGTTAGGAGTTGTAGATACAAAAATATGATTACAAGATGAGCCCATTGCCCAAACAAGTAATAGACAATGTAGGTCAAGGTACATAACCTTATTCTCCTTGAATCAATATTCCTTTTCTGCTCTTATCTTTGCATCATCACTATTACATTCTCTTTACAATTACATTCATTACATCACTTTTTTCATCGCTCTCTTTTCTTTACAATTACAATTGCATATATACAAGTTATTAAGGATAATAACTTTACATGGTTGGCTTCCATATATCTTTATCTAAGGGTTAACATCTAGGATGTCATCCCTTTATATTGTTAAGTCATTATTTTGGTAAACAAAATAATCCCTTAACTCTTTACCAATTCTGCCTTCATATTTTGTCATGTTGGCTTCACACTGTCTTCGGTAAAACTGTCATAACTAATTCTGTACATGCCGTACTAACTTGCACTCTAAGATTGGTCATTAGTAGCCATCATAGCATCTATGTTCAAGTGCACAAGCACTAAAATTTCTCCAGTCAACATCACAAACCAAAACTATATTCTGGTACACTATAAAAACACTATCTCACACTTAGACAAATTTGCATTGTGATCTGCCATACTTGCTCTCTGACCTGTGCACTCTTAATGTCGATCATATGTTTCCATAATGACAACATCTATGTACTCACTTTAGAAAAATTTCCAACATGTTTTATTACTGATCTACTATTATTGTTTTGTATTTCCATTGCATATTGGTCTGGCTGCAAGGTCAGTCGGTCCTTAATTGGATCCACCAGCCTTGACTACATTAATTGGTATCAGAGTGAAGTTTGTTTCTATTTGAGAAAATTCTTTTCCTATTGGAGTTGAGTGGATCTTGTGTGTTTGTGTCTAGATGTTGATTTGAAAATGCCTCTGAGGAGAAATCATGAGATCTTTGAGGAAGAAGAACCTACTGGAGAATTTAGTCTTGATGATTTTAGGGCTTTGCAAAATCAAGTGCAAGACTTACAAGAGGAATTGAGAAAAAAAAATCCTACCTTGAAAGAGGATAGTGATGATGAATCTGAGGAAGATCATTTTGAAGAAGTTGTCGAAGAAGCTAGATATTCTGAGGAGAATCAAATTTTGAAAGCTATTTCTAAGATTGGGAAAAGACCTAAGATTGAAGTTTCTGCATTTGCTAGAAGCCTTTGGCCAGAAGAATTTATTGGTTGGATCAATGAGATTGATGAGTACTTTGAGTATGAAGAAATAGAAGATCTTGATAGGGTTAGATTTGGAAAGACTAATTTGAAGGGTCATGCAAATATCTAGTGGAGAGAAGTTCAGTTTGAAAGAGGTAGAAGATGAAAAGAAAAGATCACTAAATGGAACTGAATGGTTGACAAGTTGAAGAAGCAATTAATTCCAATGGATTATAAATTGGACATGTTTAAGAAGATGAAATCCTTGAAGCAGACTAACAAATTGGTGCAGGAGTATACCGAGGAGTTTATAGAATCCTAATTAGGACTGGTCATTATGAGGCTGATAAAGAGAAGATTGCTCGGTATGTCTATGGTTTGAGACCTATTATTTAGGAAGAGTTACTTACTATGCAAATGACATAAATTGGTGATGCTTATTAGATGGCATTAAAGATTTAAGAGAAGTTGAATAAGAATTTTGAAGGTAGACAAAATAGTAGGAACTGACATGGTAAAATTGGTGAGATAGTTGCTGAAAGTAATGTGATAGAGAAACCTAAGTCTAATGTGGGATCTAAAAGTGGTCAAGTTACTAAGAATTTTGGATAGAGAGGAAGGTGGAAGAATGAGTTCACCAGTACTTGTTATAACTATGGTGAAGATGGACATAGAAGTTTTTATTGTCTTAAGAAAAGGGTGGCACTGACTACTGAAAAAGATATTGTGAATGTTACAGAAAAAGGTGAGACACTTCTCACTATAAGGTTAGCTGCATGTGTTCCAGAATCAGTGCAAAGGATAAATATGTTCAGAACTAGATGTAAGTGCAAGGATGAGGTATGTAATGTCATAGTTGATGGTTTTAGTTTTGAGAACTTTGTTTTAGATGAAATGATTAGTAAAATGAATTTGGAAAGAAGGAAACATCCTAATCCTTATCAGATTAGTTGGATACAAGATTTTTCTAAGGTTAGGATTAAATAAAAATGCTTGGTTAAGTTTCAGATTGGATCTTACCAGGATGAGATATTGTGTGATATATTCCCTATGGATGTTTGTCATCTGTTTCTCAGTAGACCTTGGCAGTTTGAAAAAAAAAATTTTGTTTGATGGTTGTGCTAATACCTATGTTGTTAGGCATGAAGGATCTCAACATAAGATAATACCTTTGCAAGAGATAGAGGTTAAGGGATGTGGAGTTATCAGGTGTTGTCCTTGTGAAAAACCTTAGGAGCACAAGGTTAATAAACCTATTCCTATTAAGTCTAGTTTGAAGGAGAAGGAGAATGATATCTCTGAAGAGTTTGTTCAGATTAAGAAATAGATGGTCTTGTTGGCAAGGATGGCACATCAGATGGTGACATTTGTGACATAGAGAGATGAAGATGATACTGAGTTGGTTGAGGAGTCTGGGAGGGATGAAACTTACCGAGGCACTGATGTGATCGGTAGTGGTTAGAGTGGGTTGCTATTAGTTTCCGACCAAAAGGATAAGAAAAGTGGAAAGCAGAAGGACTTTCTGCATGAGACAGTGGATGAAGTGAAGAATACTTGGGATAAAGGACAAGAAGAGATGTGGGTGAGGAACAGATTCAACATACATGTTTTGATTCCCTTGAGGGTTTCCTAATTTCCTTATAAGAAAATATTTCTTACCTGGGGTGTTTGATATAGGAGCATCCTAGGATTCTTGGAAATCCTATATCAACCAAAAATATGTTTGTCTTTGAAGGTAGATTGTTAGTTTTGATCTTGGTTTGGTGGAGTGCTTGCTCAGTTTGGGGGACTAGTTGCTCGATTTCTATGGTTACCGGGGTGCTCGGTCTTTGAAGAACACTTGGTAACTAAAGGTGTCATTTCACTGGCCCTCGGTGATAACTACATTCCTCAGACATGCTTGGCATGGCCGGTTGACTGATGCTTGGTTATTTCCTCTATTGCTCAGTGTTCTTTCTTACCGACTAGATTTTTTTGTTGGATCAGCTTGGCTGACTGGTTCCGTTGATTTGGGTCATGCTCCTCATGTTATGGATTGACCGTTGGACATGTGGGGACCTAGATTTGGCATGTTGCATTCTTCTATGTGGATCTAATGACCATTGGGGCCATCTTTGAGAGTTTATCTATTTTGTCAGGCTATTTGAGAGGTGGCTGATGTTTTGGCATTTAATATTTGTTTGTAAGAGTTTATTGTTTCATTAGTCAACTTGTAGCTAGGGATCAATATTTATAGGGTGCTTGGGTAGATGTTTAGGGAGGAGATGGTTGGGAAGGAAAGTTAGTAGCTTACGAGCTTAGGAGTAGGAAGATTTCTTGGAAGTTTGAGTACAAGTTTAGATCTTTCCTAGGTGCCTACTAGAGTGCTGCCTATTGCAGACCAGGACTAGCTGAATTTGGATGTTGGGGAAAGGATTTGGGTCCCATGAGATCTAGTAGATTTTTATTTTCTTTGTATCTAGCTATAACCAGGAAGGCCTTACAGCCTAACACATTGCATTTAATTGATGATTTGATGAATAAATATTTCTATTTTATTATAGATCTACTATTATTGTTATGTATTTCCCCTGCATATTGGTTTGGCTGCAAGGTTGGTCAGTCCTTAATTAGATCCACTAGCCTTGACTATATTAGAGTATTGGAAGTGCAATGCAAATATCTAATCCTATAGATTAAAAAACCTAGCATGAATTGATATGAGAAAGAAATGTATATATTTGAATATGATAAAGAAAGCATACCAACCCCCAAGCCTAAAGTACTCCCACTAAACTCACAATCTGCAATTGCTACCCAAGAGATAACTAAGAGGGGGGGGGGTGAATCAATTATCTACAAGTTTCAATTCTTTATCCAATTAATTATATCTAAACATAAAGCATAAACATAATGAAAGAACACTTCAACTCAACACCAATATTTTAGTTATGGGGAAACCCAAATAGGTAAAAACCCTGGTGGGAATTGACACCCAATAATATTCTACACTAGTGTATTATGATCCTTGTTAGAAGATCCTTAACCCTATTAGGATTTTCTTTACAATATATTTAGTATAGTAGACCTGGTCAAGGGTTGGACCCTATTAGGAGTCTTACAATTAACCTTGTTAGGGGTGAGGATGCACTGTTTGAGAGCACACTGCTCAAATCGGTGAAGGCTATAACCTTCTAAATAAAAGATACACACTATATCTAGATCTTGGTGAATTGTGCTTTGACCTACTATCTAGATTAGTTCCAATGTATAGCACAAATACTTTACTTGGTCACATAGACCTTCTTCTGATGGCTCAACACTTCACACACTCTTCTTTGCTCTCAACAAACTATGAACCACACTCTAGCAATAACAAATGACTCCCTATAAATATATTTTCTATAAATGATATAATCAATTCGGCCTATTAGAACCACCTTGAAATCATTATAGAGAAGTCATAACAAACTCCAATAATAATTCAGTCAGTCGCAACACATTTTGGGACTTGTTCAATAAGATAATTGTAGATACACGCTACACACTTTCGGCTCTACCAAAACAACTGGATCTTTCTCCTCAAGATGAATTACCTCATGCACTCTTAACTAAACCTTACTAACTCTTCTCCAAGCTCTAATCCAAGAGCACATATTGAAATGATAGGTGCAACTCTAGAACCAATATAATCTCTGTCAGCTCTTTTGTATAAACACAAGAAAATGCTACTGGTGAATAGCGACTTCTTAACTTAACTTCTACTATTCATTAGAATCTTCATCCATGAATGTAACATCACTAATATGTATTCATCACATATCCAAATTTTCAAGGGTCCATCATAACTGTATGGACAACCATTCATAGAGCACTGCCTTTTACTCTATCAGGAACACTGCTAACACAAGCTTCTATATAACTGTCTGTACTAATAGTTAACCTATATGCCCATGATATCATGCTGATAACATGTCCATGCTACATATATTGAAAGCTTACTACATAAGTCTTCCACACATGCTACTTACCATATGTTGTCATCAATAACAAACATATAGTCAGTACTAGCCTGCTAGAAAATCTCCAACAATCTCCCCCTTTGGCATTGATGGAAACATATGGAATGAAAAACTGCACCAATCCAAAAAAAAATTCTTTTATAACATTCTCCATTTCCTCTTCAAAAATCCCCCAAGGATGGATCCTCCATCTACTACAATATTCTTCAACATTCTCCATTTCCTCAACTGAATTGCTTTCATAAACTTAATACTACTCCCCCTTAGTGTATTACTCCTTTTATTTCTATTTGTCATGACTATATATTACTCCCCCTTTGACATCAATGGAAAATGGTGCCAACCAGTTTAAGCACTAGTACTACTAATGAAGTAGAGTATTCAACCATCCATTAGTCCCTGAGGACTGATGCTCTTCCTTCTTTCTTCTAAGTAGAATCAGGGAAGGGAATTATTCCCAACTTCTCCGTCAGATACTCAAAAGTATCCTTTGGCAAGGGCTTTGTGATTATGTCTTCCAACTGATCTTTAGTACTCACATAGTCCAACTTGACTTCTTTCTCAGCCACTTTATCTCTTAGGAAGTGATACTTGATCTCAATGTGCTTTGTCATTGCATGCATCATAGGGTTCTTCAACATGTTGATAGTTCTAGTGTTACCACAATGAATAACAATAGGATAATCAATCTAAATTCCAAAATCCTTTATCATCTACTTGATCCAAACAATTGTATAATAATTCAAGGCTATTGCAATATACTCTACTTCTATTGCTGACTGAGAGATACAATTTTTCTTCTTGCTTGTCCAAGTGACAAGTTTGTCACCAAGAAACACTGCTCCACCTGATGTACTCATTCTATCATCAACACATCCTACCCAATTAGCATCAGTATAAAAATGAATCTCAACATTTTATGAGTTAGAATACCATAAACCATATTCTATATTGCCTTGCAAGTATTTGAATATTCTCTTTACTACCATAAGGTGACCTTATTTAGGCTCTGCTACAAATCTTCCAACTATGCCAACTGCATTGGAAATATTAGGTCTAGTTTGAGTAAGAAAATGATTTTACCAATCATAGACTTGTACAATGTTGTATCTACTATTGGAGAATCATCTTCCTTTGTAAGCATGCAACCTATTATCATAGGTGTGCCTATTGGCTTGCAATCATTTATTTTTAATTTCTTCAATATCTCTTTCCCATACTTGTACTAATTAATGAAAATACCTTTCTCTATCTGTTGTGCATTCAATCCCAAAAAGTACTTGATAGGTCCAATCATACTCATCTCAAATTCTCTCTGCATCTCTTTAGCAAATTTAGCACTAAGTTTTTCATTACCTCCAAAGATAATGTCATCAAAAAATATAGCTACAATTAGTAGTCCTTTAGATGTCTCTCTTATGAATAGGTTACAATCAGCTGCTCCTTTCTTGAATCCAATCTTTGTTAGATATCCATCAAGTCTCTCATACTAGGCTCTAGGGGCTTGCTTAAGTCCATAGAGGGCTTTATTCAATATTCATACCATATCAGGTCTATCTGATAGGGTGAATTCTTCTGGCTGCTCAATGTAAACTTCTTCTTTTAACTCTCCATTCAAGAATGCAGACTTAACATCCATCAAATAAAATTTGAAGTTTTTGAATGTTGTAAAAGCTAAAAACAACTTAATAGATTCTAACCTTCTTACTACTACAAAAGTGTCTGAATAATCAATGCCTTCTCTTTGCGCATATCCCTTACATACCAATCTTGATTTATTCCTTACTAATGTACCATCTTCATTCATTTTGTTTCTGAATATCCACTTTTTTCCAATCACATTTTTATCACTAGGTCTTGGGACTAGTTCCCAAGTATCATTCTTGATAATCTGATCTAAAACTTCTTTCATCGCATCATCCCAATCTGAATCATTGCATGCATCTTCAACACTTAAGGGTTCAATGTGAGATAGTAAACATACTGCCTCACTACTTGCAAGACTCTTTTCTTTTGATCTTGTTGTGACTTTTCTTCTCTAATCTCTAATGATGTCATCCTTAGAATGATATCTAGATGTAAACTTTGGAGCTTTGGGTGATACTATCTTATCTTCCTTAGGATTTTCTTCTTCACTTGTCTCAGGGTCATTGAATAACACATCAATACTGTCAAACATTTCTTCAATAACTATCTCACTAGTGGAGGGTCTGGGTTATTCTTCAATCATGGGTGAGTAATCATGATATCTTTCTTGAACCATAAAATTTTCATCAATCTTAACATGAGCACTTTCAATGATCTTTTTCAATCTTAAATTGAAACATCTATAAGCTTTACTTTTAGTAGAGTAACCAAGGAAAATACCTTCATCGCTTCTTGCATCAAACTTGTCTACTGCTTCATCTCTCTAGATGTAGCACTTGGTTCCAAAGATTCTGAAGTATTGCACTATGGGAACATTACCAAACCATAGCTCATATGGTGTTTTGTTTGCGCCAGGCCTCAATTGAAATCTATTGATGGTATAGACTATTGTATTGACTACATCTCACCAATAGCTATGTGCAACTATTCCTTCAATCATGATGGTATGTATTATATCAAGGATGATCCTATTCCTTCTCTCTACAATTCCATTCTACTGAGGGGTTCTAGGTGCACTCAACTTCCTCTTGATGCCATGTTCTTCGCAGTACTCATAGAATCTATCAGAGGTGAATTCACCTCCTCTATCCAATCTCAAACATTTTATCTTTAGTCTAGATTCATTCTCAACCTTAGATTTGAATATTTTGAACTTCTCAAATGCTTTTGACTTGTCTTTCAAGAACGTAACCCAAATCATTCTAGTATAGTCATCAATAAACAAAATGAAATACCTTTCACCATAGTATGATCTTGTTTGAGTTGGATCACATAGGTCTGTATGAAATAGATCCAACTTTTATCTATTGAATTGTGCTTGCTCCTAAATGAGTTTCTCACATGATTTCCCATCAAACATTCCCTGCATATAGTATCAACTAGCTTTTCTATGCTAGGTAGATCTCTTACTACCTTTACATTGCTTATCTTAACTATGTTATCAAAATTGATATGACATAGTCTTTTATGCCACAACGAACTGTCATCTACTTTAGCAACAAAACAACTTGCTTCTGGATTAAGTTGAACAATATTACCTTTAGTCTTTGATCCTGATGCAATTATTTCTCCTTCTTTGTTTTTAATGATGCACTTGTTTCTATTGAATTCCAGTTTGTAACCTTTGTCAAGTAACCACCCAACACTTAATAGGTTATGTTTCAAACCATCAACATAAAGAACATCATCAGTACTATTCTTTCCATCCAAAGTAATGGTTCCTCTAAAAATAATGGGTTTAGGAGTGTTATCTCCAAATCTAACCATGCCACCATTTTATTTGTCCGAATGAACAAATCTATCTTTATCACCTATCATGTGATGTGAAAAACTACTATTTGATAATCCAGTATGTCCTTATATCAGCTTGTGAAATCGATGCTAGCTCTTGTTCCTCCTTCTCATCTTCATGGTCTATCTTATTATTCATCTTCTCTATAAGGGAAATGAATCCAATTTCTTCTTCAGCTGAGTCATCATCAAAAACTCCATCTCCAGTATAGAAACATTCCTTAGAGTATTTGGGCTTATAGTCATTTTTAACTTTCTAGCTCTTCTGGGACACCTAGATGCAAAGTGACCAATCTTATTACATGAAAAGAATTTAAATGGAAATTGACCTTCATATTTTCCTTTTCCTTTCTTTTCTCTTTTGGAAATCATAGAAATGAAATCATCTAGTGTTTTCTCTTCATCATCATCATCAAAATTACTAGAAGTGTTTGCAGATTTCTTACCATGGATTGTTGCTTTGAAGGCTATCTCACTTTTGTGTTTTGTCTTCAATCTTGAAATCTCAAAAGCTGAGATTTTTCTAATCAAGGTCTGTCTCTTGAAATTTGATGTAAGCTGCATGGTCTCATCAAGGATGTTGATCTTGTTTTCATATTCTGGAGTGAAAGTAGTCATCAATGTGTCCATAATGTCTTCCTCTAATATTTCTCCACCATTGTTCCTAATTCCAATAACTGCTTCATTGATCCTTTTATTGTAAGCTCTGATGTTTTCTTTAGGTAGCATCTCTAATGCATTGTATCTTTTCTTCCATGTTTTTTTGTGTGCATCCTTTTCTTGTTTGTCTCCTTCAAATATGTCTTCTAGGTACTTCCATATTTTGTAGGCTATATCTACTTTCTTAATTTTTGAGAACTCAGTATCAGATAGGGCACTAATAAGGGCTTCTTTGGCTATTTCATTATGATGAAAAAATTCCTTTTTCTTTTTAGTAGCATCATCCTTTGCAAGGTCTTCTAAAGTAGGGATCTTGAATGCTTTGATAGTTACACAAAAACTTCAAAAGCAATGAATTGCAAATGAGTCATCATCTTGTTCTTCCAATCAAGATAATTCTCTCCATCAAACTTAGGACTTTGTTTTCTAAAGAATTCCATTTAATCAACCTCAAGCTATTAAAATTTCTCTTTGAGGCACTTGGCTCTGATACCAATTGTTAGGAATAGTCTGAAGAGATAATTGAGAGGGGTAGGGGGGGGGTTGAATCAAATATCTACAAGTTTCAACTCTTTATCCAATTAAGTATACTTAAACATAAAGCATAAACACAATGAAAGAGGACTTCAACTGAACACCAATATTTTGGTTATGGGGAAACCCAAATAGGTAAAAACCCTAGTGCGAATTGGCACCAACTAATATTCTATAATAGTGTATTATGATCATTATTAGAAGATCCTTAATCCTGTTAGGAGTTGATTTACAATATATTTAGTATAGTAGACCTAGTAATGGGTCAGACCCTATTAGAATTCTTTTACAATTAACCTTGTTAGGGGTGATGATGCATTATCCCAGAGCACGTTGCTTAAATGGGTGAAGGCTACAACCTTTTGAATAATAGATACGCACTATATCTAGATCTTGGTGAACTATGCTTTGACCTTCTATCTAGATTAGTTCCAATGTATAGCACAAATACTTTACATGGTCACATAGACCTTCTTCTTATGGATCAACACTTCACACACTCTGCTCTACTCTTAACAAACTATGAACCACACTCTAGCAATCACAAATGACTGCCTATAAATATCTTTCCTCTAAATGATATAATCAAGTCGACCTATTAGAAATACCTTGAAATCATTATAGACAATTCATAACAAACTCCAATAATAATTCAGTCAGCTCTACTAAGCATGCCACACATTTTGGGACCTATCCAATAAGATAATTATAGATGCACGCTACACACTATCAGCTCTACCAAAACAACTGGATCTTTCTCCTCAAGCTGAATTACCTCATGCACTATTAACCGAACCTTACTAACTCTTCTCCAAGCTCTAATCCAAGGGTGCATACTAAAATGATAGGTGCAACTCTAGGACCAATATAATCTCTGTTAGCTCTTCTATACAAACACAAGAAACTATTACTGGTGAATAGCGACTGCATAAATTAACTTCTACTAATCACCAAACTCCATGTCCATGAATGCAACATCACTAATATGTCTTCATCACATATCCAAATGCACAAGGATCCATGATAACTATACAGAAAACCATTCACAGATCACTACCTATTACTCTATCAAGAACACTACTAACACAAGTTTCTATATAAATGTCTGTACTAACAGTTAACCTCTACACCAATGATATCATGCTAATAACATGTCCATGCTACATATATTGAAATCTTACTGCATAATTCTTCCACGCATTCTACTTACCATATGTTGTCATCAATGAAAAACATACAGTCAGTATTGGCCTGCTGACAAATCTCCAATAGCTACCCATGATTGTATCTTTCAATGCTTGAATGTTGAAAATGGTGGATCAAGGAAGAAGAGATATTTCTTGCTCCAAAGGAATGTCCAAAATGGTTTTTCCAATAATGCTTGATGTCAAAAAAGTCTAGATCTTCTATATCATCCCATTGCAATCTTGCATCATTACTTCACCATCGCTTGCTTTCTTCAATCGATTGTGTGTCCACTTGATAGATACTTTGTGTTGTTGTAAATGATGAAAAAGAGAATCTTCATATAGAGATTTGAAGGTGAGGCTAATTAGGCAATGTAAGGGCCCATAATTCATATTTTATCTCAAATTATGGTCCAAGCATAATAACCAACTAAGGAGGGAAAAAAATTAAATGAATTTTGAATTAAAACCCTTCCACATTTGGATTCGGAGGCCTAACATTGATTTTGTGGCCCATTGGGACCACAATTTGAAAAGGGGGACCAAAACCCAACAAGTGTTAAGGTTGACCTTGACCTTGACCTAGGTCAAGGTCTACATTAACCCTAACCTAGGTCAGGGTTGACCTTGACCCTGAACCAAAGGTCCAAGCTCAGTCACCTTTGAGAATAAGAAGTCTTGAGGTAGGCTAGAGACTTGGAAATGGTGAGAAAATAGGGTAGAGTGCCAAAAAAAGGCATAGATACCTAAAATTAATGTGATTAAGGAAAGGAGGACCTATACCTAGATCCTACCTAGAATAGAACCATAGAGAAGGGAAATCAAGGAGAATCCTTAGGATCCTAACCCTAATTTCACCTAGAATGAAGGAATCAAGTGCAAATGCATCCTAAATGCAAATCTATCATGATAAATGCACTAAATGAGGGTGCTAAACCTACCAAGATGGAAGTGATTTCATTTTAAGATGATACATTTATCCCCCACTTTATCTTAGATATGACAATATGTGAATATGAAAGCTAAAGTAAGAAAATATCATAGTAAATAAAAAGGATATAGCCAAGTCCTTGATGTACAGATCCTGCAGAAAACCATTCATACCTATAGTACACAAGGTTAATTAAAATCCATAAATCACCTAATACTTACTAGCATTAGTTTGAGGAGTTTGTAGAGCCCCATATGCCCCTCCTATTTAGGGCTTTCTATTTTCGAATGGTGAAATAGGGTTATAAAAATGACTTTACACAATGGATATGCAATTTTTTGAGAACATCTTTTCCTAAACCAATTAGAATTATTCCCAACATTCCTAAATTGATTTTATTGGTTAGGTATCTAAGTCACAATTCCAAAACCACTAATGATACTAAAAATAGAGTTACTAAACTCAAGTTATGATGAAAAGAGTGAATGTCTATCTAAATGTATATGAAGGGAAATTTGAATTTAACATGAGTAAACCCTAAGAAACCCCTAATTTTGACTATAAATTAGAAAAAGGAACTCATACTTACTCACTTTTACCATTTTTATATTTGAAGAGAGAAATCAAGATGCCAATCAAAGAAGAACTTTGAGCAACACACATGGAACTCCTGAGATAGTGCCTAGCTACCAGATGACTGCTTCCTGAGATGAGTTTGTTGTTATTGATTTTTATGCTTCACAAATTCTTTATTTTTGTGGGAAAGGTTGAACCTAACCCAATTATGTTGACCTTGACCCAAAAAGGTCAACATGAATTTGAAGGTCTCCACCTTTTCTAGGACAAGGTCAACCTTGACCCAAAAAGGTTAATCCTAATCGAGGAAAGTTGACCTTAACCTAGGAAGGTTGACCTTGACCTAATTAAGGTCAACCTTGACCTAGTCAAGTTGTATTTACAAATTTATTTGTTTAGAATTCTGATATGATGTTTTTTTGTACTTATAGGACTTGGTTCATCTCTGAGAGAATCCCTAGCCTTTGCATGGTTACTAGTGGTCATCAGAGAGAAGTTGTCTAAGCTGATCGAGGATGAGATGGATTTATTGAGACACATAGGATTGTACTAGGTAATAGTCCTACCATAGATCATACTTCATTGAGCCATGTTATCAACTCTTATAGAGAGGTGGAATGAGGATACATGCTCATTTCATCTTCCTTCAGGTGAAATCACTATGATATTGGAGGATGTATACAAAATCTTATGGCTTCCAATTTAAGGTGAGCCTATTAGACCAAGAGCACAAAGAGGTCCTTTGGATGTCCTAGAAGATGCAAAGTATTGTTTGGGATAGATTCCATAGATGTAGACCTGATCAGATCAAATCACCTTATCATCCATACTGGCAGTCCCTACACCTTTGGTACAGAGAGTGGTGCTATGTACATTGTCCATAGTTGTGGTACCCAGCACAAAGGGTAAAATTTTTTTAATACCTTTCACCCATATTGTAGGTAGAATGGAGAGTGATAGGATTATCTTCTTATGGGGTTGTAGCATGCTAGCCCACTTATACCACAAGCTATGTCAGCTAGTGTGATATCAGAGAGAGAGTCTCAAGGTATGCACACTTTTGTAGATTTAGTTGTTTGAGCATTTCACATGTATGCAACCACAGGGTGTTCCTATGATGGTAGATGCTATTACATCGATAGGCTTTGCCTATCCACTGAGAGATGTTTGGTAGTATGGAGATATCCCCTAGTAGAGAGTATGTCTAGACCTTATTCCAGGCACAAATGTGATATGGAGACCCTACTACTGCATGACATAGTGGCTAGATACATGACACCATATGTGGCACTCATAGAAACACAAGCTTCTAGAGGGTCATTAGAGTCACACAGTGATGCCATACTACTATGATCAGGTGATGAGATAATTTGGTCTTTTACAGGGAGTCCTCGGAGTAGTACCTCAGTATGCACATCTGATGAGATATTATCAGAGACCTGATGCCATACATTGACCATCAGTAGCATACATAGGAGATAGTAATGTAGGTGAGATAGAGGATATAGAGGTATCACCAGATGTGGCCTATTTAGGTATCATCTAAGACTACATCAGATATTGGGGTCTAAAGGGAACCCACCCCATCTTCCTTGCTAACTATCCCATAGGTGATCTAGATGTTTTAGATAGGACACACTAGGATAGTGGTATGGAAGAGGAGGATTGGGATCTTAGGGATGAGGAGGAGCCCATCTCTAAGGGAGACCCTATGGAGGAGGAGAGAGAAAAGGAGAGAGAAGAGGATATTCCCCCAGCTAGTGGTTCTAGTGTGGATGTGAACAGATTTCACGCATCACCACTGACATCACAATGATCTCCACACACCCATATAGAGACACCACCTATGAGACCTAGACACAATGATTATGGAGAGAGTAGTCACTCCATTCCTCCACCATCCAAATCCTCTAGTGACACCCAGGAGGGAGATCCAGGTATAAAACATGAAATTAATTTGAAATTTTAACTTATTTAATGAAGAAAAAGAAGTACTAAAAGATTAATATATTTCCATTATGAAGCTAGCGTGGCAGAGTGGAGGAGTTTTGTATCTAAGGTTCTGAAGGATACATGTATATCCTACCAACTACTAGCCAATGAGTGAGTGTTCTCCATTGGTCAAAGAGATCCCAAAAGATATGTCAATATCTTTGCATGTGTCTAACAAGAGTTGAGGTTGTGCAAGGAGAGAGTAGAGAGACTAATGGTAGGCTTATAGAGGGCCCAGGAGCTCATGTGTGACATGAGCATATCAAGGATCCACTCATGGACTATCAAACATAGATCTATAACCTCTTATCATAGATCGGGGAGATTTGGGAGTCATCAACCATCGGCACATAGAGATAGGCAGAGTGATAGATAGGGCCTTGCACCACGTGTATGAAAACTCTAACAGATTTTTTGAATGAAAAAAATTTCTCTACTAGTTAGTTCTACATTTGATTAGTATATTTTCATCAATAGCATTAAAATTAACATAAATAAAGAACATGTATAAATGTATTCAAGTGTAATTTGCTAAAACCACATAACCTATAAAACAAACATATTTTATAAGGAATACATAAATACACACAAATAAAAATAATTTAAGGATGATAGCATGTGGAATGCATAGTATTGATAGGTTCCTTAAAAGAAACACCATCCATATCAACAATTTTATAAGCACATGAACCAAAGTCCTCAATTACAACAAAAGGTCCAAGCTAGTTAAGGCTAAACTTTCCTTTTTCACCAGGTAAAGCATTCACATTTCATTGATTCTCATATAAAACAAAATCACCTATTGAAAATGATTGTTAAATTTAATTTATGATTATACTACTTCTAATAAGATTTATGATAAGATTTTATATGTTCCAAAGAATGTATTCATTGTTCATCCAACATTTCCAATTCTTGTAATCGTTGTTCCTAAAATGTATCTCTGTTAGTTATCCCATGAAATGAAACATGTAAAGAAGGTATCTCTAATTCCAAAGACATAATAGCATCAGTATCATAGACAAGATTGTAAGGAGAAGTACCTATGCAGTATGAAAACTAGTCCTATAAGCCCATAAAGCATAGGTGAGTTGATTATGCCAATCTTTCACATGCTTATTAACTATTTTTCTCAAAATTTGTTCAATGATTTTATTTGATGCTTAAACTTAACCATTAGATTTAGGATAGTAAGGAGTCAAAAATCTATGTTGAATTCAATACTTCTCCAAGAATTTCATGACTTCTTTATTCTTAAAAGACGTACCATTATTCAAAACTATCATCGAAGGAGTACCAAATCGTGTTATAATATTGTTAAGGATGAAATCAAAAATAACATCCATAGTTGTTGAATGAAGAGGGACAACTTCCACCCACTTCCTAAAGTAATATATAGCTTAGGATGTATGTATGTCCTTGAGAAGAAGCTAGTGAGATTTTTCCAACAAGGTCAAAACCCCAAATACTAAAAGGCCATGGAGAAACTTGATTATGAAGCTCACGATCAGGAGCATGAATCAAATTACTATATTGCTGACATTGAGGACACTTCTTAACAAAGAAAAAAGAATCTCATTCTATTATTATCTAATAATATCCCATTCTAAGAATTTTATTGACTAGAGATTTTCCACCAAAATATCCCCCACAAGAACCAGAATGAGCTTCTGCAAAGCTACCAAATTTTCAGTTCTAGGAAGACATCTTAATAATAATCCTTCATAAGAGCATGTGTAAAGTGTGTCTCCTAAAATAATATAATGTGCTACAAGCTTCCTAACATAATTACGCATGTTCCTTGTTGCCAATTCAGGAAAAGTACCATCTTTCAAAAAATGAAAGATATGAGAATACCATTCATCCAAATGAAAATTTAAACAATAAGAAGTAACCTTATCATAAATTGAAAGATTTTTAAGAGTTTGTATAGTAAATTGAAAATTTTCAGCATTATTCTCAAGACAAACCAAAGAAGTTGTACTTTCCATGGCATCTGCATGTCGATTATCTTTCCTAGGTAAAGTTTGAATCGTATAAGAAGAGAATTGTGAAAGCACTTCAAGAGCCAAATCTTTGTATTGTGCCATTTTATCATTCTTATTTTGATAAAATCCTTTAATCTATTCTACAATCAATTGTGAATCTCCTTAAATTTTCAAGTGTTTAATGTTGAGGGATAAAGCTACTCATAGACCAGCTATAAGAGCTTCATACTCTATAATATTGTTAGTTCAAGGAAAGGTTATTTTATACGATAGAGGGATCGGTTTGTTCATAGGAGGGATCAAGATAATACCAATAATAGAACCTATCTTACATCTAGATCCATCAAAATATAATTCCCAAACATCATCCTGTTTAATAGCTAGAATTTTTTCATCAGGGAATTCTATTGAAGTAAAGCATGCATGGAGATTAGGACAAGGGGCTTCAGCTAAATAACCTGTTAAAGATTTTCTTTTAATTAACTTTTGAGAAATGAAATTAATATAGAATTCTATAACATCACCCACTTTGCAAGATAGCTAGAGAGATCGGGTTTTGAGAAAAGATGTTTCAAAGGATTAAATTTAATAATCACATTGACTTCAATATTTAAGAGATAATGCCTGAGTTTCTGACAAGCATAAACTATAGCTAAGCATTGTCTTTCCAAATCTGTGTATCTTGTTTCGTAATCGAGTAAAGTTTGACTAATATAGTACATAGGTCTTTTCTTACCTTCACTATCATATTGAGCTAACAACGCACTCGCTACCTTCAAAGTGGCTAAAGTATATAGATAAAAGGGTTTATCAAATTGAGCTAGCTACAAAATAGGACGATTGGTGAGATACTCCTTAAATTTCTCAAAGGATTGTTTACATTCATCATTCCAAGAGAAAGTGGTATCTTTTCTAAGAAAGGAAGTAAAGGGAACAGTTATATCAGCTAAGTTAGAAACAAAGAGATGAATAGCTTGAATTTTTCCTTGTAAACTTCATAACTAAGAAATATTCATAGGAGGAGGCATATTAACAATAGTTTCAATCTTTTCAGTATCTATCTCTATGCCTCACTTAGAGACTATAAATCCTAATAATTTACCGAAATCAACTCCAAAAACACATTTCTTAGGATTCAACCACATATTGTAACTTTGAATTATTTCAAATATCTGCCATAAAATATTAACATAATCTTCTCTTTGTATAGATTTTTCCAAGATATCATCCACATAATCCTCAAGAATCTTACGAATTTAATCATGTAAAATCAAGGTCGTAGCCCATTGATAAGTTTCTCTAGCATTTTTTAATCCAAAAGGCATCATGACCAAACAAAATTTTCTCCAAGGTGTTATAAATGTTGTCTTAAATTGATCTTCAGGAGGAATAAATATTTGATTATAAATAGAAAAACCATCCATAAAAGATAATAAAGCATGACCCATTGTCGAATCCACAATCATATCAATATTAGGTAATGGGAAATCATCTTTCAAGGATTCTTTATTTAAGTCTCTAAAGTTAGTACACATTCTTATCTTATTTTATCCTTTTGAAACAGGCACAATATTTGAAATCTAGTCTGAGTAATCAATAGAGTGGATGAATCCAGAATCGAATAATCTTTCAATTTCATCTTTAACTAATAAAGAAATTTGTGGATTCATCTTTTAAATTTTCTTCTTCACAAGTTCAACATTCAGTTTAAGAACAATATTGTGAGTAACAATCTTAGAATCTATGCCTGGCATATCTCAATATGTCCAAGAAAAAATGTCTTTCAATTCAAGTAAAAGGGAAACCAACTGATCACGTTCATCCTGATTCAAACATTTCCCAATTTTTATCATCTTTTTAGAATCTTTTTCATCCATTTGAATCTCAGTTATTAGAAAATCACTTTGTATCAAAGAATCCATTGGTAAAGAAGAAATATTATGTTCTCCAAAATAAGCTTATGTACTTAAAAAAATAAGGCTTCCATCATTTGTGATGAAACATAGGTAAATCCTCATAAACCCCTAAAAAACTGCTAAGGCTTCATCTTCAGGAAAAATATCCAAGGTAGGTCTTTGATTAATGTCAAGGAGGAGCGGGTTAACCAACTTCAAATTTCCACCATAGATATGATTAACATTAAGAAGAAAAGCCAATGGTCATTTGTAAGGATTGAATCCCAATCCATAAGTATAATCACAAATTTCAGTATCCAAAGGTACTTGTATACCTTTCTCATATTTATGACATCCTTTCCCATTAAATGTTGATTTCTTGAGTAAATGATAACCAAAACCATATCTATCAGCTATATCAGATGGATTCCAAGGAGAGGCATATGCCATGATGTCATAGCAATTAGGTTTTATCGTTTCAATTGTTTCTTCAATCAAGGCAACAAAAAAGTTTCTCTTTAATTCCTCAGAAAGCAAGGATGGAGTAAACACTTTTTTTCAAATTCACTTTGTTGTTTCATGAATTCTAAATCAGAGACCTTATATTCTCCAATGAAAGTAGGATTAAAGTCCAATTTTCCCCAATCATCCTCAGTCAAAGAAGAAGATGGGGCCTTAGTTTATTTAATCTCAGGTTGTTTTTCAATCTCTTTTCTTGGTTGAAGAGGCTCATAAATTTTAACATATTCTACATTTAGACAAGGATTTGGCACATCATCCACATATAACATGTACATCAAATTGTTATAAATGAACCTAACCTTGCGATGAAGAGTAGAAGGAACTATATGCATAGTATGTAACTAGGGTCTTCCTAGAAGAAGGTTATAATTGAGAGGTCCAGGCATAACATGAATAGGTGTATTAAGAATAACTAGACCAACTTTAATGGGTAAGGTAATAATGCCCAAAGTTCTCTTTGCAATATTTTCAAATCCACGAATAGGGACATTATCAAGTTGAATAGTTGTAAGATCGACCTTGATTTTTTTAAGCATATCCATGCTAAAAATATTAATTCTAGATCTATTGTCTATTAATGTTCTATGAATGATACTCTGATTAATAGAAACAACAACCATAAGAGAATCATATTGATTCTACACCTCAAGGGAAGGTAAATGATCATCAGAAAATATAATAGGAGGTACAGAAGGCATAGTATGCATGCACTCCAAAATAGAATGAATGTTCTCTTGATTAGGAGATGAAGCAGGAAGAGTAGATAAAGCCTTTTCCAATGCCTTATGATATGTTAGGGAAGTTTGAAGTAATTCCCATAAAGATATCTTAGCAAGAGTGGCACATAATTGTTATACTAAGTCATACTCCTTAAAATTAGATGGAAACCTAGGAGCTTGAGGAACCACAAGTTAAGAAGGTGGTAAAGAAACTAGAATAGTAGGTTGAGGGTTATTTCGTGTGTGATAAGCATGTGAAACATAATCTGCGTTATCCAAGAAATTTGAAGGATCTCTAGATTTACCCTTAATTGTGACTCAAGGACATCCTTTTACCATCAACAAAGGTTTAGGATATATCAATGTTGCAAATAGTAGAACATTAAGGTAACCATGGACACACCCTATGGTAAAGGTCAATTGAAGAGGTTGTGGAGGAGAGTGAAATATGAATAGGATCAATGGAGATCTTATTCGAACAATTTTCATCCTGATGTCCATGTACCTCATTAAGGGATCTATCCTCTTGTAAAATAAAAGCCTCATCAAAGTATTCAAAATAATAATCATACATGTTGAACACAAAGTAATACTACAAGCATGAAAAATGTAAATATTGTACTTTAAAAGAAATTTTTGTAATTTTTTAAAATATTTTTAAAATATAAATGCAAGAGCATAAAATGAAATATATTTTTATAAGCATGCAAGAAATAACACAAGATGTAAATCTAACACCAAAAAGAAAGATTTTGTGTAAATGGGTTCACCAAAATGTAAGCTATAAAATGGTGATCGAATAGGAAAGGGATTTTTAACAATGAACCTAATAGAAGCCCTAAACCATCACTTGCCAACTTACATGTAAATTGATATAATATGGAATATAGATCTAAAAATGTGATGCAGTCAAGGATGGTGGATCCAATGAAGGATAGTCCAAACCTTGCAGCCAACACAATTACATAGCGGAATACAATAGATAACACAACAATTGCTTCAAGTAATTTTCATTAACATGCCCAGTTGTAAGGCCTTCCAGGTTAGGGCCAATTACAAATAGAAACAATTCTACAAGATCTAATCAAATCCAATACAATCTCAGCTAGTTCAGCTCTAAAGATAATCAGAAGCTGATGAAAACCCTAAGGAAGATCTAAACTTGATCTTGCAAGCCTCCAAGGAATCTCCTTGTCTCCAAGTATTCAAACCACTAGCTCTGCTACAAACAACTATCAGATAACAATCTAATCTGCAAGATCATGCAAGATCTTTTCCAAAACTTCTCCAACTCCAGCTTTCAACACCTTAGATCTTATTTTCTATGTCTTCCAAGTCATCTAGATCTGTGACCTCTAAGTCCTCCTCCTGATCCCCTAAACAACTACCCCAAACATCCTATAAATACTAATCATCAACCATAAGTCAGATGGATGAAACCATTAACTCCCTAAAAAAATAATTAAATGCCATACAAGTCAGCTTACAATTGTGTACAAACATTTAATTCAACATGTCAGCCCATAAAAATAGCTACCAACAATAAATGCACCAAGTCAGACCAAAAAATCACACATAACTCTAGTCGATAAGCCAGAACTACCGAGCACACCAGGAATCATCGAGCACCAGTGTTGACCAAGCACCATAGGCATGACCAAGTAACACTTTCACCAAGTGATAGAGAGTACCAAGTTCCTTCAATGACCGAGGCCATCGGTCAAGGCTGTAACTGAGTGACACTGACCAAAATACAAACACCCATGCAATTTTATCAAGGACAAAGAATGCCCCTGCCTTAACCTTGGATGCCCCTACATCAAAAACTCCAGGTTCCAAAAGATTTTCATATGTGAGAAGGACATATTCTAGGATTCAACACATAAATCTTGAACTGGTTCTTCACATACAAGTCCTCAATCTTCTCTGCTTACAAATTCTTCCACTTCAATTTTCTCTATCTCTTCAAGTCTTTTCTTGACAACATAGAGGTCGGTTCTCCAAATTGATCATTCATTTTCTCTGGATCCACAATCTCAACTCAGCCACCAATACTCAAGCTTCTCCTATAGAGCATTTTATCCATCAAAGGTATTAGGGAAAAATTCCTTTCATCCTTCTCATTAGTAAACACATTCTAGACACAGCCATAAATAGCTCTGCAATCATATTGCCAAGGTCTATAGAGAAATATATCACAACTATTCATCTTAACAATGTCACATAACACAAGATCCTTATACTAGCCAATCTGAACATCAATGAACCATTGTTATCTTACTTCCAAAGCATAAACATCTTGTAACCAGCCAATCCTATAGGGAAAAGGATGCTTCATTCTATTCAAACCAAGTTTTTGAACCATGTCCTCAGCAACAAGGTTATCAGTACAACCACTATCAACAATAACATCATAAAGTTTACCTTTAGAATTTCATCAGGTTCTAAACAAGTTAATCCTTTGACAAGGTTCCTCCTTTGTACCAAGAAATGTTCACCAAAGCAGCAAGTTCTCAAATTTAGGTTCATTCTAAATGTTCTCATTCATCACAATAGTTCATTAGTCAACCTTCTTCTGTGTACACTCAAAAGAATAGTGTCCTTCCTCTCCACAATTATAGTGAATACCTTTAAAGATAACTCTACCTATCTTCTTCTTCAGCTCCACAGGTTTTTGCTCATCTTTTGCATTAGTCAATTTATCCTTCACCGAGTGATCAATCTTCTCCTTCCCTTGGGAGTTACTAGGTTGTTTCCTCTTCAACTTATCTTCTTCCTTCAGAGCATAGTGATAAGAATCTTCAATGCAATCAATCTTTAGCATACCAAGCTCATTCTGAATATTGAATCTCAGACCATTCACATATTGAGCTACCTTTTCCTTATGAAGCTCTCAGTGTCCAAACCAAATTGTAAGTTTTTAGAACTCCTCAATATAATCTTCAACAGACAAATCCTTCTATTTCAGATTCTACAACTTCTTAAACAAGTCAAGCTCATAGTCAACCGGTATGAACTTAGCTTTCAACTTAGTCACCATCAACCTCCACTGATTGATCTTTGTTTCACCTTCATCTTCTCTATCTCTTTCTAGTTCTTTCCACCAAACAGCAACATGTCCTTTCAAATTTGTCTATGCTAATCTTGAAGAGGATCTTCAATTTCTTCCAAATCAAAGAAATCTTCAAGTTCACCAATCCAGCCAATCAAATTGTTGGGCTTCAAAGTACTAGAGAAAGTAGAAACTTACATTCAGTAACTACTGCTAAATCGAGCTCCAGATCTATGCAACCGAGTAGTTCTATCTTCAATAGATCTATTCCTCTAGTCATCACCACTAGATCTAGTAGTTTCAAATTCTTCAATGGATTCTTCATAGCCATCTTCATTACCAACATTCTGAGGTACACCAGCAATAGCTCTCATGATCTCGGTGACCATGTCATTCTTCATCAATTCTATCTTTGATCTGACATCTTATCTGACTTTATCAGAAATCTTTGATTCCACAACATCACAAAGATCTATAATAGCTCTAGGGTCCAATCTTCTCAGAGGCACCCTTAAAGATATGCAAAAACCCTCTGCAACAAACCCTCATTGACCACCTTGTGGAAATCTCCAAGTTGTGTACAAGTCAGATCTCAACCTATAACCTTGAACAAACAACTAGGCAAGATTTCACAAGTTTAGTGCCTCATATCTGTAATCTAGATTGTGCACAATCTCTACTCCAACAAGATCAACTTCACAAGATCAGCCTTGCTAGGTCAACCTTTTCTCCTCAAGATCAACTATCAACTCCAACAACATGAAACTTCACTCTAATACCACCTGATGCAGTCAAGGATGGTGGATCAAATGAAGGATAGTCCAAACCTTGCAGCCAATAGAATTACATGGTGGAATACAACAAATAACATAAAAATTACTTCAAGTGGTTTGCATTAACATGCCCATCTGTAAAGCCTTCCGGGTAAGGGCCAATTACAAATAGAAAAAATTCTGCAAGATCTAATCAGATCTAATACAATCTCAGCTAGTTCAACTCTAAAGATAATTAGAAGCTGATGGAAACCCTAAGGTAGATCTAAACTTGAGCTCACAATCCTCCAAGGAATCTCCTTATCTCCAAGTATGCAAACCACTAGCTTTGCTACAAACAACTATCAGATAACAATCTGATCTACAAGATCATGCAAGATCTTTTCCACAACTTCTCCAACTCTAGCTTTCAGAACCTCAAATTTGATTTGCTAAGTCTTCCAAGTCATCCAAATCCATGACCTCTAAGTCCTTCTCCTGATCCCCTATACAACTACCCCAAACATCCTATAAATACTAATCATCAGCCACAAGTTGGCTGGATGAAACCAGTAACTCCCCAAACAAATAATTAAATGCCATACAAGTCAACCTGCAATTGTATACAAACATTTAATTCAGCATGTTGGCCCATAACAATAGCTACCAAGAATAAGTGCACTAAGTCAGCCCAAAAAATACATAGAACTCTAGTCGGTAAGCTAGAATTACCGAGTGACAATGAATTTATCGAGCACACCAAGCATCACCAAGCACTAGTGTCGACCGAGCACCGTAGGCATGATCAAGTAACACTTTCACTAAGTGCTAGAGGCTACCGAGTTCCTTCAGTGATTGAGCTTCCTTCAATGAACGAGGTCGTCAGTCAAGGCTGCAACCGAGTAACACCTATATAGTTTCACTGAGGACAAAGAATGCCCCTACCTTAACCATGGATGCCCTTGCATCAAAATGTAAGTACGGAATTTTGAAATTAAATAAGATGAAATACATACCTCATAATAAAGCTAATCTGGAAATACCTATTTTATGGTGTTTGTATTCAGTTTTAGGAAATCCTGCAACCGAATTTAGCCTAGAAACATAAAAACAAAGAAAATGCATAAATATTTTGTCTTTCTGAGGAAGGTCGACCTTGACCCAAAAAAGGGGTAAGATCTTATCCTAGGGCACAATCTTACCCCAAAAAGTTGACCTTGACCTGCACTTCTCCAGTGGAAAATATGTTCGTAGATCCTGAAAGTTTACCAAAAAGGGTACTCAGATCTGCTTTGTTACTCCTAAAATAGTGACTATAGATATCTAAAAATGGTGTTTTGGGGTGGCTATATAGGGTTTTTCCTTAGTCAAACCCCCATTTTGGTGATCTCCACCTTCACAAATAGCCAAATGTAATAGAATATGTGTGTGTATTGGAAGTGCAATGCCAAGATCTAATCCTCTAGATTAAAAACCCTAGCATGAATTGGTATGAGAAAGAAATGAATAGATTTGAATATGATAAAGAAAACATACCAAGCCCCAAAGGCTAAAGTACTCCTACCAAACTCACAATCTATAATTTTTACCCCATGATTATATCTTTGACTACTTGAATGTTGAAAATGGTGGATCAAGGAAGAAGAGATCTTTCTTGCTCCAAAGGAATGCCCACAGTGGTTTGTCCAACAATGCTTGATGTCAATAAGGTCTAGATCTTTTATATCATCCACTTGCAATAATTTATAATTACTTCACCATCGCTTGCTTGCTTCAATCGATTGTGTGTCCACTTGATGGATACTTGGTGTTGTTGTTGTAAATGATGGCAAAAGAGAGTCTTTATATAGAGATTTGAAGGTGAGGCTCCTATGGAAATGTAAGGGCCCATAATTCAAATTTCAACTCAAGTTATGGTCCAATCACAATAACCAGCTAAGGAGGGAAAATAATTAAATGAATTTTGAATTAAAACCCTTCTACAGTCAGATCTAGAGGCCCTACATTGATTTCAGGGCTCGTTAGGACCACTATTTGAAAAGGGGGACCAAAACCTGATAAGGGTCAAGTTCAACCTTGACTATGACCTAGGTTAGGGTTGACCTTGACCCTGACCCAAAGATCTAGCCTCAGTCACCATTGAGAACAAGAAGTCCTGGGGTAGGCTAGAGACTTGGAAATGGTGAGAAAATAGGGAAGAATGCTAGAAAAAGGCACAAAGACCTAAAATGAATGTGATGAAGGCTAGGAGGACCTATACCTAGATTTGACCTAGAAAATAAAACCATAGAGAAGGAAAATCAAGGAGAATCCTTGGGATCCTAACCCTAATCTCACCTAGAATGAAGGAGTCAAATGCAAATGTATCCTAAATGCAAATATATCATGTTAAATGCACTAAATGAGGGTGCTAAACCTAACAAGATGGAAGTGCTTCCATTTTAAGATGATACATAATCAAATACTGATTATATCTCTCACACTATCAAACCAAGGAAGTAGTAGAACCAACAGTAGAAACCCCCCATAATACTGACAAGGGAGTAATGATAGATACACTAAAAAGATCGTCCAATATGAACTACATGATGAAAAAGAACCAGGAACATGGAATGTGTAGAGAGAGTATAAATACAAATAATGATACCCTAAGGCCAATGTCATTGGAGGAAGGCTCACATGAAAAAAGTAGATGGAAAACAAAGGAAAACATCAAACCCCCCTGGCACTTTATTATAGAGTGCGAGTACAAAGAGGATGAATATATGCAAGATCTCATACATGCAATAGAATGGCACTTTATCTTAGTGTGTTTTCATAAAATAATGCTACAAAAGTGAAGTATATACTACTCAAAGAAGAGTGAAGGTTTCAAAAACAAAAAAAATAGCCAAATATGATCCATTCCACAAAAGGAAAAGATCCCAGGACCTATAACTTCAAATATATCCACCAGATTACAAAAATATATGAAACTAAATAAAATATACCTATACCAGAATCTCAAAAAATGCCTTACAACATTGGAAAGATGTCAGAACAATCTTTCCAATGATATATTATTTTCCCAAAATGGAGTTCATGTTGGAGATTTGCCAACAAGCAAGTGCTGACTGTATGTTTATCATTGATGAAAACATATGGTAAGTAGCATGTTTGGAAGACTTATGTAGTAATCTTTCAGTATATGTAGAATGGACAAAGGTTACAGATTGGAATTCAATGGAAACAAGTGCATCCTTAAAAACAAAGAAGGAGAAATAATTGCATCAGGATCAAAGACTAAAGGTAATGTTTTTCATCTTAATCTAGAAGCAAGTTGTTTTTTTGTTAAAGTAGATGATAGTTGGTTGTGGCATAAAAGACTATGTCGTATCAATTTTGATAACATAGTAAAGATAAGAAATGTAAAAGTAGTAAGAAATCTACCTAGCATAGCAAAGCCAATTGATACTATATGCAGGGAATGTGTGATGGGAAAGCATGTGAGAAACTCATTCATGAGAAAACACAATTCAACAGAGAACAAGCTAGATCTAATTCATACAGACCTATGGGGTCCAACTCCAACAAGATCATACTATGGTGAAAGGTATTTCATTTTATTTTTCGATGACTATACTAGAATGATGTGGGTTGCTTTCTTAAAAGACAAGTCAAAAGCATTTGAGCACTTCAAAATATTCAAAGCTAAGGTTGAGAATGAATCTGGACTAAAGATAAAATGTTTGAGATTGGATAGAGGAGGAGAATTCACCACTAACAGATTCTATGAGTACTATGAAGAACATGGTATCAAGATGCAATTGAGTGCACCTAGAACCCCTCAGGAGAATGGAATTGTAGAGGGAAGAAATACGATCATCCCTGATACAGTGCGCACCAACATGATTGAAGGAAAAGTTGCACACACCTATTGGAGAGATGCAGTCAATACAATAGTCTATACCATCAATAAAATTCAATTGATGCCTAGCATGGAGAAAACACCTTATGAGATATGGTTTGGTAATGTTCCCACAGCAAAATACTTCAAAATCTTTGCAAGAAAGGGCTACATCAAGAGAGATGAAGCAGTAGGCAAGTTTGATGCAAGAAGCGATGAAGGTATTTTCCTTGGTTACTCTACTAAAAGTAAAGCTTATAGATGTTTCAATTTAAGATTGAAAAAGATCATTGAAAGTGGTCATGCTAAGATTGATCAAAAGTTTATGGTTCAAGAAAGATATCATGATTACTCACCCATGATTGAAGAAGAACCCAGAACATCCACTAGTGAGACAATTATTGAAGAAATTTTTGATAGTATTGATGTGATATTCAATGACCCTAAGACAAGTGAAGAAGAATCTCCTGAGGTAGATAAGTTAGTGTCACCTAAAGCTCTGAAGTTTACATCTAGATATCATTCTAAGGATGACATCATTGGAGATCAGAGAGGAAAAGTCACAACAAGATCAAAAGAAAAGTGTTCTACAAGAAATGAGGTGGTATGTTTACTATCTATGATTGAACCCTTAAGTGTTGAAGATGCATGAAATGATTTAGATTGGCATGATACTATGAAAGAATAACTAGATCAGATTATCAAGAATGATACTTGGGAGCTGGTCCCAAGACCTAGTGATAAGAATGTAATTGGAACAAAATGGATATTCAAAAACAAGATGAATGAAGATGCTACAATAGTAAGAAATAAGGAAAGATTAGTGTGTAAGGGATATGTGAAGAGAGAAGGCATTGATTATTCAGACAATTTTTACCAATGAGCTAATTAGAAGCTATTAAGTTGTTTCTAGCTTATGCAACATTCAAAAACTTCAAAGTTTATGAGATGGATGTTAAGTGAGCATTCCTGAATGGTGAATTAAAAGAAGTATACATTGAGAAGCTAGAAAGATTTACCCTATCAGATAGACCTAATATGGTATGTAGATTGAAGAAAGCCCTCTATGGACTTAAGCAATCCCTTAGAGCTTGGTATGAGAGACTTGATGGATATCTAACAAAGATTGGATTCAAGAAAGGAGCAGAAGATTGTAACCTATTTATAAGAGAGACATCTGAAGGACTACTACTTGTAGCTATATTTGTTGATGACATTATATTTGGAGGTAATGACAAACTTAGTGCTTAATTTTCTAAGGAGATGTAGAGTGAATTTGAGATGAGCATGATTGGACCTATCAAGTACTTTTTGGGATTGAAAGTGCAGTAGATAGGGAAAGGTATTTTTATTAATTAGTCCAAGTATGTAAAAGAGATATTGAAGAAGTTCAAGATGGATGATTGCAAGCCAGTAGATACACCCATGATAATTGGATGTAAGCTTACAAAAGAAGATGATTCACCATTAGTTGATACAACATTATACAAGTCTATGATTGGTAAACTCATTTATCTTACTCAAACTAGACCTGATATTTCCAATGCAGTTGGCATAGTTGGAAGATTTGCAGCAGAGCCTAAACAAAGTCACCTCATGGTAGTAAAAATGATATTCAGATACTTGTAAGGCACTATAGACTATGGTCTATGGTATCCCAATTCAGAAAATGTTGAGCTTCATGTATACACTGATGAAGATTTGGGTAGGATGTGTTGATGATAGGAAGAGTACATTAGGTGGAGTAGTGTTTCTTGGTGAAAGACTTGTCACTTGGACAAGAAAGAAATAAAATTATATTTCTCAGTCAACAATAGAAGTGGAGTATGTTACAGTAGCCTTGAATTATTCTATAATTGTTTGGATCAAATAGATGATAAAGGATTTTGGAATTCAGATTGATTATCCTATTACTATTCATTGTGATAACACTAGCACTATCAACATGTCAAAAAACCCTATGATGCATGCAAAGAAAAAGCACATTGAGATCAAGTATCACTTCCTAAGAGAGAAAGTGGAAGAGAAAGAAGTCAAGGTGGACTATGTGAGTACTAAAGATCAGTTAGCAGACATATTCACAAAGCCCTAACCAAAGGATACTTTTGAGTATCTTAGGGAGAAGTTGGGAGTAATTCCCTTCCTTGATTCTACTTAGAACAAAGAAGAAAGAGCATCAGTCCTCAGAGACTTGTTAGTCCATTTTCCAGTCAACATGAAATCCTATGAAAATGGTCTTTTCCCTGCAATCTTTGTTAAGTTGTCCTACCCAGCCTGCAATCACATTTTTATCATGTGAAGTAGATCCTGAATGTTTTATGGTGTGCGCCTTTAGCCGTAGATTCTTCATGTTGTCACCATGCTCTAGTCTAGATCATGTCTCATAATTCACAAAATCTAGAGAGTTATTCAAGTTTTAAATTCTACAAAAAATAATTTTAGAATATGCCTAAGTGTCGAAAACCCACAGTGTTGTCGAGAACCCATGATGTTTTCTATCATCTGTATGAAAACCCTGGTTGTTTTCAACCTTGTGCTTCCTATTTTTGCATGCTTGTCTTCTAGCACCAAAAACCCTAGATGTTTTCAATCCTTCACTATTGTAAAAACTTTGGATGTTTTTGACCTTTCTTTTCTTCCCTTTTGTTGGCATTCCTTGTTCGTCAGTCTTAACTACGCAAGTGCGATCGGTTGGTGGGACCTTTTCCTTCCCAAGGGGTTAAACTTTAGTAAGATCTTGTGGTTGTCATTATACCGCTAGGGAAAGCTACTCATTTTTTAAGATCATGGTATAGCGACAACTGTCGATCTTCTTCGGTGATGAAATGGACTGTGGGATCGCTATCAGAGGCTACTAAGCTAGAGTTTTCTTATTGGATGCCTGATAATGACATGGAAATCTCATGGGCCTGGGTCTTCAAGAGGCTTTTGATCTACGACAGGTGTGTGAACGTAAAGAATATTCTCATGTCATAAGATCATGTGCCAGCTGTTGATCTTGTTTGCTACAAGCGTTTCTTCAATGGTGGTCCCAGTGTTAGAAAGGAACTGAAGGTGCATGTTTTTATTAGTTGTTGCATGATCACATGTTAGGTATTTTTGACATGTGACCATGGGACCGGTTGACATTTGTCGCTTGGGGCCCGTTGGCGGATAAGTTTGGTGGGACGTGTCTGCTCGATGGCACTGATGTGTTAATTTTTAGTTGGTTGAGCCGAATGGTGATGTGGAATTGCAGTGGGACTTGACATCCATATAAAATCAATGGTTGGCATAAAAACTTATGAAGTGTGTTAGACCTATGTGAACATGAGACTGGCCATCGATTTAACTTGGCAGGTCCAATAGGGTTTCTCGGTGCTTTTGGTGATGTGGATAAAAGTAGTGGCCCAACAAAATCTTCTTCTTGTCATTGGTTCATGTGATGTTTTAAGCGGCAACACTATTATTTCCATGAACTGGCGAAATGTCTTTAGTTGCTAGTTCGCCAGATAACTTAAGGGGTTATTTTGACATGTGCAGTTGTGTGTTCACTGAATTTAACTAGGGTTTATACTTTCATTCCATGAATGGGATTTTCCTTTGTCATGTGTTCGCTGAAAGTAACCCGAGGTGCTTGGATGAGTTAAAGTCATAAACCTAGGAAGATAGGAGGATCTACGGTCAGGATTTAATGTCGATCTCAGTTTGAATCATGACCACCAATTCACTACTGGCACCAAGACTTGACAATTGGAATTCAAATTTAAACTTGTAGATGGTTTTCGCAACAAGAGGTACCTAGAATTTATGGTTTTTCTGGCCGTTTCTTGATTTGGTTGGTGGCATCGATTGTTGCAGTCTGGTCCAGTGAGTTGGGTGATTGATTGTCGAAGTTGTTTTGTACCTGGAGGAGTGTAGTTTTGTGCTCAAGGTGTGTTTGTAGGTGGTTGATTAGACTAATTTTTATGGAAGTTCCCTGGTGTTCTATACTAAGCTTGTAGATTTTCATAATTATAGATCTATTTGAGATTTATTTTCTTTAGGTTGCTTGGTTTCCAGCCCCTGCAATAAGTTTTTAACCATTTCCAATTGGTTTACTTGTTGTAACCCTAACCCTAGTCACCCTAAGCTTCATGCAATCTCTTTGAGATTCTCAAGGTTGTTAGTGGTATAAGTTGTTAGTTTTTGATAGAGTCAGGGCTCAAATTTTAATCAGTCTAGAGGTTCTGATTATAGTTAGTTCTAGGGGTTTATAGCAAGGTTGTATCACATTGCATGTAAGCTTAATAGAATTTTTGGAAGTCTTTTATAGGTTATTGAAGTGGTTTGATCTCTGTCCTACTTTGATCATGTACATGACTCATTATACTTAATATAAGTTTTTCATGCTTCCAAGTCTCTCCTTGGTGTCATTCTTGTGAATCTTGGATTTTATGATCCATTGCATAGGGTTACCTTTGCATATGTTCTTGTCTTTAGTTCTTGATCTAGGATCAAGTGAAATATACTTTAGAGGGGACATAGATTCAGTCTTGGTTGTCTACAGAAGGATCTTACAAGTAGTGGATGGGCTGGAATGTTTATATTTATGGCTATGAGTCTTTGATAATAGTCAGTTCATGTTTCATTATTTGTATGTGAGGTCTACCCAATGGATAATGGCACTGATCAAGGATTAGTACATTTAGTTGAGTCCAATGTCTGACTGGCTCTTGTCTACCTTCCCTATCCTCATTAATCAAAGACCATTTTAAGTTTTCAGTATTGTTGTTGGTAGTAATACCCTTCACAAGGCCATTTTATACCCAATAGCAATTGAGATTCAATGAATGTCTGGTTAACATTTAGTAGTCTCTTGCTGTCATCTGCTTTGTTTAATCTAGTCCAAAGTCCTAAAATGTCATAAGTTAGTAGATTAGGTGCACTCACCATGGTTTTGCAGAGCCAAAAGTGAAGAGGGTAGTCTTGACCCTATAGTTGGTCCAGTTGTCTTGTAGAGCTCTCATACTTGGAATTAACCACTCCTAACATTAGTCTCAAGGCATATTGGTAGCCCTAAGTGGCATAAGCATTTTCAAACACCAATAAGATGGTGACTCTGCTGGGGAGAACAACAATGTAGAAGTATATCCATTAAGATCTCTGGTCGGGCTTGTGTTGTTATATTCAAAATCTTTTGTTGACTAGATTGATTTGCCCATCCGAGTCACCAACAAGATGGCGACTTTGCTGGGAATTTACAAGTGTCCTACCTAGATTTTTTGATTGAGTTATATGTGGCTTTGCTATGGGAGTGCTCAGAGTCTATCAGTGTTTCAAGATAGATTAGTAAAGTTTGTGTCCTCTGAAGAGAGGTGGCGACTCTATGCTAGAAAGAACCTGAGTTGTACAATTTTGTTGGGACTTCATTTAGCTGAGAAGAAGGCAACAACATTCAGCAGAGTGATCCAAGTATTCTCCATCAAAATTTTATGTATATGCATGGTCCTAATCAAATGATTATGTCATTAAAGGGATAGGACAAGTGTGAAGTATCTCAGAATAGCTAAGTGAGAGGTGGGAGTTATTTAAAAGTGTTTTGATCCCTTATTTTTTATTTACAAAGAATCAAGTGTATAGGCACAAGGTTGTATATCAGTGATGGATGTGATTAGGGGTCCTATTGGTAGGGGTTATGCACCATTTTGTTATGATGGCATACCTAGTTTCCCCAACAAAGTCCTTGATGAAATCAGAGAGTATCTACCAAAGTTTAATAGGAATCAGTGTCCATCAGCAAGAAAACATGTGATGGCTTTTTCTGATTTAATGTGAGATTTTGATGTCTGCCATGAGGATTTGTGGATGAGGCTGTTTGTGCAGACTCTTGAGGGAGATGAAAGGGAGTGGTTTTCATTTTTGCCTGCAGCCTCTATTTCTTCATGGGATGAGTTGAGTTATTACTTCATTGATTATTTTGATAGCGGGGTAGATGTAAAATCAATGTTGGACAATTTGATGGGAATTCAGATTGAAGAAGATGAGTTGATTCAAAGATTTAACAGCAGATTCACTAGGACATTAATGGATATCCCTAAGGATTTTAAACCTCATGATCAGATTTGTCTAGTCATTTACTTGAGTGCATTTAACCAAAAAATAGGTTTCTTGCTGAGGGATAAACAACCACAAAGTCTACATTAGGCTTTTGAGGTTGCATTGGATATTGAGTGCAATCTGAAGTATGGAGTTCTAAGAAGACATGCCTCTACTAGTTTGCATATTCAGAATAGGGTAAATGGCTAGGAGGAGGGTGAGAGACATCATTGCTCTCATCCTTTTAATTATTGTATTAATCACAGTGTTGTATATAAGGTGAAATGAGTTCTACTACCAAAGGTACAGTAAATAAGGAGGCACTTTTCCCTATACATGATTTTCCCAAGAATAGTGATGATAATTGTGAAAATTCTTTGCCACCAAGTGATGTTGATATAGATGCTAAGAAAGGTGTTGATTGTGGGATCATGGATGAGGTTGAGAATGAATTTCTTTCTAATGATATGTCATAGGGTTTCTCTCATGTTGTAGAGGTTTTTTCTTTGCAGTCTTCTATGTTAGTGGGTGATAGTGATGCTAATTACAAGGTCTTGGAAGTTGAAGATTTATGGAGAAATCCATGGGATGGTTCTTCTGATGAGTACAACACTGATTATTCATATGTTGACAGCAGTGACGGTGAGTCATGCTCTAATTTTGACTCTGAATTCTCTTCTTCTTTTGAAGATGTGTATGATGATGGAAACAAAGACATATATAGTGTGGTTGCCAATGAGTTATTTGATGAGGACACTAGTGAGAACTAGTTGACACTTTGTCCAAATTATTATGAGAAACAATTCCATGTTGTTTCTAACCCACTATTTGAGGTGTGCTCAGAGGATGGATTTTGTTGAGGATTGCTCACCTCCTATACTTGAAGTTTCATATGTGGTTGATCCTGAGTCCCCATTACCAATGAAGCTAGTTGAAGGAAAGGTAATGCAAAATGAATTTTATTTTCCTGATAGAGGTGCATTACATTGTGACAGGGTTTTTCTCCTGTCACCAAGTATTGATAGTGATGAAGATAATGTGATTCATGATGTTAGTCATGAGAGTTATGTTTATGAAGATAAAGGTATAATTCATCAAGATGAATCAGTTGTCTTGGCTGAGGTAAGTGAAAATGAATATAATGGTTTCTCTTTCGATGTGCAAGAGTGCATTACAGATGAGCCGGATGCCTACAGCTAGGGAGGAAAGATGTCAGTCTTTTGTCCCCTTCCATATGTTTCAATCCATGATGATTTTGACAATGCTTGTTTTTCAAGTAGTGAGTTTGTGGGGGGACATGTGAAGGAGGGCATTGGTGATGATAAACCTAGGGTTGTTTTGCAGTCAATACCTGGCAGTGTTTTTTGTCATTGTGCATGTGGAAAAGGTTTCAGACCTTTGTTTGATTTTGTGAGCAGAAACTAGGTTTTTGATAGAGGAAAGGGTTGGTTTTCTTCTGGCATACCGATGTTACTTATGTATTTTCTATATATTTTGTACAAATGGTGCCAAGTTTTTGTGAGGAGCCAGTCTATGATTTCTTGGATAAAGAGAAAGGAGAGGGCCTATTTTGTTTTCTCCAGTGGGTGGTCTGCTTCTTCCCAGAGATCTGAGGTCCTCATTGTAACTACAAGAGATACATGTCCCCAACTAGAGCCACTATTAGTCCATTTTTCAGTCAACATGAAATCCTATGAAAATGGCCTTTTCCCTGCAATCTTTGTTAAGTTGTCCTACCCGGCCTGCAATCACATTTTTATCCTATGAAGTAGATCCCTAATGTTTTATGTTGTGCACCCTTAGTCGTAGGTTATTCATGTTGTCACCATGCTCCAGTCTAGATCATATCTCATAATTCACAAAATCCAGAGAGTTATTCAAGTTTTAAGGTCTGCAGGAAACAGTTTCAGAATATGCCTAAGTGTCAAAAACCCATAGTGTTGTCAAGAACCCATGATGTTTTCTGTCATCTGTATGAAAACCCTGGTTGTTTTTAACCTTGTGCTTCCTATTTTTGCACTCTTGTCTTCTGGCATCAAGAACCCTGGATGTTTTTGATCCTTCACTATTGTAAAAACTTTGGATGTTTTCAACCTCACTTTTCTTCCCTTTTGCTGGCATTCATTGTTCATTGGTCTTAACTGCACAAGTGCGATTGGTTGTTGGGACATTTTCCTTCCCAAGGGGTTAAACTTTAGTAAGATCTCATGATTGTCATTATACCGCTAGGGAAAGCTACTCATTTTTAAAGATAGCGGTATAGCGACAACTATCGATCTTCTTCGGCAATGCAATGGACCATGGGATCGCTATCAAAGGCTGTTGAGATAGAGTTTTCTTATTAGATGCTTGATAATGACATGAAAATCTCATGGGCCTGAGTCTTCAAGAGGCTTTTGATCTACGATGGGTGTGTGATCGTAAAGAATATTCTCATGTCATGAGATCATGTGCTAGCCATTGATCTTGTTTGCTATAAGTGTTTCTTCAGCGGTGGTCCCGATGTCAGAAAGGAAGTGAAGGTGTGTGTTTTTATTGGTTGTCGTATGATCGCATGTTAGGTATTTCTGACATGCGACCATGTGACCAGTTGACATCTATCACTTGGGGCCCATTGGCAGATAAGTGTGGTGGGACCTGTCTGCTCGATGGCACTGATGTGTTAGTTTTCAGTTGGTTGAGCCAAATGGTGATGTGGAATTGCAGTGGGACCTGACATCCTTATAAAATCAATGGTTGGCATAAAAGCTTATGAAGTGTGTTAGACCTATGTGAACATGAGATTGGCCATCGATTTACCTTGGCAGGCCCAATAGGGTTTCTCAGTGCTTTTGGTGGTGTGGATAAAAGTAGTGGCCCAACAAAATCTTCTTCTTGTGACTTGTTCACGTGAACTGGTGAAATGTCTTCAGTTGCCAGTTCGCTAGATAACTTAAGGGGTTATTTTAACATGTGCAGTCATGTGGTCACTGAATTTAACTGGGGTTTAGACTTTCATTCCATGAATGGGATTTTCCTTTGTCATGTGTTCGCTAAAAGTAACCTGAGGTGCTTGGATGAGTTAAAGTCATAAACCTGGGAAGATAGGAGGATCTACGGTTAGGATTTAATGTCGATCTCAGTTTGAATCATGACCACCAATTCACTGCTAGCACCAAGACTTGACCATTGGAATTCAAATTTAAACTTGTAGATGGTTTTCACGACAAGAGGTACCTAGAATTTATGGTTTTTCTAGTCGTTTCTTGATCTAGTTAGTGGCATCGATTGTTGCAGTCTGGTCCAGTGAGTTGGGTGATTGATTGCAGAAGTTGTTTTGTACCTGGAGGAGTGTGGTTTTGTGCTTAGGGTGTATTTGTAGGTGGTTGAGTAGACTAATTTTTATGGCAGTTCCCTGGTGTTCTATACTAAGCTCGTAGATTTTCATAATTGGAGATCTATTTGATATTTGTTTTCTCCAAGTTGCTTGGTTTCCAGCTCCTGCAATAAGTTTTTGACCATTTCCAATTGGTTTAGCTATTGTAACCCTAACCCTAGTCACCCTACGCTTCATGCAATCTCTTTGAGATTCCCAAGGTGGCTAGTGGTATAAGTTGTTAGTTTTTGATAGAGTCGGGGTTCAAATTTTAATCAGTCTAGAGGTTCTAATTATAGTTAGTTCTAGGGGTTTGTAGCAGGGTTGTATCACATTGCATGTAAGTTGAATAGAATTTTTGGAAGTCTTTTATAGGTTATTGAAGTGGTTTGATCTCTGTCCTACTTTGATCATGTACATGACTCATTATACTTAATATAAGTTTTTCATGCTTCCAAGTCTCTCCTTGGTGTCATTCTTGTGAATCTTGGATTTTATGATCCATTACATAGGGTTACCTTTGCATATGTTCTTATCTTTAGTTCTTGATCTAGGATCAAGTGAAATATACTTTAGAGGGGACATAGATTCAGTCTTGGTTGTCTACAGAAGGATTTCATAAGTAGTGGATGGGCTGGAATGTTTATATTTATGGCTATGGGTCTTTGACAATAGTTAGTTCACAATTCATTGTTTGTATGTGAGGTCTGCCCAATGGATAATGGCACTGATCAAGGATTAGTACATTTAGTTGAGTCTAATGTCTGATTGGCTCTTGTCTACCTTCCCTATCCTCATTAATCAAAGACCATTTTAAGTTTTAAGTATTGTTGTTGGTAGTAATACCCTTCAAAAGGCCACTTTATACCCAATAGCAATTGAGATTCAATGAATGTCTGGTTAGCATTTAGTAGTCTCTTACGATCATCTACTTTATTTAATCTAGTCGAAAGTCCTAAAATGCCATAAGTTACTGGATTAGGTGCACCCACCATGGTTTTGCTGAGCCAAAAGTGAAGAGGGTAGTCTTGACCCTATAGTTGGTCCAGTTGTCTTGTAGAGCTCTCATACTTGGAATTAACCACTCCTAACATTAGTCTCAAGGCATATTGGCAGCCCTAAGTGGCATAAGCATTTTCAAACACCAACAGGATTGATGGATGGTTGACTACTCTACTTTAGGAGTAGTACCGATGTTTAAACTAATTGGTGCCATTTTCCATTGATGTCAAAGGGGGAGTAATATACAATCATGAAAAACATAAGTAAAAGGAGGAGTATTATACTAAGCAGGAGTAGTATTCAGTTATGGAAGTAGTTCAGTTGGGGAAATGGATAATGTTGAAGAATATTATAGTAGATGGAGGATTCATCTTTGGCAGATTTTTGAAGAGGAAATGGAGAATCTTATAAAAGAAATATTTATTTGGATTTGTGGAGTTTTTCATTCCATATGTTGTCATCAATGCCAAAGGGGGAGATTGTTGGAGATTTACCAGCAAGCTAGTGCTGACTGTATTTTTGTCATTGATGAAAACATATGGTAAGTAGCATGCATGCAAGACTTATGTAGTAATCTTTCAGTAAATGTAGCATGGACATGTTATTATCATGATATCATGGGCGCAGAGGTTAACTGTTAGTACAAACAGTTATATAGCAACTTGTGTCAACAGTGTTCTTGAAAGAGTAACAGGTAGTGTTCTGTGTATGGTTGTCCATATAGTTATCATGGAGCCTTGTGCATTTGGATATGTGATGAAGACATACTCATGATATTACATTCATGGAGGTAGATTCTGATGATCAGTAGAAGTGAAGTTATGTAGTCGCTATTCATTAGCAGCAATTTCTTGTGTTTATTCAAAAGAGCCGACAGAGATTATATTGGTTCTAGAGTTGCACCTATTATTTCAGTATGTGCCCTTGGATTAGAGCTTGGAGAAGAGTTATAAATGTTTGGTTGAGAGTGCATGAGGTAATTCATCTTGAGGAGAAAGATATAGTTATTTTGGTAGAGCCGACAGTGTGTAGTGTGCATCTAAAATTATGTTATTGGATAGGCCTCAAAATGTTTTGCGTGCTTAGTAGAGCCGACTTAATTATTAATGGAGTTTTTTATGGCTTCTCTAATATTATTTCAAGGTGGTTCTAACAAGATGAATTGATTATATCATTTAGAGGAAAGATATTTATAGACAGTCATTTGTAATTATTGAAGTGTGGTTCATAGTTGATTGTGAAGAGAAGAGCAGAGTGTGTGAAGTGTTGAGCCATCAGAAGGTCTATGTGACCAAGTAAAGTATTTGTGCTATACATTGGAACTAATCTACATAGAAAGTCAAATCATAGTTCACCAAGATCTAGATATAGTGTGTATCTATTAAACATAAGGTTGTAGCCTTTACCCCTTTGAGCTTTGTGCTCTCAAATAGTGCATCCTCACCCCTAATAGGGTTAATTGTAAAAGACTCCTAATAGGGTCTGACCCTTGACCAGGTCTACTATACTAAATATATTGTAAAGAGACTCCTAACAAGGTTAAGTATCTTCTAACAAGGATCATAATACACTAGTGCAGAATATTAGTGGGTGTCAATTCCCACCAGGGTTTTTACCTATTTGGGTTTCCCCGTAACAAAAATATTGGTGTTTTGTTCAAGTGTTCTTTCATTGCGCTTATTCTTTATAATTAAGTATACTTAATTGGATAATGAATTGAAACTTGTAAATAGCTGATTCATCCCCCCCCCCACCTTCCGGTTATCTCTTGGGACTATTCCTAACAGTTGAGATGCACAAGATAGAGCTCCCGCAGTGCAAAAATGAACATATCACTTTGAGAATAGAAAACACCATCAAAAAAGAAAAATCAGAAATTCAAACCTCTAGATCTAGATAGAGCTTAGAAATAGCTTTCTGATGATATCTCATTTTCCTAATTTTGACACCGTATGCTCAAGTTATGAGAAAAAAAGTATAAATATACTAATGGGCCCCAAAAAGTGCAGAAGAGTATTGATGCATGCTGACATCAGGAAATGATGGTTTTAAAATTGATGGTCGTAAGGCCATCACAACAAAAAAGGCCCTTGGGGCTAAAACCATTTGGCCCCTGGTCGCCACATGACCAGGGGCTAAATGCATAAGGGTTGGTTCTACCGAGGCCTGGTCCCCCATAGGACCTAGCAGCTATTGTGTGGGGACTGAAATTTTTGGTAATTGCATGTGGTTCTGGGGATGACCGATAATTAATCTGGTGGTCACTGCATCATTAGATGTCATTAGTGACCATTGCGGTTACCATGGTTACATCCACAATGGCAACGGTAGTGGACATAGCTGGCAGGGGCCACTGGTGGTGGTGCCATAATATATATATATATATTTGTACCTTACCTTGATCTATGTGCCAAGGTTGTACACCTTGATATGTAAAGAAAACATTCCCACTATCTATGATGTCATCTAAACTAGATGTGTTTTATATGGAAATAGTGGTTCTTTGCTACTGCAAGCTCAATAGTGAGGTTTATTTGAGCCAAAAATGCTCCAAAACCTAGTGACCACCTTGGGATCCATGTTGAAGCTGGTTGCAAATTTTTTTTTACCAAGATTCTACCTTTGTCCAAATTTGAAAAACTTTATATGGATCTAGGGGTTCTTGGATTCTCTGAATGCAACCACGAGCTCTGTTTGAAGCCAAAGATGACTAGAAAGAGAGGTCCCTCCAAATTCAATAGAAAACCCTCTGAAACATAGATATGATGAACACAGCCGAATCTCTCAAGAAGAGGATAGGGGAAAATAGATCTGAAGCTCTAATACCATATTCAATTTTTTGAGTAAATAACCCACATATCCCAAAAACACCTGCATGAAAACACCTATCACAGAAAGAGAGAGAAGCAAGAAGCTAGAGAGTCCTGAACACATAGATCTACAAAAGACAAGACATTCTTGACGTAAAAAAATAAAAGTTGCAATTCAATAAGATGAATGTTTCTCAATAATATTACAAGAGAGATCAATCCTTATAAAGGAGATCAAAAACCCTAAAAAGGTAAAACCTAGGTTGCACAATAATAATTAATAAAACAATCAATTAGTATATACCTAAAGTTTAGCTTAAGTAGGAAGAGATAATAAGTGACTTAGTAATTAAATAAATACAATTCAATTAATAAGAAAACAACTTATTACCCTACATTAGTTTGGTATTCTTTGTTAAAAACCTTCAAAGTTATCAAAAATTCAAAATTGTCCATGTATTCATTGCTCGGTAAACTTATTACTCCTCTTGAAGTAATACTTCCTTAATCATATATATCCATCATATCTATGCATTACATATGTCCTTTACACTCTATTTCCTACTAAGTCATATACTATATTTCCTTTTTGCATTTCATTTTCATACTATATATTCCCCCCCCTTTAACAAAAATGCCAAAAATAATAACTCACTCTTTTTATGATGTAGGGATGTTGTCAAAAATAGATTTATACCTATCCTGATCATACTTCAGTGATGTCTTCCATGAATCTTTTAGTTTCAATAACACTATTATTTTTTCACTACAATCAACTGTCAAACTAATCATGTTCTCCGTAGCACTAACATCTGGTGTGTTGACTAAGGCTTTCCCCTTATGTACATTTTTTTTATATTGACTCAATGTTGGGTATCAAAAATATTGAGTTCCATAAGATCCATTCTGATCTAATTCTCCTTTTTTCTTAGATCATATTGTACTCTCATTAAGTTCTTCTTCATTTCATAATATTCCTTAAAAGAATTAGGCTCGGTGGAAACATTTGATAATTGATTAGTTAGCTTCTTGTGAGCAAGGCTTTTGAGGATACCTATTCTAAAAATTTTCAAACCAAACAAAGATTTAGAGTTTAATCTAGCATGAAGTTAATCCAAAACAAAGAAACTCTAAGCTAAGCCACCTCAGATTGAGCAAAAAAAATAAGTGCACCCAAGCACTGTTTGATTTGCTCTTACTTAAGGGGATGTGGGTGTGCTCTCTAAGCACTTGGAGCATGTTCCTTATGTATTTTAGGATGGATTGAGATTCATGAAAACCTCATAAATGGCACAAAACATGTATAGAACACCTGATTTGCCCCTAAGGCCTCAAGGATACAAGTGATGTTGAAATGAAGATTAAGCTATATGATGCTTATGCTAAGATTGTTATTAACCAAATAGAGATGTGATATGATGCTATGCTTATGCAAAACAATGGAAGAAACTAGGTTAATCCATTAAAGCTATATTAAGATGAGCTAAAAATGCTTGAAAGTAAACTAAATTAGGATGATTATGCTAAGTCTAGAGCTAAAAGGGCATGATAACAATGCATAAGAATAAAAGCTAAGCTAATGAATTTGCTCTTGGAAAAGGGGGTATTTATAAGATTTCCTAAAGGGGAATGAGTGGCCAGGATCAAAATCCTTAAGAGAGGCCAAGATTCATTCAAAGGGGAGCACATGGATTGTGCTAGTTCAAGGCCACCTCCTTGTGGCAAGTGTCACAAGGGCATTGGGTTGAAAGATGGGAGGGATGTGTACAATTTGGGAAATATGCCTAAGGTCAAAGGGTGTAAGAAAGGGGTGAGGGGCTTCTTAAATGCATCATAAATGCATGTAAGAGGGATAAGGAGGCTTTAAATGCATTTAATGCATGTAAGAGAAGTTTCTAGAAGTTTGTTGACTTTGGGTTAAGCTTAGGAGTTGGCTAACCTTGTTTAGGGAATGTGACAAGGTTAGGGGGGGATTAGGATTAGGATTAGGATTAGGGGGACAAGGATAAAGACTTTCTAGAAGAGTCCAGAACTTCCTTAGGATAAATATGGATTTTAGGAAATAAATAAAGATTTATTTATTTCCATGGTTTAGGTTTTGAGAATATTTATTAAAATGAATTTAATAAACATGAGGATTAAATATTTAATCTTAATTAAATATTTTGAGTTGGGATTAGGGTTAAGAAATGATGGGATTAGCCTTTAATCAAAATTAAAGAAGGATTAGAAGATTCTAGAAGAGGTTAGTGGTCTTAAGGAAATTGGCCAAGTTTTGGGCAAAAAATAAATAAATTATTTATTTTAAGATTTTTGGTCAATTTATTAATTAAATAATTAATAAATAGGGGAATAATGTTTAAATAAGATTTAAACATTTTTGGGAGGGATTCCTTAATTAAATATTTTTAATTAAGGTAAAGGGATTTAATGGCATAAAAATTAATTAACAAATGATGATGTCATTAGGGGTTTTTCATTAAATAAAAATACTTTATTTTCTAAAAGATTTTTAGGTGTCTACACTTCTTTTCCACAGTGTCATCCTTTTCTTTAATGATCCATAAAAACTATCTTCCATGACCTCCTTCATGTGATTATGGAAGATTATTTGGATGATATCTTAGGTAAATCCAAGACACGTAAATCACACATTTCTATCCTTACTAAAATCTTTGATAGATTGGAGAAGTACTAGGTTTGGCTGAATCCCAAGAAATGTATCTTTGGTGTACAATCAGGAAAGTTGTTAGCATATATTGTCTCTCAGAGAGGAATAGAGGTTAGCATAATTTTGAAGATGCCACCTCCTAAAATTCTAAAACAATTATAGAGCTTGCAAGGGACACTTCAGTCCATCAAATTTGTGTCACAGTTGGTAGACAAGGTGCGTCCTTTCTCTCACCTTCTAAGAAAAGATATCAAATTCATTTGGGACTGCTTATGTCAAAAGGCTTTTGAACAACTCAAGGTATATCTAGCTAATCCACTAATGTTGGTCCTTTTTGTTCTAGGTAGGCCTTTGATTCTTTACATCTCAACAACTGCCATAGCACTGGATGTCTCCTAGCATAGCTAGATAACAATGGAAAAGAGTGTGACATATACTATCTTAGAAAAAAATTAGTGGGTTATGAGATCAATTATATGACTATTGAGAGATATTTTTGTATTGTAGTCTTTTGTATGTAGAAGCTACGCCGTTACATTCTTAATCATAAGGTAAAGTTGATAGCAAATATTGAACCACTTAAGTATCTGTTATCTAAAGACACTTTGATAGGCCACACATCAAAATGGGTCATGATACTTGTAGTACCTTGCCCCTAGTCTAATTTTATATTATTACCTTAGGATGATAGATTATATGTTAGGAAATCATTGATGCGTATGATTTTACTAACCCCATACTTGCATGTGTATGGTTGATGTGTTTGTTTTATACTTCTGTTTGACATGCGTGATGTGGTTGAGGGACGGAGTCGTAGTTACTTACTTGTGAGATCCACATGATCGGTTGATCCCCGCCATTGTCTGTTATAGATTTATATCTATATGTACATGCGGGTTTTGTATGCAGGTTTGTAGGTACTAGGCATCGACTTTCTTGAATTATCAGGATGAGCGTGCCCTATCACAATATCTCAAATGGTAAGAGATGTGAGATAATATATGGATCCAAAACCCTAACCTAAGCCCAATTGTCCTAGGATTGGACAAGTATCCATTTGACGACCCTATCCAAATTTGTTAAGATGACAAAGTTTGTGGATCACTTCCTTGAACTTGTTTGTTTTATATGATGATCTTATTTTATTGCTATTTGAGTATGTGATTTTCTATAGTCGTGGAAATTAATATTATAGTTGGAAAATAATATTAAATTTAATTCCTATGTTTTTGTATTATTATTAATTAATTAAAAATAAAAAATTAGGATATTTGGTTTTAATTAATTAACAGTGTGAAAATAGGATTAATAATGTCCATTAGATATTAAATAATAAAATTGCATGATTTAATTGTGTTTTGAATATTAAATTATTTAATGGGAGATTATAATAATAACATGTGCTTTATTAAGTTTGATTGAGATTTATTTCAAAAAGGAGACAACTTGTCTTTAGGAGTCTAAGTTGTGTTATGCATAATAAAATATATTTTTAATTAGTAATTAGTATTTTCTTTCAACTTAAGAGTGGGAGTTTGAATAGGAGTTGTCTAATGAGTCATCTAGGGTTTGCATGAATGGTGGAGTTGAATCCCTAATAGGGGGAATTGCTTTCATTTGGAGTAGACAGGTTTCTTTTGGAGGAGAATTTTGGAGAGCTTGTGTGCTTGATTTTTTGAGGATTCTTCATTTGTTGTGGCTTCTTGTTGATTTGGGCTTGATTGTGCATCTAGATCTAGTTCCTGCTTTCATCATAGTTTTCAGATCTGTAGATAGGATTGGATTTGGAAGAAATCTCACTCTCAAATCTACAACAGGGATTTCATTACAGTTTCTAGCATTGGATCTAAGGTAGGATCTTGAAATCTTGTTGTGTGCCCTCTGTTATTTTGTTTGGCAAAATTCTGTGTTTGATTAGATCAAAATTTTTTCATTAGATCTGTATGAAATTTCTTGTTTTGGGTATTAGAGAAACCCTACGTCTGTTATTTTATATTTTTATGATGATTTGGCATTGTACCATTATGCTGGCAAATTTTTTATCTAAAGTTTGTCTATAGTTTGCTTGTAAAATGAAAAATTAAACCTAGACTATAGTTGAACTATATAGTGGAGAGAAAATATGTCTCATTGAAAGAAAAATTAATTTGGTTGAAAATATTAATTCTGGGGCAAAATAATATGTCTCTATCTAAAAAAATATAGTCAATTAATTACCTCGTAAAGACAAAAAAAAAATGTAAAAGTGACCTGTTACCTTTTCTAGAAAAAGATATAGGCCCTTTATCTTTTCCATTTTCGAAAATGTATTTGTCTTAAAACAAATAAAGGGGTTTTCATTTTTGTTTTGTTTTATTAAATTAAAAAAAATATTATTGAAGATTCTATTGGAAAAAAAAAATTAATTATTAAAAAATTTGCATTGAACGGGGGGTAGGGGCCACCACCTCTCCCCACCCCCCAAGGTTGCAGCCGATGGCAGAGGAGTATTGTCGCAACAATACCAGCTCTGTCGTGTGTAGAGGGGGTACTGTCACAATAGTACCCTACGCAAGCACATGGGCAGTGGGCGTGGGGCCCGGCCCCACCTACCTTTTAATATGTTTTTATTTTTATTTTTTTTTAAGTTTAATTTATAATTTAAATTAGATTTTTTAAAAAAAATTAGTTTAATTTATATTTAATTTAGATTTAATTATTTTTATTTTTTTTTGTTTTAGTTGAATTTATTTAATTTAATCATTTGTTTTTGGAATGAAATAGTAAAAAAAATTTAAAGGCTATTCATATTTTTAATTATAGTATAAGTTTATTTTTAAATTAATTTAAATCTATAAGTTGGGTTTAGATTTGATTTTAATTTAGTGGACTCTTACTGTAAAAATTGATAGCTAGTTTATCTGTACTCGGTCTATGCACATATATTTATACATCAAAATATGCTTGTATGTGATTTGATTTCTAATGTTAGAAATTTTAAGTTAAATTAGGCCTTTGGTTTTAATTATCAAATGCAACACATATATGAATACTAGGTTGTATAGATATGCGTAATGAAACATATTTGATTTGAAATCTTATTGGGGAATGATGTGTAACTACTGAAACTGGGTGTTTTCACTATATTAGATTCCTAGGCAATCTCTAGGGAATATTCTTTTATTTATGGCAATATTGTAATGTTTATGTTCAGATTTCCCTAGCAGGTTTATGCATTTCTATATGTGGATTCAATTATGTTCAAATGTGGAATTTAAATGATTATGGTTCAGTTTTCAATTATTTATGGCATGAGTGTTGTATTCTTCATTCTTGCAGTGTCTTCTTTTGCATTATGTGTTAATGGGTACTAAAAGACCTAGGGGGAAATAGAGGCCGGGGAGTATGTCAAATGGTCATGATTTCAACATTATGTTTTTATATGTGTGTGTATTTTGATCATCGTCTGACTTGATCATATGGGCTCATGTTGCTTTGTATTTTGGATTATGGTATCTTTGTAATCATATCAGTTTCTTGTGTGTGAAACTGGATCTTGGATTACCTAGTTGTTTACCTGATTGATCTATGTGAGATTTGTGAGCCTAGGAGAGGTCAATTAGGTGCATCTTAGGGGAGTGGCTTACAATAGGGGTCCAGGGCTCAAAAGGGGCCAGTACCAGGGTAACCTATCGTAAGTTGGTTTAATAAGTGATAACCTAATAATAAATCTTGGGGATAACATTAAATACAAGATTGATATTCTAGTTCTGCATAGATTATGTTGAGGGTCTGGGGTCCAGAGTGGCCAGTCTAGGGTAACTCAACTTGATAGACACTTGAAGGTCCAGGGTGTAGAGAGACCAGTCCAGGGTAACTCAAGTAGTTGTCCATGTGATGAAACTCCCATAATTTGTAGCCTAAGTCCCCTCCATAGTTATTCTTCATGTATCGGATGCCTCTAGATTAGTGAGTCTTACCTTGCTTCTTTTGTACACCTTGAGTTAGAGAGCTTTCAAGGTCCTTTCCTTGGCTTGAGCTGTTTGATGTTTGTTATCCAAGTGGGATCTATTTTTATCTCCTCATCATGGTGGGAGTGGACCATTTAGGTTCACGACGTCAGGTGGTAGTGATTCTTTTACCATTTGAGATTTTGACATTCATGTACTAGTGTTGGATGATTCCTGTTGCAATTGCTCCTTCTTGATCTTCATTGATGGACTTATCTTCTTCTTCTTCTTCCTTGTGAACCTATATCTTTGTATCAGTTCTTTAGAGATATCATGTGTACTTATTTTTGGTTATTGTATTACATACCCTACGATATGTGTAGTGGATGTAGATTTATGGATACCCTATGGTACCAAATGTATTTATCTTCTATGTGATGTTTCTTTTGTCTTTCTTTTGTTTATATGAGTTTTGTAATTGTACCTAATCTAATTTAATTAATTAATGCTAATGTAATCATCATCAAGGAACCCTTGAGATTTGTAACCTATGTTGGTTGTTTATATTAATGTGAGTAAATGGAAACTGCTTCCGCATTGATGTTTATCTTGTATGTTAACTTGAAAAAAAAATATTATGCAAACTTAGATGCAAGTTTAGGTTAAGTTCTCTTGGGTTCCCTGGTGGGACATTATAATAATTAGTGAATTTGATATTGTGTACAAAGAACACAAAGAAATCAAAGGGATATAAATCACTAATCAACTTGAAGAGGCTCCTATTCCCAATGATCATCCTATTGTTATAGATTTTTTTGATAAAACCATTATGAGTGTCACCCCTAGAAATCAATGGAAACTCTACATTGATGGATATTTCACTCAGAAAGGATCAGGGGAAATTATTTTGTTTGTTACACCACAAGGGGATTTCATCCATAAATCATAAAAATTAATATTTTCATGTACCAATAACATAGCAAAATATGAGGCCTTGGTCATAGGGCTTCTCCAAGTTTTTAGATGCATGATCACAAGTTTTCTTGTTTTTGGTGACTCCCAATTGGTTAACAGGAAATTAAATGATGAATTTCACACATAGGACGATAAGTTTCTCCCTTACAAATGCATGGTCGAAGATCTCAAGAAATATTTTTCAAGCATCATTTTTAGTAGATCCCTAGAGAAAAATAAATAAATAAATTGATGCTAAGGCTACCATTGCTTCCTTGATATCCATGCCAAAGATGAGTACACAAACAAATTTATTGTTGAGAATATTATGGTCCCTTTCTATGACCAGCCAAATTCTAAGATGGTGTGTGAAATTTTTGGTCCTAAATCACCTTGGTATCAAGAAATACTCGTCTATCTTCATGATAAAACCATTCCCATCACTCTTATGCCTAACTAATAGAAAACCCTTTTTTGTTGCACATTCTGTTACACAATTCTTGGAGACACCCTATTTCAAAAACATGTTGATGGAACTCTTATTTGATGTCTAAATTTAGAGGATGCCCAAACATCCTTGGAAGAAGTACATCATGGATCTTGTAGAGCCCATTCTAGTGGCCTTACCTTGGCAAAGAAGTTTCTACGCATTGGATACTACTGGTCAACAATGGAGCATGATGCATACCACTTTGTAAAGAAATGTGTTCCTGTTGGGGCTTTGACCTTATGGGCTAGATATTCCCTAACTCTACCAGTGGCCACAAGTATATTCTAGCTATCACCAGTACTTTACCAAATGGGTTGAAGAAATCCCCCTCACCTATACTATCAGTAAGAAAATTTCTAAGTTTATCCTGAATTATATCATTTGTCACTCTGGCATCCCAAAAGATCTCAATACTAATAATGGAACACCCTTTAGGAATAATTATATCTCTAACCTTTTTAATAAATTTGGCATTACCCAACATTGCTCATCCAAGTACTTCTCGCAGGGAAATGATCAAGCTGAGGCTAAGAATAAAACCATATTGAAGATCCTCAAGAATAATGTTGATGATGTTGGTCATGATTGGCACTTGCAACTCAATCCTGTCCTCTAGGCCTACCAAACCTCCATTTGTACTCCCACTGGTGTCACTCCATTCACCTTTGTCTATGGTTCTAAGAATTTCCTTCCCAATGAAGTTAAGATCCCTTCCCTTAGGATTTCTCTCACATCAAAAGAAGAATATCGAGTTGCTTGCTTGCAAGAGCTACAACTCCTCGATGAGAGATGCCTCAATGCCCTTAACCACCTCTATGTGTATCAAAATTGCTTGCACTTATAATTCAACAAAAGGAACAAACCTCATGAGTTTTACGTTGGAAATATGGTCTTGCAACACAACTTGAAGAATCTTTAGAACTAAGAAAAGAAAGGAAAATTTGAACCCAATTGGATGGGTCCATTTGATGTTACTCTCATTTTCAATTCTGGGGCATACTGGATTGCAACACATGAGGGATATCTTCTCCCCGATCTTATAAATATTCTTCATTTGAAGTGCTTTTATGCATAGGTCAGCATTCAATTCCTGCATAGTGTTCATTCAACAAAAATCCCTAAAAATCAGAAAAAGTCCTGAAAAATCCTAAAAATTAGAAAAATTCATGAAGAAAGCCTAAAAATTAGAAAAGGAGAAAGATCCTAAAAAACATAAAAAATTCTTGAAAAAATCAATATCTTAGTGAAAACCTAGTAAACAAGCACCTTGCAAAAAAATTAAAAAATAATCCAGTAGTGGAAACTTGGCAAACAAGCACTTTGGGCAAGTACCATGGTGAAAACCTATTCTAGGAACTATAGTAGCAGATTTGGATCCATTGTCTTCTCCCACCCACTGTACATATCCATCTACATCTTGGTCCCAGTTTCTAGTCATTTTTTCTTGAATCGCAATAAAGGTCCAAGTGAAATTCCCAGTAAGCAGAGCTTAACCCCATCACACTAAAAATTTCATAGACATAGTAATCACAAAAATGGTTATCAAAATCATCATTGAAACTGAATCTCTAAGTTATTATTCCTTTCACATCTATTGCTAGCAAATATCCATGTCATTCAATCAATATTTTCCCTATAGGATGCATCCTTCCTCGATTGGCTCAAATCCAGCTCATCAATCCTATCCTATTCATGGCAAGAACTGTGGACCAAATGACTACTTAGTCAGGAGGTCTTCTTTGTTGATTTTATCTTTTTGTGTCAGTGGATCCTACTTGTGATTTCCTAGATCCTTCATATCTTGGTATATTATGAATGATGAAATTTCATGCATGTTTTGATTATGGTATGATCCCTTCATTGATACTTTAAGAGAATTCTTATTCATTTCTCGATCATGATTAGGTGTATCTTATTGAGGGAAACATGTTATCATACTTATGTCTTTCAAAAGACATAGGTGTTCGTAGACCTCTCCAATAAATATATGTCATGATTAGGAAATCTACAGCTACGTTCCTAAAGCTATGTTTTCCATCTAAGAGTCTAGTCCACACAATAGAACAATGTCATTTTTCTTTTATAACACATGATGCATACCTCCTATTGCAACATCAAACTAGGGTGTTCTCACCAACATAAAAAAAACTGATACCACTAAATCATGTAGTCAGGTTCTATTATAATTCAATTGCATATTAGTTAGTTTCCTTTCTACATTTTTGTTTGAGTCAAGGGTCATGTTTATTCATCTTCCCCTCCCCCTTCCTTAGTGGTTAAGTTGGTCCTATTGGTTATATCAGATACACAAAAATAACAAAATCAAACCAATTCATACCATTGTATTCCACCTCATATAGCTAAGTTCATTAACAACATTCATTTGTTAATTACTATTTCATTTATCATTAAATATCCATTATATCCCATTAATCATTAAATATCCACTACATATCCATTATATCTCATTAATCATTAATTATTCAATATTCATTTCATGTCACATATATTTACTTAACCATTAATCATTAACTATGCATCGCATCATCAATCATTACATATGCACAATAAACCATCAATTTAAATTACATACTCCACATAGGACCTGCATCATAAACAAATTAGCACATCATGTACTATATTTTCACACCATCACACATATCCTACATCACACATGTCAGTCACATAATCTAGCACTATACATAATAAAGTCTCATAATCCATCAGATAAACACATAAAATGTCTTCGCAAATCTCTCTCTCTCTCTCTCTCTCTCTCTCTCTCTCTCTCTCTCTCTCTCTCTATCTATCTATATAGGGTATGTGTAGGATCATGGTATGCCAAACTAGGCCCTTAAGTGGCAATGAAAATTTAGAAAATCAGGTTTAGGAAAGTTGACATAAAAATTTGAACAAGTTATTAATATTATATTAAAAATATGTAAGAAGAGAATCTATAGACCATTTAATTTAGTTTCTAAGATACTAGGTCTTTTTTGAAAAAAAATTATTCTAGATGTTGAAAATTTCAAATTTCAATGTATTAGTACAAAAATTTTAGGAAAAAAATAAGAAGTAGGTGTATGTCTGACCACCTTAAACATAATCAAATGATAAAAAAAATTTCCAAGATTCTAGATATAAGTAGTAGACTCATGTCCGGATGTGACACATATTTTTTTGTAATTTATTCCCTAGTAAATAATTAATTATGATTTTTCTTCTACAACTTTTCTAGAATACAAAAATTCTCGTGTCTGACCACATTAACTTTGTCTAAACTTTATCAAATTGAAATTTTTATTTATTTTTCTTGTAGTAGAAAAAGCATAGAATGTGAAACAAGTTTTGGATTTCAACAATGTTATACATTTTGAAAGTTATAGCTATTTTTTAATAAGTCTATCAATCAGGACTAGAAAGATAACAAGTAGGTGTATGTCTAACCACATTAAAAAAAATTAAATGATAATATTTTTTTATAAGATTTTAGATAAAAATAGTAGACTCATGTCCAGATGTGATTTATATTTTTTTGTATTTTTTTTCCAAGTAAACTATTAAATATGATTTTTTTTCTACAAATTTTCCTGAATATAAAATTTCTCGTGTTTGACCGCCGTAACTTAGTCTAAAATTCATCAAATTAAAATAATTGTATATTATTATTGTATTAGGTGAAGCATATAATGTAATGTATATTTTAGATTTCAAAAATGTTATATTTTCTGAAAGTTATAGTTGTATTTCAAAGAGTCTATCAATGATGCTATACATATGCATCTCATCTAAAAACTATATCCTATATAATCAACTAGAACCAATGACCCCTAGGAAGATATCCCTTTTTTCCTGACCTCCCCCTATGAACCTCATTTCCTTGGTCCTCCTGCTCCTCTACCATTGTCACCTCTTGTATCCATGTCTCTTAGTGGCCTGGCTAATTGTTGGCAAGTTGGCTATACTGATGTATATGACTTAATATAGTGTTTTCATTATGGCAACAAAGTCATATATTAGTTTGGAGTCAACACACTTGATGAGAAGATCAGAAAAAGGTTAAGTATTGAAGATTGGATAGTGTACAGAGTTCTTGAAGATCAAAGCATTAGCACATATGCATACGACTGAATTATGGTGTGCACCCTAGAAGTTAAGTTGTTTAGACTATATTCATGCTTAGCCTATGAGCGCATGATTAGATAGGCAAGTATGGGAAAGATGTTAGAAAGTAAAGATCCCCAAGATTACTAAGAGGGGGGGGGTGAATCAATTATTAGATAATTTATCCATTCAATAGCTTTAAACAATATAATCAATGTACTGATCAACCATAGAAAGAGAATCATACACAATTGCACAATAACACGATATGTTAACTAGGGAACCTCTTGAAAAGAGTAAATCCCAGTGGGAATGATGCCCCCAAAATGATGTACTAATATGAAAGTTCCTTGTTAGAGGATGGACCCTATTAGGAGTCTTATGAAATACATTCAGTACATATAAATCCCTATTAGGAGATTTTGAATCCATGTTAAAAGATTCTAACCCGGTTAAGAGTTTATGGAAGACAGAAGGACCCACTGCCCAAATAGCTTCAAGGCAAGATCTTTGAACCCACTGTCCAAAAGATCTTAGAATTATTCAATAGAATAATATGAAATATATTACCTCCTTCACACTGTGCCAAAACTACACTCTCTGCTACACAAGATCATAATTTCAGATCTTTGTACTCACAAGTCTTCCTTCATCACTGAATTAGCTCTTTTCTTCACTTCATGCATATATTTGCATCTCACTCTTCATAGTACTCATTAAAATAAGGAAAACATTCCTTCTTATATACCAAACTCAAATAATTACAAATGATTCGGTCCTCAATTACAAAATAATAAATTCTACACGCTACACACAAAATTCACATAAAACTGTCAGCTTCCAGTTACTGTAACTTTCTCCAAACATGTCCTCAAAGTTTGCACTATGAGCCACATCATCATTAATGAGTCTCCAACATCCCTTTAACTACACAAAATCAGATTCCATCTCAGCTAAGAGATATCCTCCGATTTCTGAACATCGCTACACAGAAACACTGTCTAAACACTACTTTCACCAAAATGCTCATAACTCTTACAAATGAATGAATTTATTTTTTCACTATTAACCATAGGTGAATAACACACAAAAGAACATACCATCAGTAATGCAAAAGCCAATCTACAATACAACATGTGCACAAAACAAAACTGTACCTACTTTCCTACTAATATCCAGAATATCACTATGTTGACATCAAGGACAATCCAAGTCATGAATGCAACAACAACTGCTATAGAATGACTGCCAAAACACTTTTCATTCATTCCTAACAATATCCCCCATTGGCATTGATGGAAACATAGATGAATAACATCCAATGTTCCAAAAATCCAATACTGCAATATCACTGCAAAATATCAAATCAAATCTTGCTTCGTTTTCCTATTCAGCTCTCTCATACAATCTACAATGTTTTTCATGTATATCTCTCCCCCATTGACATCAATGATAGAAATTCTATCACTAAGTGAACAACAACTCAATGTCAAAAGACACTTTTCAGAAAAATACAATAACAAGAGTCCTCATGACTCAGCTCATAAACTCCCCCATAGAGGAAGTTCCAACATCTAATCCAGAAGAAAGATAGGGCTCATATACCACTGGATGGATGCAATCATCTGCATCAATTCTCAAAAATAGGTTGGGGCATAACCCAAAGCATACCTCTCAGATACACAAATTTATCCTTAGGTAAAGGCTTTGTAAATATATCTGCTATCTGCTCCTTTGTACTTATGTACTCCAATCTTACTTCTTTTTCTGCAACTTTCTCTCTTACAACATGATACTTGATCTCAATATGTTTAGTCTTAGAATGTAAAATAGGATTTTTTGACATACTCACTGTACTAGTGTTATCACAATGTATAACAACAAGCTCATCAAACTTTATTCAAATATCTTTCAACATCTACTTCATCCAATTAATCTGATTACAATTATTTTCTACTACAACATATTCTGCTTGTGTTGTGCTTTGTGAAGTACAATTTTGCTTCTTACTTAGCCAAGAGACCAATTTACCTCCAAGAAAAAAGGCTCCACCACTGGTGCTTTTCTTTTCATCAATGCTACCTCCCCAATCTGCATCAGTATAGGCACGTAAGGTAAAATCATCAGAATTCTCATACCATAATCCATAATCCATAATCCATTATTCCTTTCAGATATCTCAGTATCCTCTTTACTGCTACATAATGTGATTCTTTAGGTTCTACTTGAAATCTTGCTACAATCCCCACTGAATGTGCTATATCAGGTCTTGTATGTGTCAAGTACTGCAATCCTCCAATCATAGATCTGTACTTTTTTTGCTCAATTGTTGGTGTCTCATCTTTGCTAGATAACTTATGTCTGGTTACCATAGGTGTTCCAACAAGTTTAGAATCTTCCATTCCAAATCTTTTCAATAATTCATTTAAATACTTAGTCTGACTTACAATTATACCTTCCTTGCTTTATGTTATCTGTAATCCCAAAAAAATATTTCATTTCTCCAATCATGCTCATCTCAAATTCAGTCTTCATTTCATCTGCAAATTTGTCACTAGCTTCATCTTCTCCTCCAAAGATAATATCATCAACAAATATGACTATAACCAACAAACCATTCTCAATTTCTTTTGTGTATAAGTTACTATCTCCTGTTCCTTTTATAAATCCCAATTTCAATAAATACTTATCCAATCTTGTATACTAGGTTCTAGGTGCTTGTTTTAATCCATGTAAAGCTTTCTTTAACTTACATACCATATCTCCTTGTTGTGTCAAAGGAAAACCTTTAGGTTGCTCAATGTAGACTTCTTCTTCCAATTCACCATTCAAAAATGCTGATTTCAGATCCATCTGATACACTCTGAATTTCTTGTAAGTTGCATATGCTAGAAACATTCTCACTGCTTCAAGTCTGGCCACAAGTGCAAAAGTTTCTTCATAGTCAATTCCTTCTTGTTGTGAATATCCTTTACATACCAATCTTGCTTTGTTTCTTATCACTTCTCCTTGTTCATTCATCTTGTTTCTGAATACCCACTTTGTTCCAATCACATTCTTGTCTTCAGGTCTAGGGACCAATTCTCATGTCTTATTTTTTCAATCTACTCTAGTTCTTCTTTCATAGCATTGATCCAATGTTCATCTTCACAAGCTTCATTAGTAGTCTTAGGTTCAATTTGAGAAATCAAACATAAATGTACCTTATTCCAAGTCAAAACTCCTCTATCTAAACTTCCAATAACTTTATCAACAAGGTGATGTCTTGAAGTATACCTATTAGGTGTCATAGTTACTGATCTTGTTCCGATTGTAGATTCTTCTCTGCTTTCTTCTTTGTTTTCTTCTCTATTTTCTTCTATGTCTTCTTCAGTATGACTTCCATTCAGCAAATCACTGTTAGTTTCAAAAAATAATTCTGCATTTTCAATGTTAGGCTGAGGTTGTGCTTCTCCATCAGATTCATAATCAAGCATTCTTTCCTGAATTTTAAACTTCTCATCAACTTTTACATTTGCAATTTCAACAATAGTCTTAGTTCTTTTGTTATAACATCTATATGCTTTTCTTTTTAAAGAATATCCAAGAAATATTCCTTCATCACTTCTAGGATCAAACTTTCCTATATCATCATCTCTCTTTATATAACATTTACTTCCAAAAATTCTAAAATACTTAACTAAGGGTGTATGTCCAAACCATAATTCATAAGGTGTCTTCTTTGTATCTGCTCTGATTTGTACTCTGTTCATAGTGTATACTGTTGTGTTCACTGCTTCTCTCCAAAATGTTTTAGCCAAATCATTTTCAAACAACATAGCTCTTGCTACTTCAGTTATTGACCTGTTTCTTCTTTCTACAATACCATTTTGTTCTGGTGTTCTAGGGGCTGAAAGTTGTCTCTTAATACCATTCATTTCACAAAAAGTGTTAAACTCTCTAGATGTAAATTCACCACCTCTATCAGATCTTAGACACTTAATCTTCATTCCAGATTCATTCTCAAGTTTGCTTTTCATGATCTTAAACTTATCAAATGCTTCAGATTTTTCTTTCAAAAATGCAATCGACATCATTCTTGTAAAATCATCAACAAGAATTATAAAATACCTTTCACCACAGAATCCTCTAGTCCTAGTAGGACCACTCAAGTCTGTATGAACAATCTCCAACTTCTCTGCTGATGTGAACTTCTTATTGGGAAATGAACTCCTTTTCTACTTTTCCATCATACATTCTTTGCAAATCATGTTAGTAGGTTTCATAATTCTAGGTAAGGCTCTTACCGCAAGTGTAGTGCTCACCTTGACAATATTATCAAAGTTTATATGACAAAACCTTTTATGCCATAACCAACTATCATCAATCCTAGTTATCAAACATGTCATCTCAATAGGATTCAACTAAAATACATTACCTCTGGTTCTGGATCCTTTTCCAATCAGATTTCCATCTTTATCTTTTATCACACAAGTTTTCTCAGAAAACCAAACTTGATAACCCTTATCAGCCAATCGTCCAATGCTTAGTAGATTATGTCTTAGTCCATCAACAAAGTAAACATCATCAGTGTTAGTCTTTCCATCAAGAGTAATAGATCATATACCCTTAATCAAACAAGCTGCATTGTTACCAACTCTAACAATTCCTCCATCATAATTATCTAACTTAACAAACTTTCTTTTATCTCCAGTCATATGATGTGAACAACCATTGTCTATAATCCAATTAGATTTCTTTTCAACTTGTGAAACTAATGCTTTTTCTTCCCTTTTATCTGATTCAGAAATTTCATCTTTAATTGCTACAAATCCTATTTCCTCAAAGTTATCATTATCACTGTCACTTAAATGTTTTTCAATTCCTGCTTCAAAATCTTCATCATTTGCATAATAACATTATTTAGATCTACTAGGTTTAAAGTTGCTTCTATACTTCTTAACTCTTTTAGGACATTTAGATGCAAAATGACCATATTCTTGACAAGTCCAACATTTAAAGATTTTCTTACCATCTGGTTCTCCTTTTACAAGTAATGCAATACCTTCTTCAATCTTCTTATCTTCCTCAGATCTGCTACTGCTAGCATAATCTCCATTCACACTAGTACTTCTTGTAGGTCTAATGCTAAGAGCACTGAATGCTATTTCCATTCTAGGTAGCTCTCCTAATAATCTCAAGTTCATCTCTATTGTTTCTAATCTTCCAAGAAGAGTCTCTCTTGAAAATTTTGATGTACAAGGTATCACTTGTTCAATCATCTGCATTGTCTGCTTGAATACTGGTGTCAAAGTTCTCAGAATTTTCCATATCACTTCATTCTCTATCTTATCACCTCCACAAGACTTTATTCCTATCACAATCTCAAACATCCTACCAATATAGCTTCTAATAGATTCATCTTCCATCATTCCAATATCTTCAAATGCATAAATCCAATTATGTAATCTAGCCTTCTTTGCACATTCATCACCTTTAAAAGTAGAATGTAAAGCTTTCCAAATTGCATGAAATTTTTTCAAACATCTTACCTGACTATATTCATTCTTTGGTAGTGCTAACAAAAGTGCTTCTCTTGCAAGTATGTTACACATGAGTAGATCTAGTTCATCTTTAGTTCCTGCCTCTAGATTGTCTTCCTCAATGATAGTCTTCTCATTCTTTGTAATCAACCAATAACTTGGTCCTAAACACAATAGATGTTTCTTCATCTTTTCTTTCCAGCTGTCAAAATTTACTCTATCAAACTTAGGGTTTTCTTTTCTGAAATTCGCCATGGATATCCTTAAGTTGTTAAACTTTTCTTTCAAGGCCTGCTGCTCTGATACCAATTGTTAGAAAGTAAAGATCCTCAAGATAACTTAGAGGGGGGGGGGGTGAATTAGTTATCAGATAATTTATCCATTCAATAGCTTTAAACAATATAATCAATGTACTGATCAACCATAGAAAGATAATCATACACAATTGCACAATAACACAAGATATGTTAACTAGGGAACCTCTTGAAAAGAGTAAACCCTGGTGGGAATGATGCCCACAAAATGATGTACTAATATGAAAGTTCCTTGTTAGAGGATGGACCCTATTAGGAGTCTTATGAAATACATTTAGTACATATAAATCCCTGTTAGGAGATTCTAAATCCCTGTTAAAAGATTCTAACCCGGTTAAGAGTTTATGGAAGACAGAAGGACCCACTGCCCAAATAGCTTCAAGGCAAGATCTCTGAACCCACTATCCAGAAGATCTTAGAATTATTCAATAGAATAATAGGAAATATATTACCTCCTTCACACTATGCCAAAACTGCACTCTCTGCTACACAAGATCACAATTTTAGATCTCTGTACTCACAAGTCTTCCTTCATCACTGAATTAGCTCTTTTCTTCACTTCATGCATATATTCACATCTCACTCTTCATAGTACTCATTAAAATAAGGAAAATATTCCTTCTTATATACCAAACTCAAATAATTACAAATGAGTCAGTCCTCAATTATAAAATAATAAATTCTACATGCTACACATAGAATTCACATAAAACTATCGGCTTCCAGTTACTATAACTTTCTCCAAACATGTCCTCAAAGTTTGTGCTATGAACCACATCATCATTAATGAGTCTCCAACATCCCTTTAACTGCACAAAATTAGATTCCATCCCAACTAAGAGATATCCTCTGATTTTTGAAAATCGCTACACAGAAACACTGTCTAAACACTGCTTTCACCAAAATGCTCATAACTCTTACAAATGAATAAATTTATTTTTGTGCTATTAACCATAGGTTAATAACACACTAAATAATGTACCATCAACTGCACAAAATCCAATCTACAATACAACATGTGCACAAAACAAAACTGTACCTACATTCCTGCTAATATCCAGAATATCACTGTGTTGACATCAATGACAATCCAAGTCATCAATGCAACAAAAACTGCTATAGAATGACTGCCAAAACACTTTGCATTCATTCCTAACAAAAGATATAGATAGTTGAAGTTACACAGCCAGTGTGTGCTAGTGAAGAATAGAGTAAGCAGCTGACTATTATCATTTTGAGTTGTGGTTATATTCTAATGATGTAAAGGCTATGCACCTATTGTAATTAGGTTGCCGACATGTATGTATGTTTGTTTGTAAACATGCTTGAGCCAATTCATTTGGAAGCATTTTATGTAATAGGTTTAAGGGCCGACCTAGTTGTTTATTTTGTATGCGCATATAAATAAGAGATGTGCCCATTGTAATTAGCATGGAAGTTGATATAGAGGAATAATAAGGAGAGCTCAAGTGTGTGAAGAGTCTTTAAGATGTATTAGAGCTTTGCAAGAGGTCAAAGTATCGGCACATCAAAGGAACTGATTTGACAAACAATGTCACAGTGACAGTTCATCCAACAAATATAGTGTGTATCTAAAATTAGAAGGTTGTAGCCTTCACCACTTGAGTAGAGAGCTCTAGGACAGTGCGTCCACTCCCCTAATAGGGACTATTGTAAAATACTCCTAATAGGGTCTGATCCTTGACAAGGTCTACTATACTTCATGCATTGTAAAGAAACTCCTAACAGGGTTAAGGATCTTCTAACAAGGATCATAAAACAATAGTACAAAATATTAGTGGGTGTCAATTCCCATTGGGGTTTTTACCTATTTGGGTTTCCCCGTAACCATATTGGTGTTATTTGTTGATTTTATGTTTCATGTTTATGTGGATATTCATTTTAGTACTTAAGCATTTAAGTTCAGTTTAAAGATTAAGTAAAAAGATAAAATACAGTGAACACTGATTCACCCCCCCTCTCAGTGTTCCCATTCCTAGTAATTGGTATCAGAGCTCTGGTCCTTAGCAAAGAATTTTAACCACTTGAGGAGATCATGGACAAAGAAAAAATGAAAAATCTAAAAAAGAAATCTTGAAGTTGCTCTTGAAGACCTGGACAAATTTGAAAGAGAAACTGAAGAACTAAAGGAAAAACTCAGTGATGCTCAATTAGTCATCAAAAGGCTAAGGAAACATTTGAAAGAATGCTCTACCAGTGATCTAGGGAAAATGGTCAAGAAGCTAGATGATGAAAATAAATCCTTAAAAGAACAACTTGAAGAATTTGATGATAAGATGACCAACAATTAGGAAGTCTATGATGAATAGGTCAAAGAGAACCTTCAACTGAATGAAGAATTGAGGCAAGCAAACATGGAAATCTTAGAGCTAAGAAACAACAAGGAAAACTTAGAATCTAAATTGAAAGAGGCTAAGAATCACATTGATAAATTACACTCCAGTTTTGATTTGATAGAATCTCAGTTGTATGCAAGAAGAGCCAAAGGAGATACTAGCTGCATTGGATACAATGAAGCAAAAAATTAGATTGATAACATGCGAGCAAGAATGAAAGCACTAGAAGGCACCTCAGATGCTAAGGAGACTAGAAGTTAGACCAAGGATCATATTGAACCACCAAAGAATGAGCGCAAGCTAGTAGACCGCACTTTTTATGCACGTAACAAGCATGGACACATAGCAAGGAATTGTACAAAGGTAAGACCTTTTAATGGTTACTGTTATTCATGCAATAAATTTGGTCATAGAGCTATGAATTGCAAGACAAGTCAAAAGAACAGGACTCAGTATAATCAAAGAAATCAAAATCAGTCAAATGAAAGAAGTTCTCAGAATGTTACATGTCAGATATGTAACTATAATGGTCACTTAGCTAAACAATGTACAATGGTGACCCATGTCAATGCACCAAGGAATATAAGGCCTCCAGTCATTTGTCACTCTTGTAACAAAGCTGGACACATCTCAAAGTGTTTCAGATCAAGGAAGCAAGGTCAGGAAAGCCCCAAAAAGCTCGAAGGAGAAGTCAATTTTGTGAAAGCTTCAGAGCATGTGAGCTTAATTTGGTCAGAAGAAAAGAAGGACAAGGCTGATGAGTATGTATTGGATGCTTCCATAGTGGATGCACCCTCTACATCTGGATGAATGGCCCTTAGGGTCATAGGGGGAGCTAATTTAGCTCTAGACCCCTGCGTGGCTAGTATACTCACTCTCAGAGTATGTGACTTTAGAATTAAGCTTTTGGAGACTATAGAAACCTTCATGCAAGAGTGCACTAGCTGATTGTTGCAGGATGAAAGATAGAAATTTCCAAGTGAAAGCCTAGTTTACGTGACAAGCAGTAATGGTATAAATTCTACTTTAAAGTACACAGAAGTTAGAAGGTCTATCATTGCATTCAAATTAAAACTAATTGAAGAGAAAAAGAGTCTTAGAAGTTGATTGAGAAGGATTACATTTTGATTCATCAAGTGATTTGTGGTGCATTTGATTGGTTGCAAAAACCCTAGTTCATCACGCTGATTCAGAATCTCTTAGAAACCTTTGTGAAAGTGATATTCAAGTAAGTGATGGCTGCTCCTATAGTATTTGATGTTGCAGAGAAGAAAATATGTGTTTAAGAGGCATCCATTTAAGTCTACACTAGATGACCTAAAAGGGGCATTTTACCGCATGCCTATGGGTGTTATGCATGTCGAGGACATTAGGGCATACATATACTATAAGAAAGAACCAGTAGGATTGGATAGATTAAGGGTGCACATAGAAACTAGGTTAAAACTAGACAAAACCTTCTTGGATGAGTATGCGCGGTGGGATAATCACCCTATAGTAGAGTATGCTATGGCATATGAGTTCTATGAATTAGAATGGATCAAGATTCTTTTGAGCAGGATTCATAATGACCTATTTTGGATAGGTGAAGTGCTGGTCAAAATTACTAGTGACCTAATTTATGAGATGACGGGCCTCTCAAGAATAGGCATTGTCCTTCTAGTGGGAAAATATTTGAGGAATATTTTTGAAAAAACTTTCAAGTCAAGGAGTGATAGAAGTGGAATGACCATTGAGCCTATTGAGAAAGATGACATCAAATTGATGCCTATGATACTTGGGTATAGGTTTCAACACACCAGTAGGGTGAATAGTGTGTCTGTGGCCATAATTCTTGTAGCCATAAGAATAGTAAAAGAGAATGGAGATTTCAACCTATGTGGAATCTTGCATGCACAATTTATTGACAACATCAAGGCAATCAAGCATGATAAGACCAAGAAATTCATATTTGGGTCTTTGATCATCTATATGTACTTTCACATTATTAGAAAAGTATCTGATTTGTATCTAGACAAATCCATTCCCACAATATCTCATATATCTCTCAAGGCATGTACTAAGAGCAATTTGAAGGACCACATGACTCTAGAGTTGAAGACATTTAGAGCTAAGATGTAGATGAGGTATAGGATACCAGAGAAGATAGTTGAGAAGTATAAGGATACTATCTATTTTATGGTTGAAACAGACATAACATGCATGGAGGTAGTTGAACCTAGAACAAAGTGGATTCATCCACTTGGATATGAAGTAGATGAACAAGTTTTAGAAGCTTATGATCAAGTTCTATTATCAGCACCTAAAGACCCTAATGAGCCAAGATGGGGAACCTATGAGGAGAAAACTAGAGAAGTTTATGCGGTATTAAACAATGCAGCAACAAAAAGAAAGGTTTCTAAAGTTACCTCAGAAATCTTGAGAATATATGGAGTGTCTCAAGAAGACCTAGACAAAGCAAGGGAACAAAAGATTGCTTCAAAATTAGAGAGCACGGATGCAACAAAGGCAGAATCAGATGATCCCAAGCTAAAGAAGGTGAAGATAGAAATATCTGATGAACAGAAGGGTAAAACTGATGTTACTCCTTCTGTGCCTAAAGAAACCATTGACCTTACCGCTCCTCCTAAGTATAAGGAAATGTTGAAGAGGAAGAAAGATATCAACACTAGTCATCCATCCTCAAGAGTCACAAGGAACATAAAGAACTCACAAGAACCTCCTAAAGTAAGTTTCAAACCTAGTCTCAGTGTGCTAAGTGCAAGAATAATTGATGAGGGAAGAATTGATCAAGTAGGGAAGTTTTATGAAAAATATAGTGAAATAGACAAATCTGAGATACATGGTATGATAGTCATGTTAGAAATAGGAAATACTAAGAGGGGGGGGGGGTGAATCAATATTTCACAAACTTTTACGTTTGCCCACTTATGGATATAATAGATTACTTTAAAGCATAAGAAACTAAATAGCATACATAACAGTAAATGTAAAGAACTCATAGCACATGATATGTTCTCAAGGAAACCCTGGCCAAGGGAAAACCCTGGTGGGGATGGTACCCACAAAGATCCACTAATCAAAAGATATCCTATTAAGGATGTTGACCCTATTAGGAGCTTGTTACAATCATATAGTGTATCAGTCCTGGTTAAGGGACTATAGGCCTTGTTAGAAGCCTCAACCCTGTTAGGAGTTGTAGATACAAAACATGATTACCAGATGAGCTCACTACCCAAACAAGTAATACAAATGTTTATTGATTACAATATGGTACTGATTACAACTTCACATCAACAACTTTCACTACTATCACAATATACAACTATCACAAGTTACAAGTTACATTTCAAGTATGTTCGGTACATCTTTATTTATATAAGATACAAACATAATATCTTTCTCCTATCAGATTGCATATCTTTATCCAAGATTAAACATCTAGGATATCATCTCTTTATAATATTAAGTCATTATTTTGACAAGCAAAATAATCCCTTAATTCATTTACTAGTTCTGCTTTCAAAACTGCTCTATCGGCTGTACTCTGTCATCGATAAAATAATCATAACTTTATCCATAATATCCATACTCTTTTGCACACTAAGATGGGGTATCCTTAGAAACCATAGAGTCTATGTTCTATTGCGTAAACTCTAATCATGCTCCAGTGAATGTTGCCAAAACAAACTGTATCGGGTGCTCTATCAAAAACATTGTTTCATACTTAGACAATTTTAGTTTGCGATCTTCCATACTTACTTTCCATCTTATTTGATCATCATAGGGAACATATGTTTCCATAATGACAAAATCCATGTACATACCTCAGCCAAATTTCCAACAATCTCCCCCTTTGTCATTGGTGGCAACATATGAGAAAATTGGCTAAGTGTACAAGTCAAAATCTCAAAATTTGTATCAAAATTGTGGCCATAGTATAAAATAAGTATACTACCCTTATATCTCCTCCAAATATACACATAATCTATAACACTTCATAATAATCCATAGAACTCCCCCTATGAGTATCCTTCCTTATCATATATAGACAATTTTGTAAGTATCTCTCCCCCTTTGACAACAATGACAAAATAAAGGGTGGAAAAAGATATACAAAATTGTGTCAAAACTTTTAACTTACTGTCTTATTGCAAAGCCAGTAGGCTTGCAACACAATCTGCAAAATTTGACTTCCAAGCCTCAAAATCTTTCTCCCATGCCTTCTTAATTGATTCTTCTACATTGAGTAAAGTACTCAATCCGTATGTTGCAATCTGACAAGCTTGAAGGGACTTAAAATTGAACTTCTGAAATGATGTCTTAGTAGTAGGACATTCTTCTAGCTGCTCTTCTATAATAGTCAACTTGATTGAGACATGCTCTCTCAAGATGTTTATCCTGATAATTTTTTGATCTTTTTCTCAACTACACTGATCTTTATGTTTGTGTTGGCCATTGAGTTTGTCTCTACTACAATTTCCTCCTTCTCTTTTAACTTCTTCTCTTCCTCAATTATTATATTTTCAAATTTTTTACACTAAATGTACAAACACTTTCCAGTCTCAAGATGTTTCCTTAAGTTCTTAATGTGTCTGTCAAGGCTGTCAATGTCATTATTGATATTCTGACTTATATTCTACAACATCTCAACTTCATAAGCTACTTGAGCCTTAACCTTAGCAATATCAGTCAAATTAGTGAACTCAACATCAAAAGAATTTATTACCATCTTTTCTCTTTCAAGTGGGTTTGAATCAAATACTTTTTTAGATATAACACTTTGTAGCTTCCTAGTCAAATCTTTCAGGCTACCTTCCAAATTCTTAACTTTCTTGTTCTTTCCAATAATTTTGTTCAAAGAAGTGATCAACTCTAATTGATCATCGTCATCAACCTCCTTGCTCAAATCTTCAATCAATGTTCCTATTCCTTTCTCCTTTCCAGTCTTAGGAGTAAGACTCATGTCTTCTTGTGGTTCAGTAGGTGTATGGGCCTTTGTTTCCATTTGCTCTTTTGTTCATGTAGTCTCTATTTCAATACTCTTTTCTTGCTCTCCCAAAGCCAAATTGTCAACAATGTTATCCAAACCGTTGAGTACTGCATAATCTAAATCTAAAGTAACTTTTGTTCCTTCAATGTCCATAGATTCTATGCCAATGTTTATAGAAGAAGAGGGAATATCTTCAACTTCAACTACCTCTGCTGCTGCCTCTGCCTATTTTGAACTCTATTTCTTTGCTGGTTCTGCAGCTAATTGCTCTTTGCTATCTTTTCCTACTACCAAGTTTGCTAGCACTTCCACAATTGCTTGTTCAGTTTCAATCTTTACTTGTTCATACTGACCTCCCATTATTTGTATAATTATTCTTTTGGTTCTTAATAGGGTTTCAAGTGGCTTGAGGATCTGTTTAAGGTGGTCATCATCTCTTATGTCATAGAATTGTCTTATCACATTCTCTCTCATTTTAGTATCTTCTTCTTGTGCTCTCATCTTTCTTCTCACAAGTCTATTGTACAAATCTTTTGGTATCTTTCCATGAATAGTATCAAATTTCTTGTTTGTCAAAATCATATGTGTAACCATTGCATTCTCTAGATTTAATCTATCAGAGGATCCATATAAATCATAGTATTTGTTCATTTTGGTAAAGTCTCCATACTGCATTATATCTTCATTGACTCTTTCTATCCTTGGTTTCCATGATTTCTTCTTTATTGTTACTTCATCATCTTTTATCTCTGCAACTCTTCTAGGTACTAGTGGAACAATTATTTTTTGTCTTTTACCCAGTCTTGAAGCACTTGCCTTCATTCTTTTGCTTGGTGCTAAAGAAGAGGGTTTCTTTGTCTGACTAATTTCTTGCTCCTTCTCAAGTTCTTCAACCTTTAACTTAACTTGAATGGGTTCTCCACTTGATGCCAAATGTGGGACTAATATTATCTCACTTTGCCTTATTGCTTCTACAGTATTTCTTGCAATATCAAATTCCTACTCACTCATACCTGATTCTTTTAGAATTTTCTTTATTGTAGACTCCACTCTCTTCTTTGATTGTTTCTCTTCCTTGAGTGTCTTTTCTGAATCAAAGTTTTCATCATATGTTCCAAATCTGTTGCCATGAGCATCCACTTTACTTTTCAACAATCTACTAACATATCCTTCTATTTCAACTTCAAAGATTTCATAGCCAAGAGGGTTTATGAATTAATGTCTAGGTTCTACTGCCTCAATGTAAGTGAAATCAATATCAACCATAAAACATATATCATCTTTGTATTTCTCAACTAGGGATGGAGGAATTCTTGATCTATTTACCACAATGTTCTGAAAATTTTTCAACACTAACTTTACACTATCATTAACCTTCTCAATAAGATGTTTCATGTAAACTTTATTGATTCTTTCCATAGTATTCACACCATCATTCCAATCAATAGTGTAAGGAAATCTTCTTAGTAAGTGGAAGAACATGTAAGTAACCAATAAGGAAAATCTAAAGTGAGTGTATTTAGCTTTCTTTATCTTTTCCAAATTGTCAAACAACTGTATTCTCAGAATTTCACACATATCCACAGGCTTCTTCTCCACACACATCAAACAAGCAATATGTACCATACCTACTGGCATATCATCTTCTCTAGAACTTCCATAGAATTTTGTTGTCAAAATCTTACACAATTATTTTACATCATCTTGCTTAATCTTACTAATGACTATACCTCTGCCATTGTATATTGAACCGGTGTTTTCAATCACAATCTTTCTCATGTTTTTCTCATTCAGTGGAATTGCACCAACTTTTGATAATCCAGTCACATCATGATTTAGGTTTACAGTTATGTCTATAACTCTATCTTCCAACCAAAATTTACCATTATGTATCCTACTCAAAATGATCTTAGTACACTCCTCATCATCAAATTCATATTTCATAGAGTACTCAATGATTTCATTGTTTTCTAGATGTTCATAACCTTGTTTCACTGACATATCCTTGTTGTACAATTTTTGATATTCACCATTAAAATTACTCTCCCTTAGGGTTTCATACTTTCATCCAACATAACTTTTAACATTCTCTAAATGAAGAACTTCGTATGCTACAGATGATAAAGCTAAACTAGCATCTCTTTCTGTGGGTTCAACTAGATCTTTCTTAGTTCTAGGTCTATTCTTATCCTTGATGTTGTGAATCAATGACACATCCATGATTATATCTGATTACTTAAGCCGATTCAAGATCTTAGTCGGATAAATACCTTAAATTCACAAAATTAGGTCTTTCACTTGATCAACGCTTCAAACTTCTGCAAATCACTTCCAAAATTATTTCTTCATTCTCCAAATCACTTCTAATCACTTGATAATCATAATAACTTTGATTTCAATCTTTTAATACTTAGCATTTACTCGATCTGACATCGCATTCAATTCTTTTGCCGCTAAAATGCCAAAAGCTGATTCTATAAACCTACAACCATAAATCTTCTTGCGACCTCACAAAACACAATATTTCTTTTTGCACACTTAACCATAGCATTAGTATAACATAACAAACATTCATCTAATTGTGCAAAACTTAACTCATTCAAAATCTAATTCTACACTAATTCTAAGTTCCTAAACTACAGAAATTTACATAATTTAAGTGCTTAAAGAAGGGTTAGGTAAAGACTCATTCTTACCATCAGATACATTACCTTCCTGATTACCTTCAGTGCTGAATATACCTTCTTGATATATGCCTTTAACAAATTTTACTTCATCTTCATTGCTACAGCAACCTTTCTCTTTGTTTCCTGCATTTTCATTCCTTCTTGCATAGTTTTTAGGGTTAGGGTTATGATGATAACCTCCATTGTTAATTCTAAAAAATCTTGTTGTGTGTCCAATCTTGTTACATATCTGACAAATGATTCCATTGGTTCCATATCTAGGTGCTTGCTAATTGATTTGTGTCCTACAATTTCTAGCAATATGTCCAATTTTGTTGCATCTGAAACATACTATTCCATTTCCTCTTTTCATGCCTTCAGTTGATGTCTTATCTACATTGTTAGTATTTCTAGGCATTCTACTATTGTAATTATTCTCAATAACTTTAGATCTTCTACATTCAATAGCTCTATGTCCAAAACCATGACAATTATAACAATATCCATTAAAAGGTTTGAATTTTTTACCTGTACAATCTCTCTTCATATGACCAATAGTATTACAAGAAAAACATCTACCTTTGAATTCTCTTTGCATACCTTTGGATGGTTCATCTTACTTTGGTGGTTCTTCTTACTTCAGTGCATCTTCTTGCTTTGGTGATTCTTCTTGCTTAGGTGCATCTTCAGATTTGTTCTCATCTAACTTCTTTTCTTCACTACTTTCACATACATTCAGATCTAGTTTCTTGCTTTCACTAACTATCTTCAATATGTTAAATCCAAGACTAGTTTTGTCATAGAATGGTTTTCCATAAGATACTTTCTCATTAATCTTTTCACTATTTGAATATAGCCTCTCAAGTTTTTGTTTGGATTCAGTCAATTCACCTTTCACAATCTTGTTGTATTTCTCAAGTTCATCATACTACAATTTGACTTTATCAAATTCAAATGTTACCTTGCCAAGTTTAGATTTCAGATCTTCATTCACATTCTTCAAGTTTTCATTCTCAGATCTTAAATTGTCATTTCCATCTTTCAAGCTAAGCTTCAGATTTGCTATCTTCAATTCATGTTTAAGGATCACATTTTCTTTTTCTAAATCATCACAATCTTCAACAAGAATTTTAGATTCCTTCTCAAATTTAGATCTTCTATCTTACCTTTCAATTTGTTAATAAGATTTTTTGCATCATCATACTTTATTTTCAGAGTGTTTCTTTCATTAGTAAGCATATCAATTTGTTCAAGAGCTTCTTCAAGATTATTCTGTAACTGATCCATATCCATAGAGATCTTACTCAAACTGGTAGGCTTTCCTTGAATGTTCCCTCTCCGAGTAATTGTGCTCTGATACCAATTGTTAGAAATAGGAAATACTAAGAGGGGGGGGGGTGAATCAATATTTCACAAACTTTTACTTTTTCCCACTTATGGATATAATAGATTACTTTAAAGCATAAGAAACTAAATAGCATACATAACAGTAAATGTAAAGAACTCATAACACATGATATGTTCTCAAGGAAACCCTGGCCAAGGGAAAACCTAGTGGGGATGGTACCCACAAATATCCACTATTCAAAAGATATCCTGTTAAGGATGTTGACCCTATTAGGAGCCTGTTAAAATCATATAGTGTATCAGTCCTGGTTAAGGGACTATAGGCCTTGTTAGAAGCCTCAACCCTGTTAGGAGTTGTAGATACAAAACTTGATTACCAGATGAGATCACTACCCAAACAAGTAATACAAATGTTTACTGATTACAATATGGTACTGCTTACAACTTCACATCAACAACTTTCACTACTATCACAATATACAACTATCACAAGTTACAAGTTACATTTCAAGTATGTTCAGTACATCTTTATTTATACAAGATACAAACATAATATCTTTCTCTTGTCAGCTTGCATATCTTTATCCAAGATTAAACATCTAGGATATCATCTCTATATAATATTAAGTCATTATTTTGACAAGAAAAATAATCCCTTAATTCATTTACTAGTTCTACTTTCAAAACTACTCTGTCGGTTGTACTTTGTCATTTGTAAAACAATCATAACTTTGTTCATACTATCTATACTCTTTTGTACACTAAGATGTGGTATCCTTAGACACCATAGAGTCTATGTTCAACTACGCAAACTCTGATCATGCTCTAGTGAACATCGCCAAAACAAACTGTATCGGGTGCTTTGTCACAAACATTGTTTCATACTTAGACAATTTTAGTTTGCGATCTTCCATACTTACTTTCTAGCTTATGTGATCTTCATAGGGAACATATGTTGCCATAATGACAACATCCATGTACATACCTCAGCCAAATTGCCAACAAGTCAAATACATGTTGAAGTTCAATAAGACAGTCTTGGAACTTAAGACTATGATCCCCAATAATGTGTGGAACATCCTAGAATTCTAAAAGAGATAGGCTATTGAAGAAGACCTACAGATAAGGGAAAAGATTCTAGATTATACCCTTCTTGTATGTTCTCTAGAGGAGAAGTCTTTGTTGTTAGACTTAGTGAAGCCACATCTCAGAACAAAGTCAAAGAATTTACACATTATGGACAAGAACTATGATCTTGTTGCTAAGGAAATAGAGAAGGCATTCCAGAAAGTATTCATGAATAGGCACATGTATCCAGCTACTACACCCACAACACAAGTACCCATAAAGGAACTCAAGGTGGCAAAGCCCACTAATGCATCAGTGATAGGTCCTTAGGATTCAACGCTTGCAGTGGAAACTCAAACAGAGGTAGATAAGTCTGCGCCCATGACAAAGTCACTAAAGGATAGCATCATTATCATTAATAATGTAGAGATAGCCATGGCAGCCACTAACATTGAACTAGATAAGTTTGAAGAGGCATTTGTAAGCACTCAAGAGGCATAAATCTTATGCAGTAACACTCCTCCTACTCATCAAGAAGAAATACTAATTGAAGATATAACAAATGAAAAAGAAGAAGAAAAAGATGAAGAAAAGAAAGAAATAGAAAAATAAGTAGAGATAAATGAACCATCAGTTGAACTACTCAAGGTAAAACAAGAAGTGATGGATAGCACTCCCATCACTCCCTCAGCAGCATTGTTGTCAAGTTTGACACCTAACACAACTAGTTTGGACTCATGGGGAGAAGAAGACATGATTAAGTTCAACATCTTAGCTATGGAGAAGGCCAAGGAAAAACAAGTGATGAGGGATCCCCTCCTTGTAGAGTCAGTGAACATTCTGAGCAGCTTGTTACCTGCAGACAAGAAAGTGTCCAAAGTACACTCAGTTGATGATGTCAGTTCAGTGATTTCACAGTTCAAGGGAAATTTCACTACCCTAGAAGAATCTGCATCCTTAGTTGTAGAGGAGAAATATATGAAGAAAAGGCTCAATGAAATGGTTAGAAACTATGCACTTGACCTAAGCTCACTAAAAGCTAGTCAAGCATCCCTAAAGGAATTTGTAGCAAAGGGAAGAAAGATCATTGTTGAATGCATGAACCAAGAAAAATTGACTGGTGATCTGTACAAGAAGATTCAAGAGGATGAAGCTATGATAGATAGCATCAAGAAATTACTAGAAGATCCATCTTTTGATGTGAACATATGCAACAATGTCTACCAAGGATAGATTGATAAAATTGAGAAAGCAAAAAAAGAGATGACCAAGATAAGGGCTAGGCAGACTCAGCTAAGGAATGCTCATGCGCCCTCATTAGACATCCTCACTCAAAACATCAAGGAGATTGATGCCACCATGGTGACATATGATCAAGGTCCTAGCATATATTTGGAGAAGATGGAGAATCTTCAGTATGCTTTATGAGCCCATCTACAGATTGTAAATTCTCTGATCACATTTTGGAAGAAGGAGATCCAAAATCTGCAAATTGCATTTCCAGATGTACTATCACAATAAGTTTTTGTAGATTTAGTTTTGACACACCTTTATCATTAATGTCAAAGGGGGAGTATGTATAGAATATGGATAATAGATATGTATGAGAAGATTTAAGATAGAAAGATATGTATAGGGAGACAAAAGTTTTTTGTATTAAGGACAATTAGAAAATTGGCCATATTCCTTTGTTGCCATCAATGACAAAGGGGGAGATTGTTGGAAAGTTATCTATACTAATGTATATGACTTAATATAGTGTTTTCATTATGGAAACAAATTCATAAAGTAGTTTGGAGTCAGCGCACTTGATGAGAAGATCATAAATCAGTTAAGTATTGAAGATTGGATAGTGTACAAAGTTCCTGAAGCTTAGAGCATCATCACACATGCGTACGAATAAATTATGGTGTGCACCATGGAAGTTAATTTTTTTAGACTATATTCATGCTTAGTCTATGAGCACATGATCAGATAGGAAAGTATGGAAAAGAAACAGAGATTTGAAGTTACACAGCCAGTGTGTGCCAGTGAAGAACATAGTAAGCAGCCAACTGTTATCATTTTGAGCTGCGGTTATATTCTAATGATGTAAAGGCTATGCACCTATTTTAATTAAGTTTATGTATATATGTTTTTTTCTAAACACACTTGATCCAATTCATTTGGAAGTGTTGTATGTAATAGGTTTAAGGGCTGACCTAGTTGTTTATTTTGTATGTGCATATAAATAGGAGATGTGCCAATTGTAATTAGCATGGAAGTTGATATAGAGGAATAATAAGTAGAGCTAAAGTGTATGAAGAGTCTATAAGATGTATTAGAGCTTTGTAAGAGATCAAAGAATCAGCACATCAAAGGAATTGATCTAACAAGAAGTGTCACAGTGACAGTTCATCCAGCAGATATAGTGTGTATTTGAAATCAGAAGGTTGTAGCCTTCACCACTTGAGTAGTGAGCTCTAGGATAGTGCATCCACTCCCCTAAAAAGGACTATTGTAAAAGACTCTTAACAAGGTTTGACCCTTAACAAGGTCTACTGTACTTAGTGCATTGTAAAGAAACTCCTAACAGGGTTAAGGATCTTCTAACAAGGATCATAAAATACTACTACAGAATATTAGTGGGTGTCAATTCCCACTGGGGTTTTTACCTATTTGGGTTTTCCCATAACCATATTGGTGTTATGTGTTGATTTCATGTTTCATGTTTATGTGGATATTCATTTCAGTACTTAAGCATTTAAGTTAAGTTTAAAGATTAAGTAAAAAGATAAAATATAGTGAACACTGATTCACCCCCCCTCTCAGTGTTCTCATTCCTAACACTAATGACCCTAATGAGACACCCTGAGTCCTCTCTGATATCCTCACTAGTATATTTTAACTCATTTTTCTATGAAAATTATCGACCATTAATTGAAAAGGTTTAAGTTGGTCACATTAGAGAATGAAATTTTTTATTTTTTTTAAATCCATGCTTGTGTTGGTTGAAATTTTGACCAATATGGGCACATAACTTTAAAAAAAACATTTCAATTCTCATTTCATTTCATAACAAACCCTGTACTAGCTAGAACAGAGCTCAAATGGAATATCATGAAGGGCTGGTTATAGCATGTGAAAACCCTACCATATCCAGCACTCAAGGTTAGGAAGTGAGGTAAGTGTATTGTTTGATACTGCTGCAAACCCCATTTGATGTGTTCATAGTGTTAAAACTCTATGGAGTAGTTTTAACGTGCATTGGTGACTGTGAAACAATATGAAATTTCTATCATAATAGAAACTCACATTATATATTGCGGGTTTGAATGTTACCATGTACTCACTATGACTATCATTCAATTGTTTAGTTATGTATTTCATTAACACACAGTCAGCCATGAATTAGATATTTACATTTTGGGTAATGCACCACAAATCCATACTCATGTGTTCATCTTTTAAAGTTTCTTGTGCTAGTGTTGTTTACATTTTACGTGGGTTTCAACTCCCTGTCAAACCGTGTTGTTTACTTTTTACACGGGTTTCAATGTGGAAGCCCTAAAATTAGAAATGCACTATGTATCAGTAATAATGATTACCTTGGCAGTTTCCATACTACATCAGTAATAATATAGATAGTGATTGTGTTGTTCACTTCATACACGATAGTAAGTGCATAATATTAATGTTTGAAGGAGCAAAAGAACATCATAGAAGTCACCATAGAAGGACATGTCAGTGGCATGTTCTACAAATACAAGCAACGATGACTTGAAATATAAAGAGAATATATTAGGAGTGCCAAAAATGATGAACTCTCAAGGTCATCTTCTACCATCTATATTATGACACAAGTTATTAACGATAATGGCTGGTAACATTATTCATCCACATACTTGTAAGACATGACAAAGTATATATAGATATGGAATACGAAGTGATACACTGAGAAGTATAGGAGAAAATATGATCTTACCATTCAATAATTATAGTTTTCATCTTATGAAATCAAAGAGTTATAAGGGAAATATTCAGATAGGGATGCATGATGATTTGGGCATTTTAATTAGAGATAGTTGTGTCAACTCCAAAGGCATGAATATGATATTTCTAACTTCTCAATCACATGTTTATACTGTTATAAATCAGGGATAGGGATCACACATTTTTCACATCTTTCACTTTATATATGAACTTACATATATCTTCTGATCAGTCATATCCATTTGTGAATTAAGGGGATCCAAATTGTGGTTCATGGAAGTCATATCACTAGAAGACTTTATAATTTCAAAGTTAGAGTTTAGTCAAGCTTTTGGTAGTGACAAAAATTTCCAGAATCTATGTCAGCCTTTCTCAAGACAAGTCTGACATCATTACTAATAAAACAAAATATACTTATGTTGAAATACATGTTGTTCATTAAGAAAGCCTCTATTTTTATTCTCAGAGGGGTGCAATCGTCTAAGGTTTCTCATTTAGGAGAATCTAACTAGATATATAACTGGATTATCTAGAGAGTTGTAACAGTCTAAGACAAAAATACTAAGAAGTTCCACAAGGGACATTACAGTGGATTATAGTAATTTGGATTCTATGTGAGTCTTCGGTAGAAGAATGTCCAAGTAAGATAGTCTAAAACACCCCGTTTATTTTCAATAGTGGTGGTCTAAAGTACACAAGAAGATTTATAAATTTTAGAGGTTTAGGCACTCTAGCCTATCAACCACCTCAAATGCTTAAAGGACCTGACTTGTCAAGGCCTCCACAATGCTTCAAAATGGTGAATTTGGTTTTCTAGGTTTTCAAGGACTAATATTCAAGGGTTCTAAGACTCTATATCAAGCCCCATACTCCATTTTACCAAAGTTCTCACAAACTTATCATAGAGACCTTTTGGACTATTTAGTAACCCTGCAACAGACTTAGAATGGTAATAACCTTGCCCTTTCTCAAAACACTTGACAAGATGATGACACTTTCAGACACCTTTTATAGAGTTCTTTAACATATCAAAAGATTTTGCATGACTTCTTTGGACCAACACACCTATCCATGACTGACACCCTATTCCTAATGCATGAAAACCCACCAATTTACAAAGCATCACCACTCTCCTTTTATCCTTATCACTCCAAACTCATAGAAAAGTCATAAAGTGACTGTAAGTGACTAAATCCACAAGAAATTAGCCTCACAAGCCCTGCAACACCAAAACCCTTAAATTAGTGCCCTCCAACCCTGGTTTTTTAGGGCTTCCTCAATCTCCCATCTCCTCACACTCCTACAAAAAATTGGTGATGGATTCACCTTTAATTCAAAACCCTATGCCAATACCAATCATAAAATTTAACCCTTGTTTGAGTAGAATGCTCATTGCTATACTTGAGCATACATCTTCAATGCACTGTCACACTATTCTTAACTGTGATCACACCTATTCTGCTCGATCCTACATATGCATGGTTAATAATATATAATACATGTTAAATTAATTCATTCCATGAATATCAGGCCTTCATACTCATGGAATGATCCCCATTACTCTTAAAACCCTACTATAGCAAAAAAATAGTTAATAGAAAGCCACTGGTCTACACTAGCGCAACAACAAATTCAGTGGAATGTAAAATTCATTAATTAGCAATTCAAAAGGTTAAAAAATCTTTTTCAAAACATATGGAATTCAACCAATCCAAATTGAGATTCTAAAAATGAATAAATTTGTAGAACAGAGAAGTCTTATTGCTCAACATACGCCAGTCAATACACCAGGTTATCTATCGTAACAGAGACTCCCTCTTTGATATATATGACTCCCTATAATATAACTTCTTAAAAACTAATTCAACCAAATTTAGTTGTTGAGTTGAATGTTAAGTCTAAAAACCATAACAAACCCAAAACTTCCTTCTCAATCCCTAAACTAGCCGTTTTTATTTGAAAATTTGAATTTCAAAACCATAATTGATTTTATTTAAATATTTAACTCCTTTCTAATAGTAATCCACCTAGGGCACAGTTACAGGTAATCCTTGCTGAAACTATGCCCTAGGTGTAAAGTCTCCTTGCTGATACCCTAAAGATTATAGTAATTTGTATTCTGTGTGAGTCTTTGGTAGAAGAATGTCCAAGTAAGATAGTCTACAGCACCCTGCTTACTTTCAATAGTGCCCATGAAAACTTCAGCATTGATATGATCATGGAGAAAGTGATCAAGATGACTCTCAACAGGAAATGGCTCATATAAGAATTTTTTATAATATTGTTTACGAGGTGCATGGCATAAAATTACACATTTTCCAGCATTATCAAGCAAAGGTCTACTAGCATGCCCCATCATTTGGAGAAGATCAGTAATAGGATAGTCTGTGTGAGCATTTTCCCATCCATTATAATATTGCGTACTTGTTATACACTAAATTTATGCCTCTGATCTCAAGCTCTCGTAGTCTTGATAATCTAGTATAACAAGGGAATCATCACAAGGCTGTGGGACCTTTTGCTAACCGAGATGAGACCTCCAAATTCTAGGCTAGTTCCTCTTGGATAATCACCCTGATTTGCTCTGAACAGGAAAGTAAACTTTGAAGGGAAAGGGTTAGAAGGAGTGCATGAAAGGAAATGACAGGAAAGCAAATCTACCTACTAGGTGATACACCGAAAAGAAATGAATACAATACACTGGCCAAACTAGCATGAAGGCTCTCAGATCTAATAGAACACACTCTCTCTAAACAAGCTTGCATAAGTATTTCATAGAGGGGCCAAGACAAATGACACGGGCTATGACCTGCAAGCAAACATTATCTTCAGCAAAAGGGTACAAGAATGAGATAGAAAGACAGGGGCTGAACTATGCCCACAAACTCAATCCAATCAGATCAATACATAATAGTACACATGTGAGCTGAAAGAAAGAAGGGGTCTAGAACTCCAAGACTTCTCTAATAGAACCATTATATTACATTCAATAAGAGAAATATAGACAAGGAAGAGACTAGAGGGGAGAAACAAAACTACCACAGATAGCCTCTATTAAACCTGAGATTTCAATGAAAGATTACAAATTGTAAGAGCCAGAGGGTAGAACAAATGCCACAGGTAACTCCCAAGAAAGAGAAAAACTCTTTTACATATTGCAAACTCTAAGCACTAAGGCTCCAAAAATAAACTATATACAACCTCAACTACACACAGGCAGGAGTCAAAACTAATCAGGGTTATGAATTTTACAGTTTAATAACCAACCCTACTAGTAAAAAATTGATCATAAATGAACTCTCTAAAAATATCCCAACAGATCAGACACCTTTCTCTTTGTGTGCCCATCACTATACCGATCAACCTGTAGACATAAAAACCTGGATTCAACAACCTCTCTGCAAGCCAAGCTATCATGAATGATCAAAAATCTGATCAGATACTGGAAAAGATCAAGAAATAGCTACCCAAAAGATCTCTACAAATTCTCAACTGCAACCACCTCCAAAAATCATCAATTCCTCAGCTACCCGCACTTTGCAATCAACTCTGTAGAAGAAACCCCATGAAAAATGGCTGCATTACTTTAAAAAGTCACTAGTCACATGATCATATGAGCTAAAGAAAACCTCATGTGATGATGTGACAACCCCTTTGAAACTGCCACTGCTACCACAAATGTCATGCAAGACACTTGGACCTGCAAAAAAAGCCACCGCAGCATGCCCATGGAAAAGTCAACGGTCGCATGAGCGCATGAGCTAAAAAAAACCTCATGCGATCATGCGACAACCTTTTAAAATTCTACCTCTATTGCCATGTGGATTCCCGAGAGCCGCAAAACATCACAAAAAACTTGACCCTAGTTTACCTCGAGTTCACCTTCCCTCAATCGCTGAAATACTTGTTCTTTTCCTTAACCCCGGGTCTATCTGGCGACTATGAGAAATCCTCAATGAGTGAAAAAGTCCTCATGCGATCATGCAACAACCCTTTTGAAGACTTGCCCTACTGCCACATAAGCACTTGGGACCAGCAACAACCTCACCTACCACTAAGAAATGGACAAATCACCAAACCTCAAGTACACTGAAGCCCTGTTAACTGCCACATGTCACTCCCCTATTCATCTCGGCTGCCACATCAGCAAACACCTTAGCACCCTAACATGGACCCATAGTAGCACCGCCTACAAGCATGCTAACCGCTGATGGTTTGTCACATGGTCACATGGGCTCGGAAGAGCCCATGCGATCATGCGACTAACCACATGATGTTAGCCATTGACCAAAAATTGAACCCTACAGACTGCCACCAGCTTGTAACCACCGTAACCATAGGCGGTTAGTCACATGGGTGCATGGGCTCAGAGGAGCCCATGCGATCATGTGACTAACCAGAAGATGCTACCCGATAACCCCTGGTGCTTGTCTTGACTACCAATCCCTGACACCGCATCAATGGTTGTCATGTGATCTCATGGGATCGGAAGATCCCATGCGATCATGCGACAGCCATCAGATCTTCTGCACTAGTATGGCCTTAGGTACTGGGACCCACCCGTCGAAGTTGCATGCTTAGGGTCAAAAACATAGATGGTGTCAAAAACATAGAGGGTTTTCAAGCCAGGGTCAAAAACACACCAAATTTTTAGAGTGGAGAGGTCGAAAACACACCAAATTTTAGACCGAAAGGCAGAAACATCCCGAGCCTGCAGAGAGGAGGTCAAAAACACACTGGGTTTTCGACACCTGAGCAGAAAACACACTGGACTCTGGAAATTTAAAGGTAGAAAACACAGAGTGTTTTCGACACTTGAGGGGAAATTTTGGGCAACATTTTGGCGACCTCTACAGGATGTCAGCCTGCTAGAAATTGGACTAGTTTCCTTGAAAAGTCCATTGGGCATGGGGTTACCTCTTTTGAGCACAAAAAAATTTCAGAGACAAAAACTGAACCAGGAAGACAAACTATGCATGGGCACTTCTTGGAAAATGGGGAAAAACTAAACTAGAAAGCTAGAAGAAAAATAGGAAAAAACTAACCTAAGCTAACTAGTTACAAAAACTTGGTTAAACAAAGCCATTCACTGGCATGTTGAAATAACTACCCTTTCTCCTTAGGGCTTTGCACTTTTCATGCAGGAGGATAGTTAATAAGGAAGGAAGTACACACAATTGCATGAAGAACCAATGCACTACCTCCTGAAGGATATAAACAAAATGACTCACCTCCACCAACAGATCTTTATCTCCATTATCTAGGGGTGGATAGGTGATTTGAGCTTGCCTTTGTTGAACTGCAAGTTCACCCTCAGCCTCGACTTCATTTGAAGACTCATGTTTGGGCACAAACATGACTGGATTTTCATGGATGACTTCTGTTCTTGCTAAGTATCTTAAAGGGAAACCCCTAGAAAGAGTGAACTTGGGGCTCCTTTCACTATTGTCAGGATCTTCAACTACCAATTCATGCAGAGGAGCTTCTTCTTCTACATCATTTCTCTTATCAACATTCTTAGCAACAAGCTTCTTTTCAGGGGAACATTCCTCTTTTTGTTCTTTAGTAGTTGAGATGGGTGGCACATTAGAAACATTTTCATCTTCAACAAAACAAGGTATCTCTTCAAATAAATCAGCCTCCAATTCGATGGTCTACTTGGAACCATTAAAAGATTCATCAGATAACTGCGGTATAGCCTTTTTCTCCTTTTTACAAAGAGCTTCCTCAAGTTGTATCTGATGAGTCTCCTTATCATTTTCACCCTTTAGAATCAAGAGCCCTATTATTGCTTTGTGCTCTTGTATTTCTTTATCATAAAACTCCTTGTGGGCTACCAAAACCTGTTCTTTCTCAAGCTAAAATTTAATGCCCCTATCAAACATGGCTTCCATTAAAGTTTTCTGGTCTTGAACCACCCTTTCACAGTCATTCTTATGAACCTCCAATTCTTCATAAGCATCCTTCTGAGCTGCTAATGCTCTTTGGAAATCTTCCTCTTTTTTAGCCATAGCATCATTAACCTTAATTAAATTCTCTTTGTAAACTTTGTTCAGTGAGGCCAGATTACCTGCAAGGGTTGCTTGACTCTTTTACTATCCTACAATGACTTCATCATACTGCTTCCACCTAGCATCAAACTACTTTTTTTCTTGTGTCCACATATGCTCCTTTTGTGTTTCCAGCACCTCCTCATAGTGTTTCTTTTGTGCTTCCAGCCCCTCAGCAAGCTTGGCCTCATTTCTTTTGTATTGTTTTGCCAGGTACCTCCTGTAACCTTGATCCTGCTGAGCCAAAGCTTGTTGATGTTGGATTTGGGCATGATGGGCATGTTCTTTCAAAGAAAGCATCTCCTCTTGAAGTTTCTAGTATGAGTGATTCTGCTACCATGATGCTGGAAGTTGGGTGGGTGGGGGGCAAGCACGAGATGACTGTTGCTGACCTTCATGAAATGAAGGGATATCCTCATGAAAAGAAGGATGGTAATCCATCCTAGGTACCGAATCTCCTTGAAACCAGTAGATGTGAGCTTAGAGTCACTAGATATGCCAAAGAATGACCTCTCAAAGGTTTGCAACCTGTTGGAAGCATATCAGAACCAGCAAGAACCATGAAAACTATGACCTCTTGGTCCCACCGGGCATGCCAGAAATGTTATACACTGAATTTGTGCCTCTGATCTCAAGCTCTTATAGTCTTGATAATCCAGTATAACAAGGGAATCATCTCAAGGTTGTGGGACCTTCTGCTAACCAAGATGAGACCTCCAGATTCTAGGCTGGTTCCTCTTGGATAATCACCCTGATTTTCTCTTAACAGGAAAGTAAACTTTGAAGGGAAAGGGTTAGAAGGAGTGCATGAAAGGAAATGACAGGAAAGCAAATCTACCTACTAGGTGATACACCGAAAAGAAATGAATACAATACACTGGCCAAAATAGCATGAAGGCTCTCAGATCTAATAGAACACACTCTCTCTAAATAGGCTTGCATAAGTATTTCACAGAGGGGCCAGGACAAATGACATGGGTTGTGACCTGCAAGCAAACATTCTCTTCAGCAAAAGGGTACAGGAATGAGATAGAAAGACAGGGGCTGAACTATGCCCACAAACTCAATCCAATCAGATCAATACACAATAGTACACATGTGAGCTGAAAGAAAGAAGGGGTCTAGAACTCCAAGACTTCTCTAATAGAACTAGTATATTAAATTCAATAAGAGAAATACAGATAAGGAAGAGACCAAAGGGGAGAAACAAAACTACCACAGATAGCCTGTATTAAACCTGAGATTTCAATGAAAGATTACAAATTGTAAGAGCTAGAGGGTAGAACAAACACCATAGGTAACTCCCAAGAAAGAGAAAAACTCTTTTACAGATTGCAAACTCTGAGCACTAAGGCTCCAAAAACAAACTATATACAACCTCAACTACACGTAGGCAGGAGTCAAAACTAACCAGGGTTATGAATTTTACAATTTAATAACCAACCCTAGTAGTCAAAATTTGATCATAAATGAACTCTCTAAAAATATCCCAACAGATCAGACATCTTTCTCTTTGTGTGCCCATCACTATACTGATCAACCTGTAGACATAAAAACCTAGATTCAACAACCTCTCTACAAGCCAGGCTGTCATGAATGCTCAAAAATCTAATTAGATACTTGAAAAGATCAAGAAAAAACTGCCCAAAAGATCTCTGCAAATTCTCAATTGCAACCACCTCCAAAAATCATCAATTCCTTAGGTACCCGCACTTTGCAATCAACTCTGCAGAAGAAACCCCACAAAAAATGGCTGCATTGCTTGAAAAATTTAGTGGTCGCATCATCGCATGAGCTAAAAAAAACCTCATGTGATCATGTAACAACCCCTTTGAAACTACCACCGCTGCCACAAATGCCATGCAAGACACCTGGACCCGCAAAGAAAGCCACCGCAGCATGCCCACGGAAAAGTCAATGGTCACATGAATGCATGAGCTAAAAAAAACCTCATGCAATCATGTGACAACCTTTTAAAATTCTACCTCTTTTGCCACATGGATGCCTGGGACCCACAAAACATCACAACAAACCTAACCTTGGTTTACCTCAAGTTCACCTTCCCTCAGTCGCTGAAATGGTTGATCTTTTCCTTAACCCCGGGTCTATCTGGTGACTGCAAGAAATCCTTTAACCATGCACCTACAAACCTACCGGGCCCACACTGCTTTAAAATCACATTGGTTGCATGATTGCATGAGTGAAAAAGTCCTCATGCAATCATGCGACAACCCTTTTGAAGACTTGCCTTGCCACCACATAAGCACTCAGGACCCGCACCAACCTCACCTATTGCTAAGAAATGGACACATCACCAAACTACAAGTACATCAAAGCCCTACTAACTACCATGTGTCACTCCCCTATTCATCCCAGCCACCACATCAGCAAACACCTCAGCACCTCGGCACGGACCCACAGCAGCACCACCTGTAAGCATGCTAACCGCTGACGGTTTGTCACATGGTCGCATGGGCTCAGAAGAGCCCATGCGATCATGTGACTAATCGCATGATGCTAGCCACTAACCACAAACTAAACCCTATAGACCATCACCGGCTTGTAACCACCATAACCATAGGTGGTCAATCACATGGGTGCATGGGCTCGGAGGAGCCCATGCGATCATGCGACTAACCCGAAGATGCTACCCAATAACCGCTGGTGCTTGTCTTGACTATCAATCCCTGACACCGCATCAATGGTTGTCACATGATCTCATGGGATCGGAAGATCCCATACGATCATGTGATAGTCATCAGATCTTCTGCACTGGCATGGCCTTAAGCACTGGGACCCACCCGTCGGAGTTGCGTGCTTAGGGTCAAAAACACAGATGGTGTCGAAAACACAGAGGGTTTTCAAGCCAGGGTTGAAAACACACCAAATTTTTAGAGTGGAGAGGTCAAAAACATATTGGATTTTAGACCAAAAGGCAGAAACATCCTGAGCCTGTAGAGAGGAGGTCAAAAACACACTGGGTTTTTGACACCTAAGCAGAAAACACACTGGACTCTCGACATTTAGAGGCAGAAAACACAGAGAGTTTTCGACACTTGAGGGGAAATTTTTGGCAACAGTACCCATGACAACCACCAAGTGTGCTAACAAAGACAACCCCCAACTCATCAAACTGCTTGCAACACACACTTGAATCACCCCTGCACTGAACAATTGAGCTACAAGTTCTCATTCTACCAAAGTTAGACCTTCATGTAAATACCCAATTCCATTAGACAATGCATGGCTCAAAGTAGGTTCTTTCACTTTGGCAATGAAAAGTTTGAAATCTTCTTCAATAAATTGAAGAAACTGGGATCTTTCTCGACCATCTACATTTGAATAAGTTAATAAATCAAAGGCAGTAAGCTGTACGTGTTTTCTTATTGGCATGAATAGTACTAGAGATGGTTTTCCTCCCTTCGCATGCTGAATTATTGATGTATTAGTTGGCTTGGTCATTTCTTGCATTCAAGCTTCAAATTTGGCTATATCAACACCTTGAATATGAATCTCTAATGGTATAGGACGGATACCCTGAATATGAATCTCTAATGGTACTGTAATGTCCCCTGTAAGGATTATAGGATATAACTATCAACTTACAATGTTTTGATATGGTTGCAATGTCCCCTTGGTAGACTTCTTAGGGTTTTACATATATTCTTGTGATTCAAGTTGTAATAGATTCCTTTTTATAAATCTTGTAGATCCTTTGTTCAATGGTAAGTATGCATTAATGTTTTTTGTGTTGAGAAATTGATTTGGAATGATATGAATATGTCATGCAATATCCACTTAGCATCGATCGTTCTCGATGGTGTGAATAAGATATACAATGTAGAGTCACCTTAAGCTGTTAAAGGTTATTTTATTGATGTGTATGTGGTTTAATTCTGACTTAGGATGAATATGATAGAGTTCTTATTTATAGCACAACTATATTGCATAATGGTTGTGGAATTTTTTTATCATGTCTGAATGATGATCTATCAAATAGATATAAGGTAGATAAGAAAAATAAATATTTATCTGATGATAAGTATGATGGAGGAGTAGTTGATTTGCTGAGACATCTATATGAAATAAAAATGGAATTGGCCGGTGATAAGGGAATCAAGACTTGAATATTTTATGTATGTTCCAGATTATGGATAATGTTAATAAATTTATTTCCTTCACCTGATTCTAAAATTTCTTCTTGTAATGTTCCCTATTAGGACTATGTAATATAACCATCAAATTGCAATTCCCAAGTGTGGATGCAATCTCTCCTTAGGAGGTGGCTTAGGGTTTTGTCTATATTCCTAAGAATCAAACTGCACTAGACTCTTTTCTATATAGCTTGGAGACAACCCATTTATCTAATATAGATGGTAGGCATGTGTTGAAAATGATTTTCCAAGGTATATCAATTCTTTATAATATCACTGTCCTTGTATTGGTGACAATTAACATGGGTTTCAATCTGACTAATGGTTGGTCTAAATTTTTGGTCCACTCTTCTATTGTATCATGACTTTGATAATATTCAATTAATAATAACTAATGTAAATAAGTATCTATCTGAAAATATAAAGAGTTTGTACATATTTAATTGTCAATCATTCATGTCTCTAATTTGAAATTGTGGGAAGAATGGATGAGCAGAAGATGTTATTGTTTTTTATATGATACTGAATATAAGAGTTTATATCGATCTTAGTATAAGAGTGTTGGAATTATTGTTATTTTTTATTTCTTATCTTTCTATTTATATAGTAAGACTTGTGTTGACCAGTTTGAAAGACCTTGACTAACTATCTTGATTGCCTCTCAAATCAGATCTATTATGAATTTTCCATATCCTAACAATGTCTCTTTTTAATCTCTCTAAAATTATGTGTCCATAGTTGCAATGTCTCCTCTCATGTATGTTGTGTTTGTTGTATAATTTCCTAGTCTTCTTGTCTTATGTTGTTGCTGACTATATGTGCATCTCCTATTAATACTGATAGGATATATCTTTTCTCTCCCCTATTATAGTTTATGCGATAGCCTGTATGATGCTAGAAAGCTATTCCTTCCAATCTTTCAACACCATCCATATTTTCGAGTGCACATGTTCTCCAATAACATTTTATAATTGAGTTCTTTTTAATTCAATGATGTGTATGTTTGATGACTTGTCTTTCCTTGAGCATCCATTGGAAATAATATGTTGTATATGGTATAAAATTTTAATCCTTGTGCTAAGTACCAATTATATGTTTATAAATGATGATCTGATGCCACTTTCATTGTAATTGATTTCCTTTTAATGCATTTCCACCAATCTTAAATCATGACTCAATATTGTGTTGTCAATGTCATTGATATTGACTACAAATCTGTATAATACATTTATGACTATATTGATCTTTTGACTCCACCATGCACACAAGAATTTTCTAATGCTTTATTGAGATCCCCTGATATTTCTTATCTATTTTCCAAATAACATCTTATAAAGTTTAGTAGAGAATATAAGTGAACTCACAATGCAAGCTATAAAGCCCCCTTTAGTGCAAATTTGTTTTCTACCAAAAAGATGCTATCATCCCTAAGTTCAAAGGAGAAAGATACATATCATCTTCTATGGAAACACATTTTCTTGATTCCAAATCACTCATGTGCTCTCTATAAGCTCAGAAAGGTGATTTGACAAATGCCTATGGATGAAACCCTAAAGATTATAGTAATTTGGATTCTGTGTGAGTCTTCAGTAGAAGAATGTCCAAGTAAGATAGTCTACAGCACCCTGCTTACTTTCAATAGTGCCCACGACAACTTCAACATTGATATGATCATGGAGAAAGTGATCAAGATGACTCTCAACAAGAAATGGCTCATATAAATTTTTTTTATAATATTCTTTACGAGGTGCATGGCATAGAATTACACATTTTCCAACATTATCAAGTAGAGGTCTACTGGAATGCCCCATCATTTGGAGAAGATTAGTAATAGGATAGTCTATGTGAGCATTTTCCTGTCCATTATAATACTGTGTACCCATGACAACCACCAAGTGTGCTGACAAAGACAACCTCCAACTCATCAAACTGCTTGCAACACACACCTAAATCACCCCTACACTGAACAACTGAACTACAAGTTCCCATTCTACCAAAGTTAGACCTTCATGTAAATACCCAATTCCATTAGACAATGCATGGCTCAAAGTAGGTTCTTTCACTTTGGAAATGAAAGGTTTGAAATCTTCTTTAGTAAATTGAAGAAACTGGGATCTTTCCCCACCATCTTCATTTGAATAAGTTAATAAATCAAGGGTAGTAAGCCATGCATGTTTTCTTATGGGTACAAATAGTACTAGAGCTGGTTTGCCTCCCTTCGCATGCTGAATTATTGATGTATTAGTTGGCTTGGTCATTTCCTACATTCAAGCTTCAAATTTGGCTATATCAACACCCTGAATATGAATCTCTAATGGTACAGGATGGACACCAGGGGGAAATTAAAAATCCCATGTGTAGTAGCTCCAATCCACTCACCAAGATCCTTAGCATTTGCAAGTGAAGTATAAAGAGAAACATTTCGAATACAATTTTCAATTTGACTTGAAATATACCTCATTCTAGAAACAATTACTTCCAAGATGGGACCACCCTCTCCACCAATTAAATGAAGTTCATCCACAATAAATAAGCTGACTTGTTGCACCTTCTTACGTTGTTTCCATCTATGGGATAGAGCATCCCATTTCTCAGGTGTATTTATAACAATCCAACCTTTCTCAAATAGCTTCAAATTAGTTGCAGTCTCACTTGTCAATTCAACTACTTTCCATCCCATACCTTTCCCAAAATTATGTTCCCATTCACAATATTTTTCCTTTGCAAGTGCTGCTACAGGTACAATATGTATGCTAATATTCCATTGTCTCTATATATGCTAAGTGTTTATATAAGAGTGGGGATATGCTATGTAACTTTACTTAGTCATAGTCTTAATTATATAAGTATATATACTGGGATATTATAAAATAATGAGCATATCTTTGAGAATTATCCTAAGATTTTATATACATTTCTTTTGAGTTTTTTTTTTAATTTAGATTTATTATTGGAGTTTCATTTGAATCAAACTCTATATCCTTTTTGAATCAATGGATGTCTTTTCCTCAAGTCTTGGATTACTCTTTCAATCTATACAAATCAAAGTACGAGCCATAAATGTTATGATATCAATGAATATTTTCCCCTTACTTTTAATGTCTCAATGTCACTTTCAACCCCTTCATAGTTTTGTGTTATCTTTAGCATTTATAATGAATTTTATAGTATCATAATAATTAGTTTCAAAGGTTCACATCTCAATCACATGGATTCCACTTCTACTTCATGATTGTTCCTATTCTCCTCTTTTCCTTGTGATAGCTTTGTACCTAAAAGTCCCTATGGGCCATTATTCATCCATCCAAGGAATTTTCTTTCTCATACTGTCATTGATATTGTGGATCTTGCCTCTTCATTTTCTTCCTCACCTTTTTGGATGTTCTTGCAAACTTGTCCATGTTAGCAGTCTACTAGATACATTAGAAATTGATGGTCCAAGGATATCCAAAAGAATTATTGTTTTCATACCATACCTTGTACATGTCATTGAGACCAACCTTGTGGGAAGTCTTGTTTTGGGGATTTTCAAGGTCCCCTCCATGACAATGTATTCTCAATTGTGCCAAATACTAATTAAAATGAAATGTCTAAGAATCTAGAGTTTCTTGGACTTCCTTATTATCAAATGGAACAAAACCCACTCTTTCAAAATCTTCATGTAGAAGTCATTGCTAAAATTATTAACTACATATCCATGTTGCCTATCATCCATTACTTTGGTGCTAATTGAAGATCTAATTTCGTATATAAAGTCACAAGTAATCACTTGTTGAACCTAGAATGGATTGGAGATAGGAGATTTGAGAAACCCTTCCATTGAGGGTTTAAAAGTACCAAATTGGGGTTTTGGGGGTTCCTGATGGATTGAGTCTTATCCCTTCAGAATTTGTTCATTTTTAACCATTATATAACATTTCTAAGAGTTTGGAGTGATAAGGATAAAGGGAGAGTGATGATGCTTTGAAAATTGGTAGTTTTTCATACTATTTAAGGGTCACTGTGTGGGAACAATCAGACCTGGTCCAAAGAAGCCCATAGTAATTTTATGATATGTTTTAGTACTTGTAAAAGGGTATTCATAAATGCTTTTTCTTTGTAAAGTGCTTTGGGAAAAGGTGAAGTTATTTGGGTTTGTATCCTGCTGCAGGGCTACTAGAATTGCAATTAGGTCTCTAGGACTGATTAAGAAGATTTGGAATATTGGGAATATGGGTTGGATGATTGTATGTTATGTATGAATTGTGGCTAAGGCAAGGAAAAACCTATCTTGTAAGGCTTGTTCAGTTTTCAACTCTTGTTATATTAGAAATTATGTTGGACATAATGTTATATTGTGATGATATCAAGATTTATGTAGGTGTTAACCTTTTGGAAATTATATATACAAATTTTAGGTGTGTCCTAAATTTCAATCTTATTTCCATTTACTAGAAAACATACAAATTTGGATGGTAAACATACAAATTTAGAATCCATAGTTGTGCTTTAGATTAGAGACTAAGATTTTACTTAAAGATTTTGATGATGTTGTTTTAGATGACATTGGAAATGCTCATGTTGGCCATGCATTGATTTATAAATTAGTATTAACTCATAGACTCATAGCTATGTTATAGTATTGTTTCCTATCACATAATGCTTACCAGCACTATTGTTCACTCATTTCATAATCATTTCACTTGTTATTGTATCATGTGTATAATGTTCCTATATATAATTATAAATATTCATTTGTATATCTTGAATATATACATCAATTATTAACAAGAGTTTCCAGGCTTCGGCACACACCAGATAAAAATATATATTGCATTTTGTGTCTTTTATTTTACATCACTATCGATAGAAACTGGTCTACCCTCTCCATTCTTTTCTTAATATATCCCATGGAGTTTCTTTTCAGTGTATATATTATGTTCTTTTTCTTCCCATTCCATGATCCTAACAATCTAATCTGTTGTTTTCTTTTATATTGACTCACTTGTTTGAGGAGAGGTAATCCTTTGTGAGGACTTATGCCTCTTCATTAATTGTTAATTAATCTTCTTTTATTCTCTAATCATAGCTTTCATTCTTGTAGAGTGCAAGGAAAGGGCATGTTGGCACTTAAGGCTTTAGCGTATCTTCCTATCATTTTGGCATTTGAAAATGGTGCTTATGTTGGAAATTTCATGGCCCACGGTGTCTGGTTTAGAATAAGACCAGCACACAAATGTAGGGGATTGGTTATTCAAGCAAGGAAGAGGTTGTGATCAAGGACATAGTAGACATACACTATCAAGTCAGTGGTATTAACTGAAATTTTTCTTTGCCTTTGTGAAATGAAATGATTATAGTGGTATTTTTATGCTGATCTATTAAAGGATTATAGTGGTATTTTTATATTTTTTCTCTTTTCCATTATTCTAGCGACATATTCTCATCTTTGTAACCATTTTGTTTATATTAAGTCACTCTTTCAAGTAACCATTAGAGCTATTTCATATGCACAAGTAATGAACATGCATAATTGTATAAGCACTACTGGGAGCTTACCTTGCAACACATGTACTATTGTGAAATATCATCACAAGTCCATATGTTGTGGGGTCAAGCTCCTAGTAATGCTTGGTTGATAAATCTGCATGTTTTTCACCTATGCATATACCTTCTCTGATCGACTCTTATATGCACATGTAGTATTGCGAACATGCATATTTTCTATAGTCGTAATGATTTTTCTTATTTCTTGTCTTTTGTCCCTTTCTTATTTCCTATGTCTGTACTTGGTGACAACATTTTGAACATTGTTGACATACTTAAATGGAATACACAATACCAAATGATGAATGCTCAATTATTGTAATGGCAAAGCATCAAAACTGTCCATTTCTAAACTTTGATTTGGTATGATAAATGTCCCTTTGCATTGAGAAAATTATAGTTGAGAAAATGGTTGTTCAGTAATGATTTGTATTTGTAGGTTGCAAACAAATCATCCTTCTTCCACCAATGAGTCATTCCATTCAAGAAAGACCATGTCTGACGATATCAACACACAAAAAAATAGGGAGACAATTTCTAGATTATGGTCTAACTTAAAAAGAAAAGGTGATGTAAAATGTTATTGTCCTTGCAAAATTTGTAAGGGCTTAAAGACTCAAAGATAGCTAATCAAAACAACTTAGGAACATTGTAGGCAACATGGTCACATTGAAGGGGGAAATAGATTTCCTCCATTGGTATGTATTTTAATAATTTATAAAATACATAAGACATGATTTGATGATGACATCATGGTCATGGTTAATATAAGGCTATCATTTTCATATAGCTCAACCTCCCTAGGTTTCATGTTATGGACCATGACAATTCAAAGAATGTGGATTTCCAAATGAGGGAACATGGAGGTGTGAATATAGAAGTAGAAGTAATGATCCCATGGAAGAAGACCATGATGATCAAGATGATGATGATGATGATGTTGACATAGACCTTGATGTACCGATACTTGAGAATGCACACGAGCCCCTATATGAAGGCTCCCAAATAACTCTTCTTGCTGCTATATTGTTGTTGGTGAACTTGAAGGTTATGAATGGTTTATCCAATGTAGCAATGACATGAATGTTAAGGTATGTCATCTTTTTTCATTATTTTAGTCGTAATTCCCTTACAATTAACATTGGGTGAATTGTGTAGCAATTAATATTCTTTAAATTAACAAATTATATTTTTGGTCATAGGTTGATAGGTGAGTGTTTGTTACCACCATCAAACATTCTACCTTGCTCATACCGAGAATTATCTACCCTTATGAAAGATATTGGAATGGAGTATCAAACAATACATGCATGTTCGAATGATCATATTATATATCATAAACAACATGAATTTGCAACAGAATTCCCTATTTGTCATATTAGTAGATATCAATCAGATCGAATAACAAAAAAGGTGCCTCGCAAGGTTCTTTAGTTTATTCCCATTATTCCACGTCTGCAATGATTATTCAGGTGCAATAGCTTGGCACAATTTATGGATTACCATGCACACAATAGAAGTCAAGATGACATTATGCGAATGTTTGTGGATGGTTTGACATTTAAGGAGATAGAGGAAAAATGACCACACTTTAAAGAAGAACCTCGTAATCTCAAGCTTTCATTGGCAGCAGACAGTGTCAATCCATTTGGAGAGATGAGATCTACTTACTTGGTGTGGCCTTTTTTTGTTATCAACAATAACATTCCTCCTTGGTTGTCCATAAAGAGGGAGCACATAATGTTGGCACTGATTGTTCTAGGTATTTTTTGATTTAATAGTCATCTAAATTAATCTATTATAAATAATCCATCAAAATGGTCATAATAATTATGTAATGTTTTTGTTCATTTAACTAGGTAAGTACCAAGTTAAAGATATCAATGTGTATATTGAGCCCCTTATCAACGGGTTGATGGTGTTATGGAATGGGGTCACTATGTATGACATCTCTAGACCAATAAGACAAACACAATTTCAATTTCATGCAATTCTTGTATGGACAATACATGATGCCCCTGGGCTAACACATTTTTGTGGTATGTTCTCTTCTTGACACCTCTTTTTTGGTATGTTATAGTGCTAACACAAAGTTAACATATTTAATCCAATTATACACAATCTTGTAGGTCTTCAGACAAAGGGAAAATTTGCATATCTAGTTTGTGATCCAAAGATGAAATCTCATCATTCAAAAAGTTTAAGAAAGCAGGTGTTCGATGAGAATAGACACTTTCTCCATAGAAATCATAAGTACCGAATTACCAAAAAACATCTTTTCAATGGGAAAGAAGAGACTGCATCAAAGCCATAGAGAATGAAACCTCACCTATGGAAGTTGGCATACAATAAAATAAATCGATGATGTAATGTCATTCCATCTGATGATTTTTGTTTCAAATTTATATTTTGATATTGTGTTTTGTTTACTAATGATATAATTGATGCTTGTGAAGGTTGTCAAGGCATAAATGACCAACTTCCAAAAGGACTAAAAAGTTATCCTACACAATTTAGTAGGTTTCCGTACTACGAGAAACTCCAAATCATGCATTTGTTTGATCCTATGCATATTGGAAACAATGTAACAGAGACATTATGGAAAATCTTGGATGGAAGGCATGACAAAGACCAAATTGTCAAAATTTTAGTGACATTGAAGAATCCAACCATGCAATGAAAAATGTCATTCGATCAAATAACAATGTAGACCAGATTGATACAAGTGCCCTTAGTTGGTTATTGTCAGAGCAACAGAGAAATGCTATAAAAGAAGTCATAAAAAAAATATGATTTCCCATAGAATACTTGAGAAACAATCTATTTGATAATAATGTGCATGACATTGCAATGTAGCCTCTTAATTGTGATATAGATCATATGCCGCATGATGAAGCCCTTGATGTTCATCGTACTATCGATGGAGGTGCTCATTTTCTATTTAAAACTAATTTTGTAATTATTAATACAATTTAACATCTTAAATTGAACTTGGTGTAACCTTTAATTTGTGTATATTTTAGAGGAAACAAAATCATGTCATGCTGAATGAGTGCCGAAGGATGTTCAGACTGATCACCATGTAGATCATGTGGCACATTCAGGTAAAGAAAATTTATGTTTTGTTCTTTTAAATTAATTTTTTGATTTATAGTTTTTTTACTTAATTAAATACTTGCAATCCACTAATATAAAATGGTGTGAATTTAACTCATGAAGTACTTGTTATTGCAGTGAACCCCCCTTTGGCATAGTAGCCTCGTGTTCCTAAACAGATGAGGAGGAGACATGCATTGGAATTAGAATCAGTAGAGAAGGGGAATGACGAGGACGTTGATCTTCCTCTTATAAATTACATGATTAAAAAAAATAGCAAGAGACCCAAAAAGAAATGATTATAATTAACATTTTTTGCTAATGAAAGAACGTTGTCTTAATGGATGTAATTTTGTACTAGTAATGTTGATGAATGATGTGTTAATGAATTCTTCATGAATGTTGTGTGTTAATGAATTTTATGTGTTAATGAATTATTCATGAATGTTGTGTCTTAATGAATTTTATGTGTTAATGAATGTTATCATGTGATTATAATGATTGAATGTTTTATTTCAAAAATGGATGAATGAATGAATGAATGTTATTAAATGTTAATGGGGAATTTAGAGTGATGTTAGGGGGGGGGGGGGGGTGGGAGGGGCCAAATGAGCTTCCACCTTCATGTGGTTGGCCTTGTTTAGTAGAGAATATTAAACTATTCTCGAAACCAAGTGAAGCTCAAACTTTAAAGATAAGCTTAGAGTTAATAGTGACAACCAATTAGCAAGTCGAAATGAAATTCTTCATTATAGGTACCTTTTTAATTTTTAAAGTACAATGTCATGTTTTAATATTGTGTAGTTTTTTTCTTATGTCAAAGTATTCTTTTACTATAAGAACATAATTTATGACCATTTTAGTAACTATTCTAACATCGCTATATGCTTGTGATTTTTTTATCTTGTTTCTTTGCAGTCCTTGGTGCACTTGGGGAAAAGTATGATGAGGCAATGAGAAGAAATGATGTGAGGGAAATTTTTGTTAACATACTTCAATTGATGATGGAGAAGGTGGAAATGATAATAAATTAGAGAGCATATGATTGTCTTCTTTTCTTTCATCATTATATTTGTATATATTCAATATTCAAACTGAAATGGTGCTTTTGTTTTCAGGGATGGACCCTCTATGAGATTGTCAGATATGCTCCTCTGCAATGAAGGGAAACCAATTTTTGAATTTGATCAAACCTGGATGTTCAGATCTGGTCTCCTTGGATTTAGTCTTCATGGTTCTTTGTCTCATTATTACTATCATCCTAGTGAGGTAACACCTTTGCCTTCTTTCTTAGTCTCTTACATTTCATACTTGTTTAATTGTGTGATGGTTAAATTGCGGTAGTGTGATTCTTTCCATCATGTTCAAACCCCCACTCCTTGATCTTGACTTTTGGCTTGACTTCTCTTTGCAACATGAACACCTGCTTCTCTTTGTTGGCCATCAACAACTTCCTCTTCCTGTTTTGAAGTAATAATTCTGGAGGGATTTAAGATGGTTATATGCTAGATGTAGTAATAAGTAACAAAAGGGTTTGTTTGGAGATTGATGGTCCATCCCACTTTTCATGAAATACAGGTGTGTCTTTTATATGAGATAGATTGTTCATTATTAGCACATCAAAGATTTTCCTTTGAGATCAATTTTAGCATGACAATACATTTTTTAAAGCCTTGATTACATCTTGGAATCTTTAAGATTGATGTGTAACATATTTGTTACATTTATATCAAGAACTCCTCTTGGTCATACCATGCTGAAGCGGCACTACTTGGCTTCTGCTGGTTGGCATGTTGTGTCATTGCCCTGGCAAGATGTGAGTTTAATACTATCTCCTCCTATTGTGATAGAATTATATCCATATAGAAAATATTTAGTGAATACATCTATTAATACTTTGAATGCAACTATACCATAAAATCATAACTAAAGAAGCTTCAGGTCATATGAATCAATCATGGTTATATCCAATTTTTATGGTGTTTTTCTTTTTATATTTACAGTTGTATGTCTCTCGATTTATGGTCTAAAAGCCTGCTAGCTGTTTCTCTCTTTGTATACAAGTCACCTCATATGCATAGATTTTATTTATTTCTTTGGATAAATGTCACTATTTATGTCATGGAATGAAAATTTTCATGTTCAGCTATCCAAAAAGTTGAATTCATTGATGTGATAACATCGCAGTGTTACAGAAACATATCAAATTTTAGCTATTGAACTTGTGGGCTCTTAAGAAAACTATCTATGCTTGAATGAAATTGCATAACATTAACTCTATACACCCCAAAGGCCCATAATTTTAAGATCATAATTCATGTACACATGCTATCTGCTATATTCTTATTGTTAGGAGGGGAGTCTAAAGGTTCTAAGTAGATGTTTGCAAGCTAAGCTTGGAGGCTATTGGATAAAATCTTAGAAACTGATACAGATGCATGTGATGTTGAGGAGGAGCAATACTAGGATTCCATCTCTGATCATTTGGAGCTAGAGATGATGTTGCATTAGCAAATCTGATTCCATAATAAAGAAGAAAAATAAATTCTAATTACAAGTTTCGAAAGGCAAGGGACCGTTGAGCAAAATGAATTTATCTGATTTGTATTCCTCATGAGTTGTAGAGCCATCAAGTATAGCTGGTAGGTTTCCAACTCAAATTAATCATTGTAATTTATTGACTTGTAGAAAAACCATAAATGGATACACCAGCCTGAAACTCATCTATGCTCAAAGAAATTATCCAGACTTCCCTAAAATTGGAAATATAATGCCAATATGTTGTATGTAAGTGTGAGGGTAACAATTTCCTTGCTTCAAAGTCTCTTGCGATGATTGATAACTCACTCATGTCGTGATCATTCAATCTTGCAAAATTGAACTAAATGGGTGCATGTAGTTACTCACAAGCTATCAAGCATTTTTCATTGTAATAAAATAAAATGAGGAAAATAGTAAACATTGTAATACACCTCATGATCATAGCCTTCACATGGTATCGGAAGCAAAGTTGCATGGAAATGGATATGGATACAAATACTGATTCGGATACAGCCATTTCTCAAGATCCCCAATATGGATACAACTAGATATGACATTAATAAAAAAAACACAAACATATATATTTAACGCAATTTTCTAAGTTAGTAGAGGAGATTTTCATTACTTCAAAAGAAATATAGACACATAAATGCTACATAAATAATTATAAGTTATTTTAACACTTTACAATATGCAAAATAAGTAGTGTAGCATTGGAAGATAACCCAAAAAATGGGTCGTTGAAATAGAAAATGCTCTCTTATGCTGAAGGGCAGGGCTAATAAGAGGTTAAAGGCAATAATTGTTTTGTTTTATGCATTATTAGTGGATTTAATATTACATCTCCACTACAGACAAGTGAGAACTACAATTGCGTGATGTCCATTTTTTATGTTAAATGAACTTGCCAAGTCCAATTTAGCCTTGGGAGCAAGCTTTTCTAAGTCCAAGCCTTGCAACTGCAACTTTGAATATACTCTTGTAACTTGAACATCATGGTCAAGCTTTGAATATTCACATTGAAGTACAAATGGAGGACTTAAAATTGAAATTGGTGCATACATAGTCGATAATCCTTTTGCCTTGAAAAGGGGCACTAAATGATGACTAGTCTAATTACAACTTTTCTCTTTGTTAAAGAGGTTGGTTTGTTAGATAATACCCAAAGCGTATATTCAAAAGAAACCCTTTGACTAGTTTCTTTGAAGTAATCCCTATAGTCTTCCATTAATGATTCTAGTGGATAAGACTTTGCACTTGGAACAATTGTCTCCCTGAGTTTCTGATTTGGCGCATGCAAACTGCAAAAATTAAATAAGGAAGAACATTGCTATGAAAGTGATTTTTTTGGAGATACACGTTAGACTATGGAAAAATTGTCAAATGCCAAGCACAGGATGTACAAAGATCAGGAACAACCCCCAACCCCACAATCTCAACATTTAACTTTTATCAATTGAAACCATGCTGGATTTTTGAAACTCTCAAGTGCCTACATCAGGAGTTGAACATTGAAGAAAATTACAAAATTATGAAATCAAAACCCTCGTTTCTTTTAAAGATTGAATGCATGTTCATCTTTCTACCTAAAAATGAAAACCTTTTTGGAAAATGGATTCAAGGATGAAAACCATTCAACTTAGGACTAATGATTTGATAGTTTGCAGTCCTTTTCCAATTCCAGCTGATGTTTACACAGTCTTGTGAATTTGAGGTTTTGAATAAATTTCAGTTTGTGGTGGTTTCTAAAAATCATTATGTATTATTGGCTTAGTTGTACCACATATTATTTGAAATAATGCCTATGAAAACCATTGCACATTTTATCAAGGAACTGTACAAAGTATGAAAGTCTCATGTGTTTAGTTGTCATACAAATTTAAAACTTCATATTTCTTGTGGGTGTCGTACAAATCAAATAAGGCTAATAGAAGCATTCTTAAGACTTTATTATATTTACCATTGACTATCACACTTCCTTGGGATATTCTAACATATTGAATATACTTCTTTATTGTCGTACCATCACTTCTGATCACAACTTCTAAACAATACAAGGGTTGCAATCTTTTTCACTTTTGGTCCTTTGAAGGATTTTTCAAACTGCTTTACATTTTTAAAGGGGTGTTGTACAATATGAAATCAAGAATTTCTTTTTGGAAGGATAAATCATAATGTGTGGGGGCCTCTAGCCTACGGAAATATGTTTATAATTGTTTATTAATAGGGTTGCTGATAATATTATTGCAATTGGTCCATTTCCATTTTATGGTCATAATTATTTCTAGTATTGCTTATGTTGTCCAACAATAGTAAAATACTTATTATTTTGCATTGCCTCATCATCTATGCAATTCATTTCCCAATTTATTATAGAATATGTATCTCATTCTTGAAGTTTTGCCACTAGAACCAATATTGCAATAGCTTCAAATTCAGCTTGTTTTGATTTGTGTAGTTACCTGCCAAATTTAGAACTTTTTTATTGTTCTTGAAGGCCAACCACAAGAATGAGTTTCAATTATTTTCAATTTCAGTTTGTAATTAATTCACAAGGCTTACCACCAAAATATGCATATCTGTACTTCTAGGTTTTGTAATAGTTTGTGATATTGAGTTGACAACTTGCCACCAACAAGCATTTCAATATAAAGTACTTAATATTATTCTAACTCATTCACCATTTTCTCTCATCTTGCCCACATCAAAATCTTGATAATTAAAAGGTGTTAAGGTTTCATGCTTCTTTATTGTGGAAGTGTAAAAATTTCAAAAATAATTAATTAATTTGAACTTTAACAAAATAAGACAAAAATTCTCACCATCATGTCTATGAAATTTAAATTTCAAGTTAGGGTTTGATAATTGACTTAAAGACAAGAGGTTTTCAATGAACCCTGGAACATGAACCTTCGTAAGTCATCATCATTGGGTTTTGAGTGGCAACAAAATCTCACCAATGCCCTGTACATCATAGGTTGTATCATCCCAAGTGAAACTTTCCTCTATAAAGTTGATGTAGAGAGGTGGGAAACCCCTTATTTTCTCCTGGCATATGTCTAGAAGTACCCAATTCAACATATGTTCTAAAGAGGAGTGAACATTTATGTAGCATACCAGTAGTCCTCTTCATCAAAATATTTTCTAGAAGCAATATTTATTTGTTTCTTGTGGTTCTTTTTCCATCGATGATTCTTTTGATATTGGTGGGTGGGAGGCAATAGGTTGAGGTGAGTGAGAATAAGGGGGCCATCAACATCAATGGGCAGGTCAGGTTCCCCTTCTCCATTAGCAATTGGTCATGACCCAACTGAAGTAGGGGAGAGAAGTATAGGAAGTGATCATGCACCAGGCATAAAAGTACATGATCGAGTTGAGGAGCCCCATTGGGTGATGTGACCCCCTCACCGCCATTGTTTCTCAATTTCTTTCTTTATTCTCCTTTCTCTCATATGTGGGATTGGGTGGGGAGCTAAAGGCCTTCCACCCCTGGGAGAGGTTACCAAATAGTAATTCCTCAACAATTGTTGGCACAAGCTACAAGCCATGAACAAATTTGAAATCTAGCACAAGCCACAAGCTATGAACAAATACTGGAATCAACTACAAGAAAATTGCACAATAAAATGTACAATCAAATTTATTTCTATCATATTGATAATTTCTTCCTACATCCCCTCATTAAAGGATTAAGAGATAGAGGAATGCTAGAAAAATACTACTGTGGAAGCCACCACTGGCTAGTTTTTCCAGACTTGACTTTGGCAGTACCTCAATAATAATCCAATTATCATCAAAGATGATGATGGTTCTTTTAAGCTTGCACGATCAATAAACTTGAGAATGTGAACAGATAACATGGAGGTGGTCTAAGGTCAGAGTTTCAAAGTAGAAGGTGATTCATTGATGGCAAGAAATGATGTTCACCATAGAACATGTAATTGGAGATTAGCCTCTTCAAAGAAGGCTCACAGATCACTAAAACATTTGAGTAGATCACCTTCTCACTTTGCAAACCATGGAATTAATCAATTCCCACTATACAACATGTAATGTGCCCAATTTTGAACCAATCCCACTAGAACATTAAGACACATTTTTGGACAAGGAGTGGTAGTCCTTGGACACTAATAGTAGATAGAGGTTAGTAGATTTAGCTAGAAGTACATAATACTAGATATTGGTAAGGGTAATAAGGATTGAAAAAACCATGAAGTCTTATAAATAAGACAGTTTCCTAACCCTTGTACAAGGAATAAAGGTTCTTTCTAGTCGATAATCACCTTCAAAAAGGATGATGACATTATGCCAGTTACATATCTTTGACATCATAATATACTTGATGAAGAGATCAAGTGAATAACAAGTATTAAAAACATCTCCATGGATCAGTTAGTCAATAATTATAGAGATCAAGGCATACTAGCATGTATGCATCATCAAGATATGAATGAGGTCTTCAAATACATCATCTGAAGCATGGACCGATATCAAGGAAGTTGACAAAGAGCAGATGTATACCACTGATGTATAAGGACAACATACCAATCACCTTGTAAAGATTAAAATCAACAAAAGCCAATCAAAGATCATTGATCAATACTTACATATGATAACACAAAGTATCCATGTGAAGCGATCATGCAAGAACCCCGATATGAAATATCGACTAAGGCAAGAACATGCTAACATCAATTTCGTATCAAACATCTCAACAAAGTGGAACTAGCATCTAATCCAATATGATCAATATTAAAAGAGGATGTTAATCAGTGAGTTAGTGGCAACAAAAACTGGCAATGGCTTCTTTAGCTAGAAATTGGCAATGGCTTCTTTAGATGGAAATAAAAGCATAACTTAGCAAGTACCACTTGATCATTGCATGGAGAATGTTGTGCATCATATAGGAAATATGAACTGTGTTGTTGTGTCACAATTTTTTTTTAACCAAATCTTAGTATTGGTTGATTTTTCCACCTTTCCACAGTCCATAGTTCGATGAGAATGCTATGCATTTGACGTCCATTTCTACGAACATTGGTGGAAATTTTGACCCATAGTTAGTCTCACTTTCCACCTTTCCAAAGTCCTCTGTTCGACAAGAATGCTATGCCTTGACGTCCATTTCTACAAAGGTTGGTGGAAATTTTGACCCACAGTTGGTCTCACTTTCCACCTTTCCACAGCCCTATGTTTGACAAGAATGCTATGTATTCGACGTCCATTTATACAAAGGTTGGTGGAAATTTTGACCCACAGTTTGTCTCAATTATTCTAGTTCCAAGAAATTGATTTAGTTGATACTTCAACCACTAGTAGGGTCAAAATTTTGACTATGGCTTTCCCTATAGAAAAATTGATGAAAAAACTTTGACCATGGTTTTAGTTGTTTGTTTGACCAATTCATGTTAGAAATTCAACTAATCCTCATTGAAAAATAGGGTAAAATTTACTAGTGCCTTTTCTCTGAGTAAGGTACATGTATCTTCTTTGGAGGTACCACCTAATGAAAGAGGACCATATAATAGGCCTCCTCTCTCCCCATCCTCACTAAATCTCATTGTGCATCCAACATGGTTGTCAATAACTATCCTAAACCTACCATTTTGCATCCAACATGGACTCTCACTCCCCTTAGTATGTCTCTGCCTATCTCCACCATGTATCTTTGTCCTCTGTTAGTTACTAGGTGAGAAGGTCAATCTATCTTTGTATCTCCTCTATATCTATGGAAACTCTTATCATGGTGATATCTCATATACCCACTCAAACCTGTAGTTGACTAGCTCTCACCATATAATCTCTTCTTGAGTCTCAACCCTCTCTCTCTTTGTCACCCTGGCCACCTCAGCCCTATCTAGTATGTCCCTCTCTATTGTCACCAATGCCTCTAGTCATGTCACCTCTACCTATGAAAGGCCTACTTACCCCTAATCTCCTAGCCTCTCATTCCCTCTTGGTCCTCCTAAACCCATATCCTCAACTGGTAGTGTCCCCTAGGCTACCTCCTCTCTATCCCTCTACACTTCTCTTGAGGCATGAGGAATCCCCCCCCCTCTGACTGGTCTCTATAATATACCTCTCCTCTACTCTGTATCTTGCCTCTATGCCCCCCACCTGACTCTTGATGCTTCTATTTTTCTCTCCTCCTTATCTCCCTCATCTCCCTAATCCTAATCCTCTATGTCTCTGACTATGTCTTCTCTCTAGCCTCTCTTACTCCTGGCTCTATCAGCCTTGTTGGTCTATGCCTCTCCTACTAAGATACATACTCAGATATCACCCTGACATCTTCCACTTGTCTCTCTTCTACTATCCATGGTATTGGGTATGTGCTTCTCCAAATGCTCCAATAATTCCAGATATCTACTATAATAACCCATACTAATCCAATTTCCCTATAGATGATCGAATGTGGATATTTTTCTGGAACTATAGCCTACCTTTGTTAGAAATAGGGAATACTGAGAGGGGGGGTGAATCAATATTCTACAAAATTTATCTTTTTCCCAATTATGGATATAACAGATTATCTTTATACATGCACAAAATAAGAAGCTAAACAACATGCATAACAATAAAGAACTCATAACACATTATTTATTCTCAAGGAAACCTTGGCCAAGGGAAAACCCTGGTGGGGATGGTACCCACAAAGATCCACTAATCAAAAGTATCATGTTAAGGATGTTGACCCTGTTAGGAGTCTATTACAAGCATATAGTGTATCAGTCCTAATTAAGGGACTATAGGCCTTGTTAGAAGCCTCAACCCTGTTAGGAGTTGTAGTACAAAATGTGATTACCAGATGAGCCCATTTCCCAAACAAGTAATGTATAATATACACTAATTACAAAAATAGGTTAAGGTACATAACCTTATACTTCTTGCATCAATATCTCTTCGCTACTCTTTCACTATCCCTATTACATATGCTTCATATACTTCGCAATACTTCACTACTTCATTACATTTCAATACTACTACTTGATACTTCCACAATACTTCTTCTAACTTTACAATTACAATTACAATTACATTTATACCAATAGCTTCATCCAAGAGTTAACATCTATGATTTCATCCCTTTATACTATTAAGTCATTATTTTGATAAACAAAATAATCCCATAACTTTTTACTAGTTTTGTCTTCATATTCTATCGTGTCAGCTTCACACTATCTTTGGTAAAACTATCATAACTTCTTTCATACATGTCGTACTGACTTGTGCTCTAAGATGGGTGATCAATAGACATCACAGAGTCTATTTTCAAGTGTGCAAGCACTGAACTTACTCCAGTCAATGTCACAAACAAAAACTATGTCCAGGTTTACTGGTAAAACACTGTCTCACACTTAGACAAATTTGCAATGCGCTATGTCATACTTGCTCTCTGACCTGTGCAATCTTCATGTGGATCATATGTTTCCATAATGACAACATCTATGCAATCAACTCAGCCAAATTTCCAATAGCCTCATGCCAAACTATCTACACACTCATGATGACATATATCTAGTGATTTGAAACATCATCCTCCCTATCAACCAACAATATGTTTTCACGTATCCTTGGTACTCTGCATCTAGAGAACCATCCTTATCTCCCTACCTACTCATCCCAGTGTCCCCATGCCTCACAACCTCTACGTGAGCAAGTCTTGGACTTTTCATGGCTTATGTGTCTCCTTGGTGGATCATATGTGAATTCCACATAGATTCCAACTCACACCAACCCTCCAAAATTCTATAAATAGGAACCTTTCCTAGAGAAAATCATCCATCATTTTGCATGTAGAATTATAATGCTAGTTTGTTATTTCATTTAGATTTTTTCACTAACCATTTGGTAGTTGTTAAATTTTTATTGTATACTTAGTTTCATTCCATACTTAGATTCATTTTTAGTGTTAATCTTGCATGCCATTAAGCTTGAGGGTTGCTTCCATAGCTCCTTCTTGAGCCTCATTGGCTTCTTATTGAATACTTAAGGGTTGCTTTGATAGCTCATCCTTGAGTATTTCAATATTTTTTACCTTGCATTCATAGTGGGATTCATATTTGTGTCAGGATAGAATACCCACAACACTCTCTAAGAGCTTAAATCAAGAAATTCTTTGGTGCACTTGCTTCATGATCATTAGAGGTTGTAGTGGAAGGCCTTGTTTTTATTTTGTAAGATCATATTAAATGTTAGATTAAATTTAAATATCTTGTTTATTCTTAATGTTTGTGTGTTTGAGATTTCTCTTAATAGATAGGTTTTCATCATATACACACAGATTGAGCTAAAGTCCCTTATGAACTTCTAGTAGAAACTAGCTAACCCATGGAATGATTTAACCTCACCAACTACCTACAGTTTAGGATGCTCAACAAATGACCCTCACTTTCTCAAGATCCATCTTCAATCCTCGAATGAAATTAAAAATCCCATGTATACCAACTCCTACTTCATGAAAGTACACTTCTTGATGTTTATCAATAAATTTTCTTCCCTCAACCTCTATAATACTTTCCTAACATGTAAAAAATGTCCTCTTTTCTTTTACTAAAAAATCAAGATATCATCCAAGTTCACAATGACATACTTACCAAATAATTTATTCAATACTTCATCCATTAATCATATGAAAGTACTTGGTGCTAAAGACAATCCAAAAGGCATCACCCACCACTTATACAAACCTTCATTTGTTTTAAATGTACTCATCACCCTCTCTGATTCTAATTTGATGATAGCCACTTTTTAAATCTATCTTGGTGAAATACTTAGCTCCACTCAAGAAATCCATCAAGTCATCCATCCTTGGAAAATGAAACTGATATTTGATGGTAATCTCATTGATATCTTTGGAATCAGTACATATCCTTGATTGACCATCCTTCTTAGGTGATAATATTCTAGGTACCACACATGGGCTTAGACTTTCTCTAATAAATCCTCTCTGCAACAAATCTTTCACTTTCCTATTGAGTTCCTTATTCTCTATTGGTGTCATTTTATAAATTTCTTTATTAGGTAGACTAGCCCATGGTATTAGGTCCATGTAATGACTGATACTTCTCATCAATGGTAATCCATTAGGAATATTATCTGATATGATATTAGTGTATTCATTCAAAAATTTAGTGATTCCTTCAATATTTTCTTCTTCCAATACCTTCTCCTTAGACTCCTTAGGTATCAATAAAAAACACACATTATGATGCTTCATGCCATCCAAAAACTTCATGGTATCCACTAGAAAAATTCTTGTACTAGTACACACTTCACTTTTAAGATGTTTATCTAAAGGTAAATTTTGTTTCTCCCCATTAGCAATAATAGTTTAAACATTCCTTCTACCATCACGAATATCTTTCCTATCATATTGTCCTTGCCTACCCAATAAGAGATGACATGCATTCATAGGAATAATATCACATAAAACCTCATCATAATACTACCCAATCTTGAATTTAATTAGGCATTGTTCACTTACCAGTACCTTGTGCTTATCTTGTATCCATGCAATCTAATAGGGTTTAGGGTGCGTCATCATTTTCAACTTCAACTTGTCAAAAATCTCCTCTCAAGAAAGATTATCATAACTTCCGCTATCTACAAAAACATTACATACCCTATCTTGTACCTTACATCTTGTTCTAAAGAGATTCTTCCTTTGTACCATTTCCTTCTGTTGTTCTTCTTGATATAGGACTCTCCTAGTCAAGGTTGTACCTTCCTCTACTAGATTATTATTCACAAAACCAATGGACTCTTCATCAGAAAATGTCATCCTCTTATTTATTTCTTCCTTCTTTTAAGAATTACCTTTCTTGAATTCAAAGGATCTGTGCCAGGTACTTCTTCACAATTAAAACATGTACCACCAAAATTCCTCATTTCACCACTACCTTGTCCTTCCCTTTGGTATAAACTCGGGTCATTTCTCCTTGTAATATAACAAAACATGGTCACCCAAAATGTAGGTGATCAAATAGTGCTATTGTAAAAATGAAATGATGTGATGTGTAATAATATGATGATGATGTGAATATAAGATATACTTTTTAACCTCAAATTCCCAAAGGGAGATCCAAATTAATTAACCACAAGAGGATGGTCAATACATAGATGAATCAATCGATGGAGAATATGAAGAAAGAGGATAAACTTTTATTTTGTTATGGAAAGTCTGTATTTAAATCTTGATTGAAAACAAATACTAACCTCAAGTATGATAGATCTAGAAAATGTTGTTTTCTGATGTCTGTGTACAATTTTGGGGAATTCTACAACCGAATCTGGACTCGAAATGTAGAAACAGAGAAAACCCAAAAACCTTTTGCTTTTCTAAGTGAGGTCATCCTTGACCCTAGACAGGGGTAAGATCTTACCCCAAGGTACAATCTTACCCCACAAGCTCATCCTTAACATGCATTGTTCTGATATAAATTTTGTTCATAGATCTCGGAAGTTCATCAAAAAGGGTACTTAGATCTACACTGATATTTTTTTTCCCACACCTAGATCTAGAAGAAAAAGGGTTTTTTTTGTTGGGTGAGGGGTTTTCCTTGGTTAAACCCTGCTTTGGAATCAACCTTGAAATGTAATTGAAATTGCAATATATAAACAAATTAAATGGAATTATTCACCTTTCTTATGTTGAAATCCTTGTGGAGGATTAAAATCCTTGAATCCACAAGTATGGATGCTCCAAATGAATACAAAATTGAATGTAGGATGTCTAAAATAAATTGTCTTAGATCTTCAACACCAATCTTGAATGGATCTCAGCATAGGAAGAAGCTTGGATGAATGTAGATGGAGGAATATGTTAGCACTTAAACTTGTAGATGAATAGAAGATTCAGAAAATCCTGAAATCACAACTCATGTATACCCAATTGATGCATCTAGCACAATTCAAATGCTAAGGTATTAAGGTTTTAAAACCTTCTTCACTTCGAGTATGAAACTCAGGTGGGTTTACCTTTCTCAACAGATTCTACAAAGAATAAAAATAAAGATCTATGTGCTTGACATAGAAATATGCAATAAAAGTAAATGAGCAACAAAGTAATCTTTAAGAAACCCCCCTCTTAAAAAAGATATAAAATCTTGGCGAATCTCTTAAATTTTTTGGAAAAAAAAGTATTCTTATTGGCGATTATTTTTTAATAACAATTTTTTTGTAGAAAATATTGGTGAATCTCAAACAATAAAAAGAAATTAATTAACCACCATGGTGAATACTTCTATTTAAACAAATAGAATTCATATAGAAAATTATTAGGCTTAATGTGGAAATCTTTGATGGATTTAAGGAATAGACTCGTAATAACTACTTACTACCATTTATTTAAAATATAATCTAATAACCTCATTGTATTGTGTGGGACAAATGTATTGGTATTTTTAAATACTAATGGGGCCCAAAATTTCTTCAAGACCATTGATTTATATTGAGATCAACAATCTGAAAGAAATTTTAGCTCCCATAAGCATTACAAACCAAATAGTAACATTTTTACGTCATTGAATATAATGAGGGTTACTAGATTATACTTTAAGTCAGCAATGACAACTAAAAGTTGGTGATAGATCCCTATAGTAACTAATAATCATGATATATTATTGGAGAATTAATTTAAATTTCTACAATAACTTAAAAAATTTTGGCGAATCAAATCTAACCATGTATCGAATATTGTGGCAAATTTTTGTGTTCAAGTTTTTTATAAAATAAATTATTTTGTGATTTAAATATTTATAAATCAAAATTTTGTAAAAATGTGACGATTTAGGTTGCCTTAAATCTTGAATTATTAGCCAAATTTGGATTCTCAAATTTCCAAAATTAGCCAATTGGTGAATATTAGCTACTAAAAATTAATATGATGAACAAATTATTTAAGTTTTTGGTGGAAAATACAAGCAAATCAAGCAATAATCAGTGCCTTATTCATTAGGCATCAGAGTCTAACCCTACATCAACTAAATCCTACTAAGACAAATATACTAAGAACTTGAATGAAATGCCTAGCATTCCTTCTTTCAATCACTATCCCTGTCATCAAATTCATATGCGCATAATTGATTCCTAGAAGCCTCCCTTAAAAATTATTCTTTCCTTGAAAGAACTTAAACTCAACCCCTATGTTTACCTTATAAACAATGCATTAAAAATCCTTACAGTTTAACACATAAAAGAACCAAAGCATCCATAAACAAAGACAATCAGAAAATAGTAATGAAGTTCCTAAATTTTGTATTAATAAATCAACTACACCAGTACAATTTGATAGAGATTTCTTAGAAAATCTAGTCCTATATTCAAAACTTTCTTTACATAGTATAACTGACCACTTTTTGCAAAAGAAAAAAAATTTCTATATACACTACTAGCCATCTTGGAATCCTCAAGAGGATGCAATAAGCTTCAGATTTCTAGGAAAATGACTTGCACTACAGACAAAAAGGTACAAATATAATGAAAAAGACTGGAGAAAATAGAAAGTAGTTCCCAACAACTTGAATCTTCACAGGTGGCACCTTTGTCTAAGGACACTTCAGAGCAGTTACTTAATTTTTCACATGAATGATGACTTCCATTATAGGCTAACCTACTTCATCATTTGTTTGATACATGCTCTCCCTAGAATTCTGGATCAGGTGCCATGTGTACTCTATTCTTCTTGTTATGTCTCTAGCTCTAAGACAACTGGCTTTTTCTTCTTTTTCTTTGTACTTTTATCCCAAGCTACCACATCATCATTAGATGGCCAATTATAACTCTATAGTTCCTGTAGTGTCTTCAACTACTCTTCCCACTTGGAATCGATTATATCATTAACCTCTATAACAAACTTTGCACAATCATTTTCAACTTTGAACAAGTTGTCAATTATACTGTTGCACCCATCCAAGTCTAGAGAACCATCACCATCAAGGAAATGTTCCTACCTAATCACCATTTGATCCATGGATGACTTTCACTCATTAATACTTACCACACCTCCATCATCATTATAAATAGAAGGCATATATTTACTATAATTCTTGTCAAACATGGCCAGCTTGGCATTTACTTGATTTGATTTTCTTTTGAAGAAATTTGAAATAGCACTAACTAATCCAATCTTCTCATATACCTCTGTCACCACTTCATGGATATCAGGCCTATGTTCCTGTAGGGAATCAAGCTTTTCAAACAACAAATTTCTCCTGGACCATGCATTGTAAAGTGGCTCCAAAGTAGCCAGTGACTCGTTTACTTTCTCATTTCTCTTATGTAACAGGATAACTAACTGATGGACTGACTCCATCTTCTCCTTTATTTTGTTTTGTCTATGTTGCACAACCTCTACCATGGTCTTCAAGGCTCCATCCAGTCTCACATTCTCTAGATCCTCAATTGGTCAGTCAGGAACTTCTGTATTTGGCTAAGGAGGGGCCTCAATTTGCAAAGGAGGAGGAGGAACTGCCTTTGAAGCTTCTTCAAGCTTAGCTTTTAAATCCTCAACTTCACCCTCCATTTTCTTGATTACCATGAGCTTCAAATATCTATCCTTAGCAACCTTCATTGAATTTTCAAACAACTTGTCATACCTTTCAGACAACTAGATGGTTTTTTCCGCATTAAGATGGGCAAAGTGTGTTACTTCCTTGGACACCTCAAGATTAGTAGTGTTTTGGACAGTCCAGACAATTTTGTCTCCTTCCATCTTATCTTCAATACTTACTAGAGATGGCTTTTGAGTTTTAGGAGCCAAGGAATACAATGCAACAACTTGAGAATTAGGGTCATAACCACTCCCTCTTATCATGTCATCTATCTGCACTTCATATGACATGCTACCCTCTGGCTATTTTGTTATCTGATCAATGATGAATGCAGAGGTCAAGTCCCATCCAAGAATTAAAAGCATTCCACTTGATCTAACCATCTCCCTTGCCTCCTCCACAATAATTCTTTCAAGAATAGGGTCATATGATGTTAGAGCCCTCATAGTCTCCTCACTTGGTTGCATTCCTTTAGGCAGGGTCTTTGCTACCTCATTTTGTTTTCTCCAAATGGGGAAATCCCCGAATTCTTTACATTGGATGAACTGGTCATCACTAAGGAATTCCTCTTGATAAAGCTCTCTTTCATCATTTCCCAATAGTAAGGGAAAATCCCCTTCCTCTTTTGATACAATCTTTTTTCCATCTTTGATGGCCTTTCTTATCTGATGATGGTAGGCCCTGTTACTAGGCACAAGAGCTAAAGCTCTATCAATTACCTTCTTCTATTTTTTCTCCTTTAAAAGCTCACCTACCTCAAGCCTTTGTTTTTTCAATGGTGGCTCTAAAGTAGCTCCTTCTTCTAGTGGATCTTGGTTCAAATCAATAATTCATGAGTCCCCTACTTGAGGTGGATTACTTCCTTCTTGTGAGTCATCAGCAGACTCCTCAGGTTTAGATGTAAAGTAGTCTCTTGTTACATCCAACTTATCCTCAAGTAACCCCTCCAATTGATTGGATAGGGTACCATTCATTTCTATCATCTTCTCCATCATTTTCAAATATGGGAGCTTAGGGAAATAACTATTAAAAGGAATCTCAACCTTCTTAAGTCTAACCTCTATGTCTAGAAAATAAAAATACTTGGTCCATCTTCTTTGGGCTTCATCATAATCCAAAATGTTTCTTATCACATCTTCTTCATCTAAGCCTTCATGCTCTCTGATTGTTCCAATGTTTGGGATCAAGGTCATCCTAGCAGTCCTGATAAAGTCTTCAAGATCAACATACCTGTAGGTGCCTGAAATCATCTTGAAATGATTGAGCCAACTACTGACCTAATCAAGTGCCCTCTTCCCAATCATGAAACTCCCAATTTTGAACTTCCTTTGTGTAAAGGTACCCTTCCTATGAGACGTCAAGTGTTCTCTATCAGTCCATATCAATTGCCAAATAAATTTCATCATAGTAACTCTAGGAAACACAAATTTGGGTAGCAGATATGGGGGTTGAGGGAAACCATAAACCCTAAGAACTATGAAGTTGGCCCCAAGGTAGAAATCACCCCAATTATGGTTTCCTGGCCACTTATCTTCATACTGCATTGGCCTTAACAACTTCAAAACCTTAGTTGACATCCTTACTATATTTGTTCCCAATAACCCAAGAATCAGATAAACAAAGTAATTCTAGAAAATAGAAAAATTACACTCATTGGACGTGTAATTCCAAACCCTCATCCAAAATTGCAATGGGTTAGGATGGCCCTCAAAAGTAGTCCTCAACTTACACATTCTTGCATCAATACAATTGACATGGTGGTGCAAGATCAAGTGCATTAGGAGGGAGTAATGCATAAACCTAATAGGTCTCTTTCTTTCCTTAATAGATATCAGCCCCTCATACATTCTATCAATCACATACTAGATGTAATCATAGTTAGTGTTAGTTAGAGTGGGAGTTCTAAATATCTAGAATTATCATCAAAAGTTCAGCAGACATTTTCTCTTCATCCCCATCTATCTCTAGAACCCTACACAACCCATGACACAAGAAATTCATGTAGTGATTGAGGGATTTAAATTCATAAGGAGCATTCATACTTGTAGGAAGGGGAGCTATATATTTACCCTGCTTGGGCATGTGCTTAACTATTTGAATTTTCACTAATCCAATATCACTTTCATATTTTAGCCTTTCCTTCTTCAAATCAATTTTAGTGGAAGAAGAGGCATAGAAATCAAATTCCTTCATGAATGACCCCCTATCTAAGGTAATAAAAATAGACTGGTCCTCACACCTAATGGTTCTAGAGAGAGGATCATGCAGCCTAGCCAACACAATAATCAAGTCAACATCTAAGAAAACATCAGGCGTAATTAATTTTTCCATCCCCAAAGCCCAAGCATTACAAATAGGTATAGCTTTATGCCTATTATTATAAAAGTATGAGAAAATTGTGTAACCTAAGCCTGAAGGAGTGATAGGGTCCCTACGCTTGTCCATGAGATCTTCAAAAGCTGTATCAATGGCTTTCTTGTTCTGATTCGAGCCTGGAAGCAATTTAAGGAACTCCTCTGAATGGGATTTCCTTTGTGCTCACCACCTTTCTTCTTTTCTGCTCCACTGGATGATGCAACACTTGCCTCTGAATGACTCATCTTGACAAAACAAGAACCCCACAGTTCTGCAACTTATTTTACTTCTCACTCACTACTTCAACACCAACAATCTCAATAATCTTCAGAATATCTTTGAGCATAGAAAGCAATGAAGTCTAGCCTATATAATTTCAATAATTGAATGTGTACAATTTCTAAATCATCACAAATCTTGGCTAAGTCACTTCTACATTCAATTCTACATATTACCAACCTTCAAATCAAAGCTATCCATGGCGTGGATGTTGACAGGCTAATTTAAAAAATAAAAAATAGAGCGCAAGAGCAATGATCACAACTTTTGACATTAAAACCCTTAATTACTAACAAAAACCCTTGTTAAAACTTGATTGGACAACATTTTATCCTTTTCCAGCTTGGAAAAGTACCTTTTCCACGTCACAACATCTCATAACATTGGTTAGAATGAAAACTTAACCACACTTGATTCAGAGATCAAGTGAACAAAGGATCTCATGATCTCCGCAAGAAATACTAATCCTGGGTTAGGTTTGGAGATCCAGTGACAAGGCAATTCACAAAATCTCAGAGTGATCTCTTAACTCATGACTTTACTTGGAGATTTAGCAACCATCATTGATCTCAAAGATGATCAATGGTCCTCAGACTCTTTTAAAATCCATCATAATCCTGCCATAATCAGAGATTGGACAACTAAAGGCAATCTCTAGTTCTCAAAACGCTTGATTCAATCACAGTTAAACTTAGAGAATAAGCGACCAAAGACTTCACCAATTCTCGCAATCCTTTTCTTCACTCAGCAAACATCTGGAGATCCCGTGAATAGAGCCTTTTACAAACTTGTGAGCATACCACCTTAACCATAGTGACATTTGTAGAATCAGTGAATATCTAAATCTCTTAATCTCAAGAAGCCACGCTTAACTCTTATTCCATCCCATGATTCAAAAAACATGAATATCTCGTATTCTCAAAAAGAAACGTTTAACCACAATCAGATTTCAAGATTGAGTGAATGACCCATATCTCCCATTCATTGAATACTTTTTATACCTTAGGTTACATTCTAAGATTATACATTGACCGTAGATCCTACAAACAATTAGCGGCTATCATTGAATCACCCAATCCATTAGACCTTTGTTTTTTAATTACAAGATTCAGTGAACACAACACTCGCTTAATTTCCCAAGGTTTAGAACCTTAATATTTTCACTCTAAGAATGTGTGACTAAAGGAAACATACCTTTTAACTTTGCTTTGTTCACCAGATCACCAAAAGACTTGGGACTTCACTAACTGATTCTGAGATTCAGTGAACACTTTGATTCACTTAATCTCCAAATGATTTGGAGCTTCACCATCTTTTCTTGAGATCAAGCGACTGAGAAGAACTTTATCCTTTTCCAAAATACTTTGTCAGAGCTGCCGAACTTAATGAATTATGAGACCATGAACTAATCATTGAATCATTGAATAGAATGAAGTAGGGTCCATTCACCATGAGATTAAAACTTCAACATTGATCCAGAAGATGATCAATGGTCCTCGCTGAGTCACCAAATACCAAAGAGAAAGACCATTTAATTCAGTGATCAAGAGATAACTGCTATGCTCATTCACAAAATGTAAGGAGAAAATCATCAAGAAATAAGAGAATAGGAGACTACATAGTCGCTAAATCACTAAATGATAAGACTAACCCTGACATAAACTGGTAGATTCAGTGACTAAGGAAAAGATAACAATGGACTCGCCACTATCACTAGCTCTCTGAAAGACTTGGAGACATGGAAAAATATTGTGTGATTCAGTGAAGACAAGGAAAAGAACGACCACCTATAGATTGGAATACTTAAGTGACCAAAAAGTAACAAGAAAATATAAGGAACTAGGGCACACTTAAGACAAACCGAGAGAAAGATCACACCAAGGCCAAAATACTAAGGGAAATGGTTTACCAACACAAATATGATAGATTTTGAGAAATTTTGAAACCCTAAACCAAACAAAGCATATGCAAAGATGGAGGACAAGGACCTAGATCCAAAAATCTCAGAAAGCCTAATATATATCCAACAATGGCTCTATCTGAGGATGCTTGAATACAAGTTCATAGCAAGAAACCATGAATCTCTATGTGGTAGACCACTTAACCCTAACCTAAAGCAAGGAGAAAACACACAACAAAAGAAAACACACCTATACATATATACAAAGCTACTGTACATGGAAGAGATCAAGAATCAGTTGAAGAAGTATTTTAAGAATTATCCATGCACTGGAAATTCCTTTTCCTCACCAGTCAAATTTCTTAAAAAATATGAATCCCTTCCATGAGTTTGATGAATAATGAAAGGTCCTAACCACAAGGATTCAAATTTTTTATGCTTTCCTTTGTCCTTAGCCCTGGCATTCCATTGAAGCACCATATCACCAGGCTAGAATTTTCTAATAGTATCTCCTTTGTCAAAAAGATATTTCATTTTTAGTTGTAACTTCAAATTTTCTTTTTGACCCTCTCTTTTGAGTTCATTCAATTGCACTAACTGAATCATCTTGTCCTGTAATGGATTAGTGATTTCCATTTCTTCTTCTCTTATAAACTGGTAAATAGGAAACAAATTATTAACAGGAAGTCTAGACTTTACACCATAAACCATCTCAAAAGGGGATTTTACTGTTGCATTCTTTTCAATAATCCTATCAGCCCATAATGCCAATTTTAGTTTTACATGCCAACTCCTTTTGTTTTTCTCCTAGGTTTTCTTTAGAATCTGCAGAATACTTTTGGTACTTGATTCTACCTACCCATTGGCCTGTGGATGGTATGGAGATGAATATGATAGAACTATTCCCATTTCAACACAAAAATTAGTGAATTCCCATGACCTAAAGCTCATAGCATTATCCATTACTAGTTTCATGGGTACACCAAACCTAGTAATTATGTTATTCATCAAGAATTCAATTACTACTGTACTGGTTTCCTTTTTGGTTGGAATGGATTCAATCCATTTAGTGAAATAATCAATGGCCACTAAAATGTGCCTATACCCTCCACTTGACTTTTCTGAGTATTCCCCAATAAAATCCATGCCCCACATAGCAAAAGGGGCTTCTGCAACCATAGGATTTAAAAGCAAGGTGCTTGAGAATTTTAATTTTTTTGAAAATCTTTGACATGATTCACATTTCCTAACATATGAATGGGTATCCTTGAATAATACAGGCCAATAATATCCATCTCTCAAAATCTTATGAGTCGTAGACCTAGCTGAATGATGCCCTCCACACAATCCTAAGTGCATCTCTTGCAAAACCTTTTCATATTGGTGTTTGTCTAGACAAAATAGCAATATCCCACCATTGTCTTTCCAAAAAAAATCACCTTGTATCAATACATACCTTTGAGCCTACAACTTCAATCTCCTCCTTTTATTACCACTCAACTCTTGTGGGCAGCTAGCATGCTTAAGAAAATAAACAATGTTTGTGTACCATGGTTGCATTTCAATACTTGTCACATCTCCTCCATGAATGGCCACATTATGTACTTGCACGAGATCCATATTTTCCTCTGTCATAAGCCTAGCAAGTCCTAGACCTCTTACAAGCTTGGTAATATAGAGCTCAATATAAAACTCTTGGATCCTGTTGATCCATTTACATCTTTTTCCAATAACCTCACTTTGACTCAAAATGTCTTTTACTGCTGCATGGGGTACATATGCATTCACTTAACACATACTAGATAAGGTCTAAAGTCCTTAACTACCTTGACTAGTGCATATGCCTATTTCTCTATGATTTCATAGTTAAGCTTAGTAGATTGCAGTGATTTTCTAAAGAAGGCAATGGGATGTTCAAACCCTTCTTCATCCTTTTGCAACAAAATAGCTACAATTGTGTGAAAAGATGCAAAGGAAAACAAAGAGAAAGGCTTGGAATAGTCAGGGAATATCAAGATAGGGGCTTCTTGGATCGCTTGTTTGATCTTTTCAAAAGCTTGTTGAGTCTCACTGTTCCAATCAAACTTCACATCTTTCTTCAGAAGCTTGACTATGGGTTTGACTAGTTCTACAAAATTAGAAATAAACCTCCTGACAAAATTAATTTGTACTAGAAAAGACTGTACACCTTTGATATTCTTAGGGGGAAGGAATTTTTTTATTGCCTCCACTCTTTTTGGATCAATTGTCACTCCCTCCTTTGATACTATGTGACCAAGAAATTTTCCTTCATTCACAACAAATTGACACTTCTTGGGATTCAGTGAGATACCAAACTCCAAAGCCTTGACAATGACCTTCTCCAAATGGTTACAGTGATCCTTAGCTTTCTTAGATTATGCAGTTAAATCATTCTGGTATACAATTATAAGGATATTAATTAGATCTTTGAAAGAAACATCCATTTCCCTCTGAAAGGTTGCCCCAACATTTTTCAAACCAAATGGCATATGGACATATACATAAGTTCCCCAAGGGGTGGTGAATTCTATCTTGAATTGTTCAAATTCTTTGACCAATACCTAATTGTACTTTGAAAAACTATCCATCATAAACAATAATTCACAACCAGTTACTCTATGCAACATAGCTTCCATGTTTGGCAACCCATAATTATCTTTGAGTGAGGCAAAATTTAAATTCCTAAAGTCAATAGAGAGTCTAATATCACCATTCTTTTTCCTTACTGGCACAAGATTAGAGACCCAAGAGGAAAGCCTAATAGGCTCAATAATACCAACATCTCTTAATTTTGTCAATTCAGCTTGCATCTTTGTTTCTAATAAGGGTTTTATGGGCCTTTGTTTCTATCTAAATGGTTTAGTATCTTCCTTTAAGGGAATCTCCTATTGAAAATGATCTTCTCTATAAGCTTTGAGGTCATCATAAGACCAGGAAAACACATGTTTGTACCTTTTCAACAATCTTATCAAATTTCCCCTAACCTCTCTACTCAACTTTTTCCCAATGTATACCATTGGAGGGGATGTTTCAAATCCTAAGTTTATTTCCTCTAGGTCCTCCATTTTGGCATTAAAATTTTGAGACAAATAATCATCATTTATCTTAAACATACCTTCTAATTCCACTAATACCTTAGGTATGTGATTTGTGGGCAATTGGACTATCTCATTTCCCATAATGCATTATTTTCCATCAACAACCTACTATGAAGCACTGAAGTCTATCTGTTGCCCATCATATTGATCTAGACTTTGAAGAAACCTAAGGATATCAAAGTCATCTTCAAAGACTTTCCAATTATACACATTGTCAGGCACTGCAGGCCTACTTTTGACTTCTAACATAGAAACACTAGTCAAAGTAATGTCATTGTTTTTCAAGGCCACATTGGCTAGGAAATCAGCCATGATATTGTTTGACATTTCTACCCAAAGAATGTTGAAAGCCTCAAAAAACTCTAGTCTATCCCAGATAGCATGCTTGTATAATTTCAACCTTTCATCCTTAGAAGCATATTTAGATCTAACTTGGGCTATAGTCAATTGGGAATCACCATGGACTTTTAAGAGTTTGATACCATGTTTTATATAAACATCTAACCCCAATATTAGATCCTCATACTCAGAAGTATTATTGGTACATTCAAAAGTTAATAGAAAAGAGTATTTGAAAGTAGTACCTGAAGGGGAGATAAACAAAACACTAGCTCCTAAACCTTCCTTAGAGCATCCACCATCAAAATACATTTTCTAGAGCCCATCTTGTTGTAGTATTAGTTCATCCACTATTGGGTGTGTGTTTTTCATTTGAGGCACTATCTCTTCAACCATGAAGTTGTCCATGTCAATGTCCACAAAACAATTTAAATCATCTAGTGCAACCTTTTCAACCATCACTGAAGAACAGGGCTCCCTATACAACTTTACTTTTATCCTATTAACTGGAATAGTAGCATATGATAAATATAGTTGCAATTTTCCTCCTATTATTGTCACCCAATTTCTTAACAGAAGCATGCCATAATGGGGTTTAGTATCCACAACAACCAAATCCATCTTATATGTGGCCTCTAGGAATGCAACAATCTTCACTTCAATCCCAACTAGGGTTCCCACAATAGGCACTGCCCTATTATCCATGGCATAAAACCTACCATTATACATGTCTACTTGAAATCCTAGCTCCTTCATCACATGATAGGGTGTTACAGTGGCAACAACACTAGAATCAATCATACAATTTTTTAGCAAGAAATTGTTAACAATTAATGTAACATAAAAGGGATAAATAGAAGAAGGCTCTCATGTTACAATATTTCCAACACACACATCAGAAATGTCCTTAATTGAATCAAGTCCTTCCACTGCATTCCCCTTTTCTTGCATAATAGGACCCACTCCTTTTTCACTTATAAGAGCCAGGGTCGCTATCTTATGTTCTTTGATTTTCAACATCTTTAACAAAGGAACAGAGACCTTCATTTGAGATAAGGCATGTCTCATGTCAAAAGTAGGAGGATCAGTAAAAGGGTTAGAAGAATCCTTTTTCTTTCCAGTCTTCCTCTTGCCCTTGTCAACAACAACTTCATCATTCTTTTGTCTTTTAGCAATAGGTCCTTCTTTCTTATTATTAATAACACTCAACTTTGGGGAATCTTTGTTCTAAGGGTTATCCTTAACAAATACTGACCTCGGTACTCCTTGATCAACATCTACCCTTCTATTCCTCAAGTTCTATGAGGACTTCGCTTGTGTTATGGCCACCACAACCAAAGTTCTAATTTCCTTTTCACTCGGCTTTCTCCATTATTTCTCATCTGATCCTGATTCAACCATATTATTTTTACACATATCAAAATTAGGTTCCTCTTGATCAGAGTAGGTGAATATCTTTTTTTCATAGTCAGGGAGGATCCTTCTCTTAAAATCAACATCAGCACAAATACCTTCATCATTTGAGGACACAAGCTCTTCCATCTTCTCAATGGTAAACATGTTAACAACAGGCTTTTCAGATTCTTCATAATCTCTTGCATATGAGTTATTAGCTTCTTCCCCCAAAGCCTGAGCCACAACACATTGGAAAGGTGAATGAGGCATGTTACAAGCCACACACCAAGGAGTACTCTCCATATTGTGTGTTTTGTTTTTCTTTAAAGGGTCTAGTGTATATCTCCCCTTGTGAGGCTCATTATTATCAATGGTAGGCTTCCCATCCTTCCAGTTTTTCTTATAAGGCATATCCCATAAATTTGGAAGTCTTTCCTATCTTTGATAAGGTGGTCTATTGTCCTAAAAATTTCTCCCACTCTTTTCAAATTTTGTTGAGAAATCTTTGACCACATTAGCTGATTTATCCATTTTATCATCATCCTTGGTTGGTCGTGTAGGTTGTGGCCCCGTTTCTTTCCAAAACCTTCCCTCATCCCTCTTGTACATTTTACCAGATGCCTTCTGATTGCTTTCAATATTTATGGCCAATTTGAAGGCATCCCTTAGGGTACAAGGATTCTTATCTCTTAGAAGATATGACATCTTACCATCCATAGAATTAAAGTATGTGGTCAAGAAAACTACATCATCCAACCTCAATACTTGGAACAATTTGTACATGGCCTTTTGGAATCTACCATTAAACTCTGACATGCTCTCATTGTAGTGATTTTTTATATTGTTAAACTCATTGAGAATGTAGCTTGAATTAACATGTTATACATATTGTTCCTTAAAACATCTAACAAAATCATCCCATGATGCGATATTGTTCTTTGGTACACCCTTATACCAATCCCTAGCATCTTCAACTAATGACTGAACAAAGAGATTCATTACAACATCTTCATGCTCAATCTCATAATCATTAATTTTATCTGTAAAGAATTTTAGATGATCTTTGCATGTAATCACATTATTTATAGTAAATAATGGGATTTTCTCTTTGATCTCATTTGGAATAACATTAGGCTGACCAGGGATACCATCACAAAATAAAGGCCTATACCTATATAGGTGAACTAGTCTCCTTTGGAAGTTTGGCTAGGGTTGGGGAACTGCTGCAATATTTTGACAAGACACATTTGTTAGGAATGAATTTTAAATGTTTGGAAGGCATTCTATAGCAGTTGTTGTTGCATTCATGACTATGATTGTCATTGATGTCAACATAGTGATTTACCGAAGACTTGTAGAGAAGAAGATAGAGTTTGGATTAGCGCACATGAGTTATTGTAGTTGGAGCTATGTGATGTTGAGGTCATACTCTTTGATATTTTATATGTCTATGGTTAAGAGCATAGATAGTAATTCATTTATTCATGGAAGCTATGATCATTTTGGTTGAAGTAGTTTTCAGATAGTGTTCTTGAGTAGCAGTTTGTGGAAATTAGATGATATCTTCTAATCGGGATGGAATCTAGTTTTGTATAGTTAAAGGGAAGTTGAAGATGAATTGATAGTGATTTGGATGATAGCATAGACTTTGAGGTCACATGAGTGAAGATTTATTGTATTTGGAAGCTGAAAGTTTTGTGTAATTTTGGTGTAGCATGTTGAAACTTTTATATTCTGATTGTATGCCAACTCATTTGTAATTATTTGAGTGTGGTATAAAGGAAAGAATGTATTTCCTTGTTTTAGTGTGTAGTTGTGATATGGTAGTAGCGGTTGTGTGAGATGTTGTATGCATGAAGTGAAGAAAAGAGCTAAGTAAGAAAGTGATTTTGTGAAGGAAGACATGTGAGGTACAAAGATCTGAAATTGAGATCTAATGTAACAGTGAGTGTAGTTTGGCACAATTAGAGAAGAGGTAACATATTATTCTATTGATTAATGCAAATATTATTTGGATAGTGTGTTCAGTGATCTTACCCTGAAGCTGTTTGGGTAGTGGGTCCTTCTATCTTCCATAACTCTTAATAGGGTTAGAATCTTTTAATAGGGATTCATATGTACTGAATGTATTTCATAAGACTCCTAATAGATTCTATCCTTTCACAAGGAATATTAATATTAGTGCATCTTTTGTGGGCATCATTCCCACCAGGGTTTACTCATTGATCAAGAGGTTCCCTAGTCAACATATCTTGTGTCATTGTTTTATTGTGTATGAATATCTTTCTATCATTAGTAATTATATTTCTTATATGGTTTAATGTTGTTGAAGATGATAAAAGTTATAATTATCTGATAACTGATTCAACCCCCCCCTCTCAGTTATCTTGGTGGACTTTACTTTTTAACAATTGGTATCAGAGTGGCAGGTCCTTGAAAAAGAAGTTTAACAGCTAAAGGAGATCCATGACAAATTTCAAGAAAGAAAGCCCTAAGTTTGATGGAGTAAATTTTGACAGCTGGAAAGAAAAGATGAAGAAACACCTACTATGTTTAGGACCAAGTTATTGGTTGATTACAAAGAATGATAAGACTATCATTAAAGACAACAATCTTGAAACATGTACTACTGATGAGAGAGATCTATTCATGTGTAACATACTTGCAAGAGAAGCACTTTTGACAGCCCTTTCGGAGAATGAGTACAGTCAGGTAAAATATTTGAAAAATTCTCATAAAATTTGGAATGCTTTACACTCTACTTTTGAAGGTGATGAACATGCAAAAAAAGTTAGATTGCATAATTGGATATGTGCATTTGAAGATATAAGAATGTTGGAAGATCAATCTATTAGAAGTTATATTGGTAGAATGTCAGAAATTATCATAGGTATAAAATATTATGGAGGAACAAACACAGAGAATGAAGTTGATGAAGGAGCATCCTGGGTGTAGGAGCAATCTTGCATCACGAAAAAATATTTTTGTTTTTGTATTCATTAAGGGCTATCTTGTGCAGAGCTGCTATTTATGGAAACTTGCTATTTTTAGTAAGTTGGTCATACGATCTTGAAATGTACTAATTTTACATGTGGAGGTTCATCTCAGTCATATCAACCTACCAGTAAATTTACATGGCTAGATCAGGTCTAGTTTTGAAGATATTGAAGATTTATGATATTGGCAGCAGAGTACAGAAACTTTGAACTCAGTTTTGAAGGCTTTAGAGCCTTCAAATGATGTTGAAAATTTGGGTGACAAGCACTTGCACCTATCAAGTTTGTAGAGCACTTCGTGGCCTTTTCAAAATGGAGTTATAATAGTCAATTCGGTCAACTGGTGATGAGTTATGGTGTCCAAAACTCAGGCAACCTAAAATGGAAAAAAATAATTTTCCTTCAAAATTTTTGTTCGGGTTTCAAAAGTGATTTTGAGCCAACTTTGATGTAATAAATTGAAAAATAAAATAATTCTAAGTTGGTCATCCCTAAGGGCTAAATTTCTGGAACCTTCTTGGGCGGTGGAAAATGCCTATATAAAGAAGGCCCATAGTGTTGTCTAGGGCAGTTCTAGGTAGAAATCTGGGTATTGATTCGAGGCTTTGTCCTACAGAATATTGTAAGGGAATGCCCATGTGGCTTTGCATATTGTAATTATGAAAGTTTATAATTCCACATTTGTGGAGCTAATAAGAAGCTAATTTTTCTGTTCTTGCATATTGTTGTTGTTTCTATATTTTTTTTATGTGTTTATGGTATTAAGGGGAGCACCCTTCATCAAGTGGTATCAGAGCAGATTTTCCTGAGTGTGTAAACAGATCACCAACTGTGAGGCAGTTTGCACCAGGACCGTGGTTAGGGTTTCAGTGCACATCATGAAAATGCCTCCACAAAGGCAATGTGGCAAAAGAGCTAGTGTTGTAACACCTGAGGTTAGAGTGCTCCAGAGACAAGTGCAAGCATTGCAAGAGGAGATTCATAAAGGAATGAATCTTAATGTTAGAGACAAAAGAGAGGATGAAGCCAAAGAAGAAGATCAAGGAGAAGTCAAAGTTGTGAACCAAGAGGAAGAAAGACTTTTTTAGGCCATTTCAAAGATCAGAAAAACACCTAAGATTGAGGTTCTTGCATTTTCAAGAAATCTTAACCTAGAGGAGTTGATTGACTGGATCAATGAATGTGAAGAATATTTTGAGTATGAAGATATTGAGGATCCTGATACGGTCAAATTCACGAAGGCCAGACTGAAAGGTCATGCGAAGATCTAGTGGCAAGAGATTCAATTGGAGCAAAATAGAAGAGGGAAAGATAAAATCATAAGATGGGATCAAATGGTGGATAAATTAAAGTGGTAGTTCATTCGTGTTGATTATGAGCTTGACCTACCGAAGAAGATGCAAAGTTTGAAGCAGGTAGGAAGATCTGTTCAGGAGTATACAAAGGAGTTCTATTGAATCCTCATTAGAATAGGCCATGCGAAAGCTGACAAGGAGAAATTTTCCTATTACATTAATGGGTTAAGGTCGAGCATTTAGGAGAAGCTGAATTTGGTTCTCATGAATAGTATTGAAGAGGCATACTAGTTTACCCTAAAAATAGAGGAAAAGCTAAACAAGAAGCTTGAGAGGAGACAAAATGGAAGAGGTCATGGTGGATGATCTGGTGGATGTTCATATGGAGGCCAAAATGAAGATCTGAAAAAGAAGGATGAGGGAAATAGTGGTCAAAACTAGAGAGGAAACAATTCCAATCATTTCCAAGATAAAAAAATATAGAGATTAGAGAGGAAGAGGAAGAGGAAGAGGAAAAGGTTCAGGAAGAGGAGGCTTTTGTGGAACATGTTTTCACTATGGAGAAGGTTTTAGGGCATTTGAATGTCCTCAACAATAAGGAAGGATGGATAGGAGGAATGAAGGCCAAGCCAGAGTGACACATGTAGATGAAGATGCTAGATCCTCAAATTTTGAAGATGATGAAAGAGGAAAAACATTGATTAATAGAAGAATCCTGTTGAGTGGTGAGAATGAACCTAAACAAAGAAGGATCCTATTTCACACTAGATGCAAGTGTGAGGGTAAATGTTGTGATGTGATTATTGATAGTGGAAGCACTAACAATTTGGTGTCAGAAGAGATGGTGACAAAGTTGAAGCTCAAGAGAAAAAAACACTCACATTCATATCGGATTGCTTGGGTGCAGGATGACCACAAGGTCATGGTCATTGAATAATGCCTAGTAAAGTTCAAGATTGGTGGGTACCAAGCTGATGTACTATGTGATATCATACCTGTGGATGAATGTCACATGTTGTTGGGTAGGCCGTGGCAGTTTGATAGATGTTTTGTACACGATGGTCATGTGAATACCTATTCCCTAACAAAGGATGGAGTGCGACATAAGCTAAACCCATTCAATGAGACCAAAGAAAAGGTATGTGGTAATGCAAGAATAACTTTTGTTGATCGAAAAAAATTCCTAGATGGTAAAGAGGAAGTAGAGCATGTACCTCTAGAAGTTGAAAATTTGTTGAATGAGTTTCAGGATATTGTATCTGATAATGTACCTGATGGATTACCACTGGTAAGGAAGATCAGTCATCAGATGGATTTGATTCTAGGAGCCAATTTTCCAAATAAGGCAGCACACAGAATGACACCAGTAGAAAGTGAAGAGTTGAACAAACAAGTACATGAGTTATTGAAGAAGGGGTTGATTTGGGAAAGCCTAAGTCCATGTGTTGTACCAATAGTATTAGCACCAAAGAAGAATGGAGAATGGAGGATGTGTACAAATTCTAGGTTAATAAATAAGATCATAATCAAGTACAAGTTTCTATTGCCACGAATGGATGATATTATGGATTGTTTGAGTGGAGCTGTGTATTTCTCAAAGATGGATTTGAAGAGTGGATATCACTAGATTCAGATCAGAGAAGGAGATGAATGGAAGACTACCTTCAAGACAAAGGAAGGACTGCATATGGGAGTAGTCCAAGAAATACATTTGAGTTGAGAAAGATTGATAAAGGAGAAATAAGTAGTGCTGAAGCTAAGGATAAAGCTAAGGTAGATGTGAAAAGGAGGCATAATGAATTTTAGGTTGGATATGAAGTCATGGTTCATTTGTGGAAGGAGCGATTTCCAGTTGGAACATATACCAAATTGAAAATGAAGAAGTTTGGGCCATGTAAGATACTGAAGAAGCATGATTTGGGAAATGCATATGAGGTCAAGTTGCCTACTGAGATGAATATTTCACTAGTATTTAATGTTTCAAATCTGACAGAGTACCATGAAGGAGGTGTTGATGATGAGGTTACAATAGCACAGTGGAGTATTCCAGCAACCAATTTAGATATCAAGGAGATTGAAGACATACCATATAGTCATGTTGGTAGAAGCACAAGGAATAGGTCATATGAAGAGTACTTAGTCAAATGGAAAGGATGACCTATTAAAGATTCATCATGGCTAACAAAGGAGGAGATTAACTGTCTTGGTTTTCCTCTACACACCTGAATCATGATAGGGTCACTTCTCAAATTACCCTAGGTATCTGATGCAGGAGCATCCTAGGTGTAAGAGAAATCTTGCATCACCCAAAAATATTTATGTTTTTGTATTCAATAAGGGCTATCTTATGTAGAGCTGCTATTTATGGAAACATGCTATTTTTAGTAAGTTGGTCATATGATCTCAGAATGTTCTGATTTTACATGTGGAGGTTCATCTCAGTCATATTAGTCTGCCAGTAAAGTTTCATGGCTAGATTAGGTCTAGTCTTGAAGATATTGAAGATTCTTGGTATTGGCAGCAGGGTACAGAGAATTTGAACTCAGTTTTGAAGGCTTTAGAGGCTTTGGATGAGGTTGAAAATTTTGGTGACAAGTGTTTGCACTAGTCAAGCCTATAGAGTGCTTCGTGGATTTTCTAATATGGGGTTATAATAGTCAATTGGGTTGACTGGTGATGACTTATGGTCTCTGGAAGTCGGGCCACCTGAAATGGCAAAAAATTATTTTCCTTCAAAATTTTTGTTCGGGTTTCAAAAGTTATTTTGAGCTGAATTTTGATGTAATAAATTGAAAAATAAAATAATTCTAAGTTGGCTGGCCCTAAGGGCTAAATTTCTAGAACCTTCTCATGTGGTGAAAAATGCATATATAAAGAAGGCCCGTAGTGTTGTCTAGGACAGTTCTGTGTAGAGATCTAGGTATTGATTCGAGGCTTTGTCCTACAAAATATTGTAAGTGAATGCACAGGTGGCTTTTCATATTGTAATTCTAAAATTTTGTTATTCCACATGTGTGGAGATAATAAGAAGCCAATTTTTCTATTCTTGCATATTGTTGATGTTTCTTTGTTTATGTTATGTGTTCGTGGTATTAAGGGGAGTACCCTTTATCAAGTGGTATCAGAGCAGGTTTCTTGAGTGTGTAAATAGATCACCAATTATGAGGTAGTTTGCACCAGGACTATGGTTAGGGTTTTAGCACACATCCTAAAAATGCCTCCATGAAGGGAACATGGTAGAAAAGCTGATGTGGTAACACCTAAGGTTAGAGCATTCCAAAGACAAGTGCGATCATTGCAAGAGGAGATTTGTAGAGGAATGAATCTTAATGTTAGAGATGAAAGTGAGGATGAAGCTGAAGAAGAAGATCAAGAAGGAGAAGTTGAAGTTGTGAACTAGGAGGAAGAAAGATTTTTTTGAGCCATTTCCAAGATCGAAGAAAGACCTAAGATTGAGGTTCCTACATTTTCAAGAAATCTTAACCCAGAGGAGTTCATCAAGTGGATCAATGAATGTGAAGAATATTTTCAGTATGAAGATATTGAGGATCCTGGTAGGGTCAAATTCATGAAGGGTAGACTGAAAGGTCATGTGAAGATTTGGTGGCAAGAGATTCAATTGGAGTGGAATAGAAGAAGGAAAGATAAAATCACAAGATGGGATCGAATGGTGGATAAATTGAAGTGGTAATTCATTCCTTTTGATTATGAGCTTGACCTACTGAAGAAGATGCAAATTTTGAAGTAGGTAGGAAGATCTATTCAAGAGTATACAGAGGAGTTCTATCAAATCCTTATCAGAACAAGCCATGCATAAGCTGACAAGGAGAATGTATCCCATTACCTTAATGGGTTAAGGCCGAGCATTTAGGAGGAGCTTAATTTGCTTTGCATGAATAGTGTTGAAGAGGCATACCAATTTTCCCTAAAAGTAGAGGAAAAGTTGAACAAGAAGTTTGAGAGTAGACAAAATGGAAGAGGTCGCGGTTGACGATATGGTGGATGGTCATATTGAGGCTGAAATGAAGATTCGAAAAAGAAGGATGAGGCCAATAGCAATCAAAATCAGAGAGGAAACAATTCCAATCATTTCCAAGATCAAAAAAATAGAGATCAAAGAGGAAGAGGAAGAGGAAAAGGTTCAGGAAAAGGAGGCTTCTGTGGAACATGTTTTCACTATGGAGAAGATGGTTATAGGGCATTTGAATGTCCTCAATGCCAAGGAAGGATAGATATGAGGAATGAAGGCTAGGCTAGAGTGGCACATGTAGATGAAGATGCTAGATCCTCAAATTCTGAAAATGTTGAAAGAAGAGAAACGTTGATTAACAAAAGAGTCCTGCTGAGTGGTGAGAATGAACTTGAACAAAGGAGGAGCTTGTTTCGCACTAGATGCAAGTGAGAGGGTAAATGTTGTGATGTGATTATTGATAGTGGAAGCACTAACAATTTAGATTGTATGAGACATGAGCATGTGTGTTTTTCTTTAATTCCAAAAGCTAGTAAAGAGGAAGTAGAGGATGTACTTGTAGAGGTTGCAAATTTGTTGAATGTGTTTTGGGATATTGTATGTGATAATGTACCTGATGCATTACCACCAGTAAGGAAGATCAGGCATCAGGTGGATTTGATTCCAAGAGCTAGTTTTTCAAACAAGGATGCACATAGAATGACACCAACAGAAAGTGAAGAGTTGAACAGACAAGTGCATGAGTTATTGCAGAAGGGGTTGATTCAGGAGAGCTTGAGTCCATGTGCTATACTAGCAGTATTAGCGCCAAAGAAGAATGGAGAATGGAGGATGTGTATAGACTCCATGGAAATAAATAAGATCACAATCAAGTAAAGGTTTCCATTACCACAAATGGATGATATTATGGATTGTTTGAGTGGAGCTGTGTATTTCTCAAAGATAGATCTGAAGAGTGGATATCACTAGATTCAGATCAGAGAAGGAGATGAATGGAAGACTGGCTTCAAGACAAAGGAAGGACTATATGAGTGGTTAGTTATGCTTTTTGGGTGAACCAATCCACCGAGCACTTTCATGCAGCTCATGAACGAGGTTCTGAAAGAATTTTTAGGTAAGTTTGTCATTATTTACCTAGATGATAATTTGATCTTTAGAAAAACATTAGAGGAACATATGATGCATATTCATATGGTATTTGAGAAGCTGAGAGATAAGAAATTGTTGATTAATTTGAATAAGTGCAATTTTTTGAAGAAGGAATTAGTGTATTTGGGATTTGTAGTTTCAGTAGAAGGTCTAAAAATGGATCCAAAGAAAGTACAGGCTATCCTTGAATGGCCTACTCCAAGGATTGCTACTGAGGTAAGATCTTTTCATGGTTTGGCTAGTTTTTCCAGAAAGTTTATCAAATATTTTAGCATTATTTGTGGACCCTTGACTAAAACAATGAGAGGGCATAGAAAAGATTTCAAGTGGACTAATGGGGAGAAGTTGAATGATGCCAAGAGGAAATATTCTATTTATGATCAAGAATTTTATGCTATAGTTCAGGCATTGAAGAAGTGGAGACACTATCAGCTTCCTAAGGAGTTTGTTTTGTATACTGATCATGAAGCTTTACAATATTTGAATAGTCAAGAAAATTTGAATCAAAGATATTTGAAATGGGTTGAGTTTTTGTAGAGTTATACATTTATTTTGAAACAAAGGAGTGGAAAGTCTAACATGGTTGCAGATGCTCTTAGCAGAAGGAAACTATTGCTGACAAAGATGCAGATTGAGGTGGTTGGATTCAAGGAACTCAACAATTTGTATCCAGTGGATCCTAATTTTGGTGAAGCTTGGAAAGCATGTAAACAACCTGTTACTCTAGAAAGAATGAAGTGGATGGATTTCATCATTTAGGATGATATGCTATTCAGAGGGAGTCAATTGTGCATTCCAAAAAGTTCTATGAGGTAGAATCTCATCAAGGAGAAGCATAGCAAATGATTGGCTGGATATTTTGGTCGTGATAAAACCCTTGCTTTGGTTAGTGAGAATTATTATTGACCATAGTTGCAGCAAGATGTCAAGAAGTTTGTACACACTTGCAGAGTATGTCAGATGGTGAAAGGAGTGAAGTAGAATATAAGGTTGTATCAACCATTACCTGTATCGGAGAAGCCTTGGGAGGATATCAGTATGGTCTTTGTTCTTGGTTTACCATGGAGAGAGTGGGGACATGATTCAATTTTTGTGTTAGTTAACAAATTTTCAAAGATGGCACATTTTATTCCCTACAAGAAGACTAATGATGTTGTTCATGTAGCGAAATTATTTTTCAACGAAGTGGTGAGAATCCATGGTTTTCCAAAGAGTATAGTTTCAAATAGGGACACTAAGTTCATTGGAAATTTTTGGCATACATTGTGGGAAGAGTTGAAGATAGATTTCAAGTTCAGTTCATCACATCATCCACAGACTGATGGATAGATAGAGGTGGTGAATCAGAGTTTGGGAAATTTGCTGAGATGTTTAGTTGGAGATAAGCCAATTGGATGGGATTTGATTTTACCACAAGTAGAATTTGCATATAATAATTTTTTGAATAGGAGCACTGGTAAATCACCATTCTAGATTGTATATGGGAGTAGTCCAAGAAATGCATCTGAGTTGAGAAAGATAGATAAAGGATAAATAATTACTTTTGAAGCTAAGGATTGTGTAGAACACTTGAAGAACATCCATGAGGAGGTGAGGAAGAATTTACCAAGATGAATGCATAGTATAAAGCAAAGGTAGATGTGAAAAGGAGGCATAAGGAATTTTAGGTTGGAGATGAAGTCATGGTTTATTTACGGAAGGAGTGATTTCTAGTTAGTACATATACTAAATTGAAAATGAAGAAATTTGGGCCATGTAAGATACTAAAGAAGCATGATTCAGGAAATGCATATGAGGTCGAGTTGCCTATTGAGCTGAATATTTCACCAGTATTTAATATTTTAGATATGATAGAGTATCATGAAGGAGGTGTTGATGATGAGGTTATAGGAGCATGATGGAGTATTCCAGCAACTAGTTTAGATATCAAAGAGATCGAAGACATACTGGATAGTCATGTTGGTAGAAGCACAAGGAACAAGACATATGAAGAGTATTTGGTAAAATGGAAAGGATGACCTGTTGAAGATTCATCATGGCTAACAAAGGAGGAGGTTAACCATCTTAGTTTTCCTTTACACACCTAAGTCATGATAGGGTCACTTCTCAAATTACCTCGGGTGTCTGATGTAGGAGCATCCTGGGTGTAAGAGCAATCTTGCATCACCCAAAAATATTTATGTTTTTGTATTCAATAAGGGCTATCTTGTGCAGAGCTGCTATTTATGGAAACTTGCTATTTTTAGTAATTTAGTCATATGATCTTGGAATGTTCTGATTTTACACATGGAGGTTCATCTCAGTCATATCAGTCTACCAGTAAAGTTTCATGGCTAGATCAGGTCTAGTTTTGAAAATATTGAATATTTTTGGTATTGGCAGCAGGGTACAGAAACTTTGAACTCAGTTTTGAAGGCTTTAGAGGCTTCGAGTGAGGTCAAAAATTTGGGTGAAAAGGGCTTGCGCCAATCAAGCTTGTAGAGCACTTCGTGGCCTTTCCAAAATGGGGTTATAATAGTTAATCGGGTCAACTAGTGATGACTTATGGTCTCCGAAAGTCAGGCCACCTGAAATGGTAGAAAATAATTTTCCTTCAAAATTTTGGTTTGGGTTTCAAAAGTTATTTTGAGCTGACTTTGATGTAATAAATTGAAAAATAAAATAATTCTAAGTTGGTAGGCCCTAAGGGCTAAATTTTTGGAACCTTCTCGGGTGGTGGAAAATGCCTATATAAAGAAGGCCCGTAGTGTTGTCTAGGGCAGTTCTGGGTAGAGATCTAGGTATTGATTTGAGGCTTTGTCCTATAGAAAATTGTAAGGGAATGCCCATGTGGCTTTGCATATTGTAATTCTGAAAGTTTGTAATTCCACATTTGTGGAGATAATAAGAAGCCAATTTTTTTATTCTTGCATATTGTTGTTCTTTCTCTATTTCTGTTATGTGTTTGTGGTATTAAGGGGAGCACCCTTCATTAGAAGTGATATGGAAAATTCTAATGACATTGACTCCTGTATTTAAGTAGACAACATAGATGACCAAATAAGTCATACCTTGTACAACAAACTTTACAAGAGAGACTCTTCTTAGAAGATTAGAAGTAGTAGAAATGAACCTAAGATTATTAGGAGACTTACCTAGAATGGAGATAGCATTCAATGCTCTTAGTGTTTGCCCTACATTGTTAAGAAGCATCATTATGAGTGGAGATTATGCTGGTAGCAGTAGATCTAAAAATGAAGAAGAAAAGAAGATTGAAGAAGGTATTGTCTTGCTTGTGAAAAAAGAACCAAATGGTAAGAAAATATTTAAATGTTGGACTTGTCAAGAATATGGTCATTTTGCATCTAAATGTCCTAAGAGAGTTAAAAAATACAGAAAAAATTTCAAACGTAGAAGATCTAAGGAATGTTATTATTCTAATGATGAAGATCTTGAAGCTAGTATAGAAAGAACTTTAAGTGAAAGTGATACTGAGAATAATGATGACATAGGATTTGTAGCAATTAAAGAAGAGAATCCTAAAATTGATGTTAAGGAAGAAAAAGCCTTAGTTTCTCAAGTTGAAAAGAAAGTTGATTGGATTATAAATAGTGGTTGTTCACATTATGTGATTGGAGACATGAAAAAGTTCATAAAGTTGAATGAATATGATGGAGGAGTTGTTAGAGTTGGAAACAATGCACCTTGTTTGATTAAAGGTATAGGATCTATTACTCTTGATGGAAAGACTAACATTGATGATCTTTATTTTTTGGATGGATTGAAACATAATCTTGAGCGATGGATAGTTAGTTGATAAGGGATATCAACTTTGGTTTACTAAGAAAACTTGTGTGATAAAGGATAAAGATGGAAATTTGATTGGAACTAGATCTAGAACCAGAGGTAATGTATTTCAGTTGAATCCTATTGAGATGACATGTTTGATTACTAAGATTGATGAAATTTTGTTATGGCATAGAAAGTTTTGTCATATAAACTTTGATAACATTGTTGAAGTAAGTACTACACTTGCAGTAAGAGATTTGCCTAAAATTATGAAGCTTACTAACATGATTTGCAAAGAATGTGTAATGACTAAATAGAAGAGAATTTCTTTTCCCAGTAAGAAGTTTACATCTACAAAAAATCTAGAGATTGTTCATATAGATTTGAGCAGTCCTACCAGGACTAGAGGATTCTATGGAGAAAGGTATTTTATAATTATTGTTGATGATTTTACAAGAATGATGTGGATTGCATTTCTTAAATAAAAATCAGAAGCATTTGATAAGTTTAAGATTGTTAAGAATAAATTTGAGAATGAATTTGGAATGAAGACTAAATTTTTTAGATCTAATAGAGATGGAGAATTTACTTATAGATAGTTTACCACCTTTTGTGAAGAAAATGGCATTAAGAGATAGTATTCAGCCCCTAGAACACCTGAACAAAATGGCATTACAGAAAGAAGAAATAGATCAGTGACTGAAGCAGTAAGAGCTATGTTGTTTGAGAATGATTTGGTGAAGATATTATGGAGAGAAGTAGTGAACATAACAACATATACAATGAATAGATTACAAATCAGAGAAGACACAGACAAGACACCTTATGATTTATGGTTTGGACATGCACCCTCAGTTAAGTATTTTAGAATTTTTGGAAGCAAATGTCATATAAAGAGAGATGATGATATTGGAAATTTTGATCCTAGAAGTGATGAAGGTATATTTCTTGGACATTCTTTGAAAAGAAAAGCTTATAGATGTTTCAATAAAAGAACTAAGACTATTCTTGAAAGTGCAAATGTTAAAGTTGATGAAAATTTCAAAATTCAGGAAAGAATGCTTGATTATGAATCAGATGAAGAAGCTCATCCTAAACCTAACAATGGATCTACTGAATTATTTTATGAAACTAACAGTTATTTGTTGAATGAAAGCCACAGTGAAGTCACTGAAGAACCTACATCTAAAGAGAGATCTAAGACAATGACACCTACCAAGAGTTTGTTAAGAAATCATCCTATTGGATAGATTAATAGGAGCATCAAAAGAGGAGTTCTAACTTCAAATAAGGCACAAGAACAGTTATGTTTGATTTCTCAAATTGAACCTAAGACTACTAATGAAGCTTGTGAAGATGAAAGTTGGACTAATGCTATGAAAGAAGAACTAGATCAAATTGAAAAGAACAAGACATGGGAATTGGACCCTAGACCTAAAGACAAGAATGTTATTGGGACTAAATGGGTATTTAGAAATAAGATGAATGAACAAGGAGAAGTAGTAAGAAACAAAGCAAGATTGTTATGTAAGGGATACTCACAACAAGAAAGAATTGACTATGAAGAAACCTTTGCACCTATTACAAGAATTGAAGCCGTAAGAATGTTTTTGGCATATGAAGCTTACAAGAAATTTAAAGTATATCAGATGGATGTGAAGTCAGCATTTCTGAATGGAGAATTGGAAGAAGAAGTCTACATTGAGTAGCCTAAAGGTTTTCCTTTAACTCAAGAAAAAGACATGGTATTTAAATTGAAGAAAGCTTTATATGGACTTAAACAAGCACCTAGAACTTGGTATGCAAGACTAGATAAGTATTTGTTAAAATTGGGATTTACAAAAGGAACATTTGATAGCAATCTATACACAAAAGAAATTGAAAATGGTTTGTTGGTTATAGTTATTTTTGTTGATGACATTATCTTTGGAGGAGAAGATGAAGCTAGTGACAAATTTGCTGATGAAATGAAGACTGAATTTGAAATGAGTATGATTGGTGAGATGAAATACTTTTTGGGATTACAAATAACACAAAATAATGATGGTATCTTTGTAAGTCAGACAAAGTACCTTAATGACTTGTTGAAAAGACTTGGAATGGAGAATTGTAAACTAGTTGGAACACCCATGGTGATTGGACATAAGTTATCTAGCACATATGAGACTCCTACAGTAGAACAGAAGAAATACAGATCTATGATTGGAGGATTGCAGTATTTGACTCATACAAGACCTAATATAGCACATTCAGTTGGAATTGTAGAAAGATTTTAAGCTAAACCTAGAGAATCACATTATGCAGCAGTAAAGAGGATACTAAGATATTTAAGAGGCACAATGGACTATGGACTATGGTATGAAAAATTTGATGATTTTACCCTATGTGCATATATAGATGATGATTGGGGAGGCAGTGTTGATGATAAGAAAAGCACCAGTGGTGGAGCATTTTTCCTTGGAGGAAGATTAGTTTCTTGGCTAAGAAAGAAGAAAAATTGTATCTCACAAAGCACAGCAGAAGCAGAATATGTAGCAGCAGCAAACAATTGTAACTAGATAATTTGGATGAAGCAAATGTTGAAGGATATTGGAATAAAGTTTGTTGAACCTGTTTTCATACATTATGACAACACCAGCATAGTTAGTATGTCTAAGAATCATGTATTACATTCTAAGACAAAGCATATAGAGATTAAGTATCATGTTGTAAGAGAGAAATTTGTTGAGAAAGAAGTCAAACTTGAGTACATAGGTACAAAGGAGTAGATAGTAGATATATTCACAAATCCTTTGCCTAAGGATACATTTGAGTATCTGAGAGGTATGCTTGGGGTTATGCCCTAGCCTACTTTTGAAAAGTGATGCAGTTGGTTTCATCTATCTAGTTGTATATGAGCCTTATCTTTTTTCTAGACTAGATGTTGGTACTTCATCTATGGGGGAGTATGTGTATCTGAGCTGAGTCATGAGGACTCTAGTAAATGTATTTTCTGAAAAGTATCTTTTGACATTGAGTTGTTGTTGACACAGTGATGAAATTTCTATCATTGATGTCAATGGGGGAGAAGTATACATGAAAAACAATCTAGAACATCTGTTGGAGAGAACTGATTAGGATAACGAAGAAAGATTTGATTGATGAAGAGGATTTGAAGAAGCAATGTTGTAGTATTGGATTTTTGGAACATTGGATGTTTTTCATCTATGTTTCCATCAATGCCAATGGGGGAGATTGTTTACAATGAATACTAAATGTTTGGTAGACATTCTGTAATAGTTGTTGTTGCATTCATGACTATGATTGTCATTGATGTCAACACAGTGATTTACCGAAGACTTGAAGAGAAGCAGACATAGTTCAGATTAGTGCACGTGGGTTATTATAGTTGGAGCTATATGATGTTGAGGTTATACTATTTGATATGTTATATGTCTATGGTTAAGAGCATAGATAGTAATTCATTTATTCATGGAAGCTATGATCATTTTGGTGGAAGCAGTATTCAGGCAGTGTTCCTGAGTAGCGATTTGTGAAAATTAGATGATATCTCCTAATCAGGATGGAATTTGGATTTGCATAGTTAAAGGGAAGTTTAAGACATATTTATAGTGACATGGATGGTAGTGCAGACTTTGAGGTCACATGAGTGAAGATTTATTGTATTTGGAAGCTAACAGTTTTGTGTAATTTTGGTGTAGCATGTGGAAACTTTTATATTGTGATTGTATGTTGACTCATTTGTAATTATTTGAGTGTGGTATAAAGGAAAGAATTTATTTCCTTATTGTAGTGTGTAGTTGTGATATGGTAGTAGTAGTTGTGTGTGATGGTGTATGCATGAAGTGAAGACAAGAACTAAGTATGAAAGCAAATTTGTGAAGGAAGACATGGGAGGTACAGAGATCTGAAATTGAGATCTAATGTAACAGTGAGTGCAGTTTGGCATAGTTAGAGAAGAGGTAACATATTATTCTATTGATTAATGCAAAGATTATTTGGACAGTGTGTTCAGTGATCTTACCCTGAAGCTATTTGTGCAATGGGTCCTTCTGTCTTCCATAACTCTTAATAGGGTTAGAATCTTTTAACAAGGATTCAAAATCTCCTAATAGGAATTCATATGTACTGAATGTATTTCATAAGACTCCTAAAAAAGTCCATCCTTTCACAAGAAATATTCATATTAGTGCATCTTTTGTGGACATCATTCCCACCGGGGTTTACTCTTTGATCAAGAGGTTCCCTAGTCAACATATCTTGTGTCATTGTGTTATTGTGTATGAATATCTTTCTATGGTTGGTAATTATATTACTTATATGATTTAATGTTGTTGAAGATGATAAAATTTATAATTATCTGATAACTAATTCACCCCCCCCTCTAATTTATCTTGGTGGACTTTACTTTCTAACAACATTTCCTATTGAACCACTAGTCATAGGGGGAACTGGATTGGTATTTAGATTTGGTCCAGGTGCATTTTGTTTGGGATATGAAGCTTGGGGATTGGGAAGTGAACTGCAAGGCTAATTTGATGGGATCGTTCCTGAAGTAATGGGGACTGAGCTACTAGTAGATGTATTTATATTGGCATGCAAGAAAACAATCTTTCTTTTCATTTCATCTGCAGCAGCCTCCAATTCTAATTTCTCAAGCTGGAGAGCCAAATCTTCTTTAGCCTTTCTAGCCTTTTCCAAATCTAGGTTCATTTGGGAAACAATGTTAGCATTAACAACATTCTTCTTAGGTTCATTGATGCTTACACCAACCACTATATGTTTTCCTTTATCAGGGATTTCCTTTGTGGCATTTCTAATATCCTCATTTCATTTGATTTTAGATGGGTGTAATTGCTTGAGAACATGACCTGTTCCCTCAAATTCATCTTGGTTAGGTTTACCACCTTCAGCCTAATTTCTTAAGGCCCACATGTCACCAAACAACTCTTTATCTAGACCTTGGTCATGTTGGCTTAGATCCCTAGCCCGGATCTCATTTTTCTTGGTTTTCATATAAGATCTTGCCTTTCCATATGCAATTCATAAATTTATTATTCACTAGCCTTCCTCCTATTAGCAATTTCTAATAATTGTTCATGTTCTTTTTTCCTCAAAGAAATTACTTCTTCTCTTAATTTTTTAGAATCATATGAGGCAGTTTCTGCAGTAGAAGTTTCCCCTGATTGATCTAGAGTTTCTCTTGCAGGGAAAAGACCTACTTCTGTGATCTCCTCTTCCTAAGAAGGGAAATCAACATGATGCATGATTTTTTTAACAAGCTTTGGGTCATCAAAAGAAGAAGAAGCATCATGGGGAAGGGGTGTATGGATTCTTTCTCTTGAGGATCGAGGAGAATCAGCAGTAATGTGACCTCTCCTAGACCACTATTTCCTACTAGGTGTGTGGAGCTCATCACCTACATTACTCTCTGGATGATCCTTGAAATAAGACCTAGTAAATCTTGGCTGACTCATGGCATGTCACAAAAAGATATAACAAAATTTTTATAGATACCAACAACTGGTAAACATATATTTTTAGAGTCGCCACCCACAAACAAATGGGAATAAAATTATAATGTTGGTTTGCAACAAATACAATGCATGGTATTACATGAACAACACAAATCCATTGCATATTCACGTTCGTTCCCCAGCAGAGTCACCAGTTTTGTTAGCACTTAAACTTGTAGATGAATAGAAGATTCAGAAAACTCTTGAAATCACAACTCATGTATACCCAATTGATGCATCTAGCACAATTCAAATGCTAAGGTATTAAGGTTTTAAAAACTTCTTCACTTCGAGTATGAAACTCAGGCAGGTTTACCTTTCTCAACAGCTTCTACAAAGCATAAAAATAGAGATCTATGTGCTTTGCATAGACTCTTCAACTTAGAAATATGCAATAAAAGTAAATGAGCATATTATTTAATTTTTGGTGGTAGATACAAGCAAATCAAGAAATAATCAGTGCCTTATTCATTTGGGCATCAGAGTCTAACCCTACATCAACTGACTCCTACTAAGAAAAATATACTAAGAACTTGAATGAAATGTTTGGCATTCCTTCTTCCAGTTACTATCCCTGTCATCAAATTCATATACAAATAATTGATTCCTAGAAGCCTCCCTTAAGAATTTTTCTTTCCTTGAAAGAACTTAAACTCAACCCCTATGTTTACCTTATAACCAATGCATTAAAAAGCCTTACATTTTAAAACATAAAAGAACCAAAGCATCGATACACAAAGACAATCAAAAAATAGTTACAAAGTTATTGTATTTTGTATTAATAAATCAACTGCATCAGTACAATTTGATAGAGATTTCTTAGGAAATCCGGTCCTATATTCAAAACTTTCTTTACATAGTATAATTGACCACCTTTTGGAAAAGAAACAATATTGCTATATATACTACTAGCCATCTTGGAATCCTCAAGAGGATGCAACAAGCTTCAGATGGCTAGGAAAATGACTTATACTATAGACAAAAAGGTACAAACATAATGACAAAGACTAGAGAAAATAGAAAGTAGTTCCCAACAACTAGAATCTTCACAGGTGGCACCTTTGTCTGAGGATACTTCAGAGCATTTACTTGATTTGTCACATGAATGATGACTACCATTACAAGCTAACCTACATCATCCTTTATTTGATACATGCTTTCCCTAGAATTTTGGATCAGGTGCCATGTGTACTCTATTCTTCTTCTTCTATGTCTAGCTCTAAGATAGCTAGCTTTTTCTTCTTTTTTTTTTGGTACTTTTATCCCAAGCCACCACATCATAATTAGATGGCCAATTATAACTCTGTAGTTCCTATAGTTTCTTCAACTACACTTCCCACTTGGAATTAGTTATTCCCTTAACCTCTGTAACAAACTTTGCGCAGTCATTTTCAACTTTGAACAAGTTGTCAGTTATACTATTGCACCCATCCAAGTCTACAAAACCATCACCATCAAGGAAATCCTCCTACCTAATCACCATTTGATCCATGGATGACTTCCACTCATCAATACTTAGCACACCTTCATCATCACTATAAATAGAAGGCATATATTTACTATAATTCTTGTCAAACATGGCCAACTTGGCCTTTACTTGATTTGATTTTCCTTTGAAAAAATTTGATATAGCACTAACTAATCCGATCTTCTCATATACCTCTGTCACCACTTTAGGGATATCAGGCCTATGTTCCTTTAGGGCATCAATATTTTCAAGCAAAAAATTCCTCCTGGACCATGCACTGTAAAGTGGCTCCAAAGTAGCCAGTGACTCATTTACTTTCTCATTTGCCTTATGTAACAAGATAACTGACTAATGGACTGACTCCATCTTCTCCTTTATTTTTTTCTATCTATGTTGCACAACCTCTACCATGGTCTTCAAGGCTACATCTAGTCTCACCTTCTCTAGATCCTCAGTTGGTCGGTCGGGAACTTTTGCATTTGGATGAGGAGGGGCCTCAATTTTCAAAGGAGGAGGATGAACTACCTTTCAAGCTTCTTCAAGCTTAGCTTTTAAATCTTGAAGTTCACCCTCCATTTTCTTGATTACCATGAGCTTCAAATCTCTATCCTTAGCAACCTTCATTGAATTTTCAAACAACTTGTCATACCTTTCAGACAACTGGATGGTTTTTTCCTCGTTAAGGTGGGAAAAGTGTGTTACTACCTTGGACACCTCAAGATCAGTAGTATTTTGGATAGTCTAGACAATTTTTTCTCCTTCCATCTTATCTTCAATACTTACTAGAGATGGATTTTGAGTTCTAGGAGCCAAGGACCACAATGCAATAGCTTGAGAATTAGGGTCATAAACACTCCTTATCGTGTCATCTATCTACACTTCATATGACAGGCTACCCTCTGGTTGTTTTCTTATTTGATCAATGATGAAGGAAGAGGTCAAGTCCCATCCAAGAATTAAAAGTATTCCACTTGATCTAACCATCTACATTACTTCCTCCATAGTAATCCTTTCAAGACTAAGGTCATCTATGTCAGAGCCCTCATAGTCTCCTCACTTGGTTGCATTCCTTCAAGCAGGATCTTTCCTACCTCATTTTGTTTCCTTCAAATGAGGAAATCCATGAATTATTTACTTTGGATGAACTAGTCATCACTAAGGAATTCCTCTTGATAAATCTCTCTTTCATCTTTTCCCAATAGTAAGGGAAAATCCCCTTCCTCTTTTGATACAATCTTTTTTCCATCTTTGATAGCCTTTCTTATCTGATGATGGTAGGCCCTATTACCAGGCACAAGAGCTAAAGCTCTATCAAGTACCTTCGATTTTTTCTCCTTTGAAGGCTCACCTACCTCAAGCCTTTGTTTTTTCAATGGTGGCTTTGAAGTAGCTCCTTCTTCTAGTGGATTTTGGGTCAAATCAATAATTGGTGAGTCCCCTACTTGAGTTGGACTACTACCTTCTTGTGAGTCATCAGTAGACTCCTCAGTTTCAGATGTAGAGTAGTCTCTTGGTACATCCAACTTACCCTCAAGAAACCCCTCCAATTGACTGGATAGGGTGTCACACATTTCTATCATCTTCTCCATCATTTTCAAATATGGGATCTCAGGGAAATAACCATTAAAAGGAATCCCAACCTTCTTAAGTATGACCTATATGTCTAGAAAATTAAAATACTTGGTCCATCTTCTTTGGGCTTCATTATAATCCAAAATGTTTCTTATCACATCTTCTTCATCTAAGCCTTCATGCTCTCTAATTGTCCCAATGTTTGGGATCAAGGCCATCCTGGCAGTCCTGATAAAGTCTTCAGGATCAACATACCTAGAGGTGCCTGAAATCATCTTGAAATGATTGAGCCAACTACTGACCTAATCAAGTGCCCTCTTCCCAATCAAGAAACTACCAATTCTAAATTGCCTTAGTGTGAAGGTACCCTTCCTATGAGATGCCAAGTGTTCTCTGTCAGTCCATATAAATTCCATCATAGCAACTCTAGGAGGCACAAATTTTGGTAGCAGATGTGGGGGTTGAGGCCAACCATAAACCCTAAGAACTATGAAGTTGGCCCCAAGGTAGAAATCACCTCAATTATGGTTTCCTAGCCACTTATCTTCATACTACATTGGCCTTAACAACTTCAAAACCTTAGTTGACATCCTTACTATATTTCTTCCCAATAACCCAAGAATCAAATAAATAAAGTAATTCTAGAAAATAGAAAAATTACACTCATTAGATGTGTAATTCCAAACCCTCAAACAAAATTGCAATGGGTTAGAATGGCCCTCAAAAGTAATCCTCGTCTTCAACATTCTTGCATCAAGACAATTGACATGGTGGTACAAGATCAAGTGCATTAAGAGGGAGTAATGCATAAAGCTAATAGGTCTCTTATTTTCCTTAACATATATCAGCCCCTCATGCATTCTATCGATCACATACTGGATGTAATCATAGTCAGTGTTAGAGTGGGAGTTCTGAATATCTAGAATTATCATCAAAAGTTCAGCAGGCATTTTCTCTTCATCCCCATCTATTCCTAGAACCCTACACAACCCATGACACAAGAAATTCATGTAGTAATTAAGGGATTTAAATTCATAAGGAACATTTATACTTGCAAGAAGGGGAGCTATATATTTACCCTACTTGGGCATGTGCTTAATTATTTGACTTTTCACTGATCCAATATTACTTGCATATTTCAGCCTTTCCTTCTTCAAATCAATTTCAGTGGAAGAAGTGGCATAGAAATCAAATTCCTTCATGAATGACCCCCTATCCAAGGTAGTAAAAACATACTAGTCCTCACACCTAATGGTTCTAGAGAGAGGATCATACAGCCTAGCCAACACAATAATCAAGTCAACATCTAAGAAAACATCAGGCACAATTAATTTTGCCATCCCCAAAGCCCAAGCATTACAAATAGGTATAGCTTTATGCCTATTATTATAAAAGTATGAGAAAATTGTGTAACTTGAGCCTAAAAGAGTAGTAGGGTCCCTACACTTGTCCATGAGATCTTCAAAAGATGTATCAATGGCTCTGTTGTTTTGATTTGAGCCTGGAAGCAATTTAAGGAACTCATCTGAATAATCAAGCTTTCCCTTGTCCTCACCACCTTGCTCCTTTGCTACTCCACTGGATGATGCAATGCTTGCTTCTAGATGACTCATCATGACAAAATAAGAACCCCATAGTTCTACAACTTATTTTACTTCTCACTCACTACTTCAGTGCCAATAATCTCAATAATCTTCAGAATAGCTTTGAGCACATAAAGCAATGAAGTCTGGCCTATATACTTTCAAGAATTGAATGCGTACAATTGCTAAATCATCACAAATCTTGGCTAAGTAACTTTTGTATTCAAATATGCATATTACCAACCTTCAAATCAAAGCTAGCCATGGTGTGGATGTTGACAGGCTCATTTAAAAAATCAAAACTAGAGTGCAAGAGAAATGATCATGACTTTTGGCATTAAAACCCTTAATTACTAACAAAAACCCTTGTTAAAACTTGATTGGACAAAATTTTACCCATTTCCAGCTTGGGAAAGTACCTTTTCCACATCACAATAGCTCATAACATTGGTTAGAATGAAAACTTAACCAGACTTGATTTAGAGATCATGCAAACAAAGGATCTCATGATCTCTGCAAAAAATACTAATCTCGGGTTAAGTTTGGAGATCCAGAGACAAGGCCATTCACAAAATCTCATAGTGATCTCTTAACTCATGACTTTACTTGGAGATTTAGTGACCACTGTTGATCCCAAAGATGATCAATGGTCCTCAGACTATCTTTTAAAATCTATCATAATCCCACATTAGTCAGAGATTGGGTGACTGAAGGAAATCTCTAGTTCTCAGAATGCTTGATTCAATCACAGTTAAACTTAGAGAATAAGTGACCAAAGACTTTGCCAATTCTTGCAATCCTTTTCTCAACTCAACAAACATTTGGAGATCCCATGAATAGAGCCTTTTACAAACCCGTGAGCATACCACCTTAACCATAGTGACATCTAGAGAATCAGAGAATAGCTAAATCTCTTAATCTCAAGAAGCCATGCTTAACTCTTATTCCATCCCGCGATTCAATGAACATGAATATCTTGCATTCTCAAAAAGAAATCATTAACCATAGTTAGATTTTGAGATTGAGAAAATGACCCATATAGCCCATTTGCTAAATAATTTTTATACCTTAGGTTACATTTTGAGATTATACACTGACCATAGATCCTAAAAAAAATCAGTGGCTATCGCTGAATCGCCCAATCCATTAGACCTTTTCTTTTTAATTATGAGATTTAGTGAACACAGCTCTCGCTTAATCTCCCAAGGTTTAGAACCTTAATATTTTCATTCTAAGAACGTGCAACTAAAGGGAACATACCTTTTAACTTTGCTTTGTTCGTCAGATCACCAAAATACTTGGGACTTCAATAACTGATTTTGAGATTCAGCGAACACTTTGATTCACTTAATCAACAAATGATTTGGAGCTTCACCATCTTTTCCTAAGATCAAGTGACTAAGAATAATTTTATCCTTTGACAAAATACTTTGTTGGAGCTACCAAACTTAATGACTTATGAGACCATGAACTAATCGTTGAATCGTTGAATAGAATGTGGTAGGGTCCATTCATCATGAGATTAAAACTTCACCGTTGATCCAGTAGATGATCAACGGTCCTCGCTGAGTCACCAAATAATAAAGAGAAAGACCATTTAATTCATTGGTCAAGAGATAACTACTACACCCATTTGCTAAATGTAAAGAGCAAACCGCCAGGAAATAAGAGAACAGGAGACTACACAGTCACTGAATTGTTGAATGTTAAGACTTGAATAGGGGTAAAATGAGATCACACCTATTGAAATGTGTAATGTGTGGGGAAATTTGAGATCCACTCCTAAATCCAAATTCACAAAGGACAGATCCAATTTCATCAACCAAAAGGTTAATGTACAATCGAATCAATCTATGGAGAATATGAAAGAGAGAGAGAAAACCTATATTTCCTTATGGTAGAATTGAAGTGTTTAGAATTTGAAATAATTGAAATGCAAGTACTAACCTCAAATTAGGGTAAATCTAGAAAATGCCAAATTCTGATGTCTATGTACTTTCGAGAAAATCTATAACTTGTTTCAAATTGGAAATATTGAGACGGAGAAAACCCATAAATCTTTTTCCAAGATGAGCTCAGGTCAACTTTGACCCTCATAAAAGGTCAAAGGCTAGATTCTTTGTTTGAAGGTCAATTCTAATTTTGTTCATAGAACTTAGAAATTCACCGAAAAGGGTATCCAAATTCACTCTCAGATCTGAAATCCCACACCTATACCTAGAAGAAAGAGAGGATTTTTGTTGTTTGTTTGAGGGGTTTGCCTTGGTTAAACCTCAGTTTGGAATCAACCTTAATATTGGAATTGCAATAAGAATGCTAGCAAATAGTAGAAATGGATCTAACAATGAAGCTATGACATTCAATAGATATGCAATTGTATTTTGAATGTAAACAAGTATATTGATATGAAAGCCTGAACATCAATAAATGTGAATTAAACCTCCATGATTGTCTGCTTGGAATCCACCTTGATAGAATAATGAATGGATCTTGAAGATGAACAAAGGATCTTGAAGGAAGATCACACCATCATGATGGCTAGATCTTGGGTTTGAATGATTGAACCAAATCCCTTCAATGGCTTGAATGTTTGAATCCTTGATCTTCAATGGATAACTTGGATGGAGAAGAGAACTTGAATGCTTGAATGAATGCTTTCACTTTATCACCTTGAGAGCTTGAGAGAAATCAAGATATGAATGATGGATGATGAAAATGAGAGAGGAAGGCCTCCTTTTATAGCGAGCTAGGGCACAATCCTCTAGAGGGGCCACCTTGGAGAATTAAATCCCAATTAGGTCCTAACCTTTAGAAAATATACCTAGATTAAATTCAATTAGAGGATTTACCATTTTGAAACCCTAAATAGCCAACCCGGAGGTGGGAAAACAAATATCCCCGAAACCCGATACCCGAAAATCAAGGAATTTGGCAATTTGAAAGATGGGGGAAAAATTAAGGTTGTAACTGACCTAGTCAAGTAAAATCTCAATCCTAACCTAGTTAGGTTAGAGTTTGATCCTGACCTAGTCAGGATCAACCTCGAATTTGACCCTGGGCCTAGATCCAGTCAGAATCAGGATAGGAGGTCCCGGGGATACCCGGAGACATAGAAATGATATTAGAATAGGATGGAATGCCAAGGATAGGCACACAATCCTATGATGATTGTGATGAAGGCTAGGAGGACCTATTTCTAAGTCCTACCTAGAATTTAGAGCCATGGAAGAGGGAAATTAAGGAGAATCCTTGGGATCCTAACGCTAATTTCACCTAGAATGAAGAAGAAAAGAAGTGGAAAGTAGGGAGAAAGCCAAATCAAAGAAAAGATCAATTCAAGGCATTTGATATGACCCCAAACTACTTACTCAGAGGACTAAATGCTCTGAACATGGAAGTGCTTCCATTTCAAGATGATACATTAAGCCCTCACTTTAGCAAGAGTATGGACTCGATGCAAACTCTTGGTAAAGGAGAAGAAAGAGAAGATCCAAGTGGATTTGAAATGAGATAGAATGACACTTAGTTATGGAGACCAGCCCCCAGGCTAAGGATTCTAACTCAACATACACACACAAGGGTGTGAAAAAAAAAAGGACACAAAAGGGGTTAGTACTAAAAGAAACCCAAATCAAGTAGCACAAGAAACCTTGCTAGGAAACATTTCTTATACTAACATCATATTTGGAAAGCTATCATAAAAGCATAAATGTTTACATAAGAAAGACAAGAACAACACTATAAATGACATATTTTCATGATCCAATCCTACTAGCATGAAAGCAAAAAGAGAGAAAGGGAAAATAGTGATTACCTCACCTAGTAAGATGCCCACCTTACCATGAATCACCCTCGAGGGAGAGCCCAATAGGTTCACCCATAAACTATGCTTGCAATTGTAATGCATCTTCTAAGAACTTCTTGAATATCCATAGATCCACCTTCTTGTATCACTATAAATATAAAATGTGTGTCTTTTTAGGATTTAGCAACTTATGCATGTTATCTTCCAAGATTTAGCATATAAGTGTGTGTCTTTTCAGGATTTAGCAACTTATGTGTGTCACCTTCCAAGATTTAGCATATTTGAAATTGGAAATGTGTGTCCCTTCAGGATTTAGCAACTTATGTGCATTACCTTCAGAGGATTTAGCATATTGAAAATATTGAAAAATGTGTGCCTCCTTGGGATTTAGCAACTTATGTGCATTACCTTCCAATATTTAGCATGTAAAAATAGAAAACTATAGTACAAGGGAGGCCCTATATATGCCCCCCTCAATAATATGGAAAAAACATACTATTTTGACATGTTAAGGAAAGAAAAGAACAAGGATAAAGCCTTCTTCAGCATCAAGACAATATCCTCAAACAACACCCAGTCCAAGCCAAGAAGGTCACAGCTCCTATGAGGCCATGGAAGGGATGAATGTAAAGAGATATCATGCAAGAAGTCAAAAGAAGGTAACCCTTATGAGGGATAGTACACTATTTAGTTTCCAAGGTGAGAGATATATCAACTATGGAAACCCAATGTCAAACAACAAAATAGGTTGTGATCAAGGACAAAGATCCTTAATGCAAACCAATATTTTCATGTATGATTGGATATCACATAATAGATAAATACTACTTATCCAAGGAAAGAGGTACATCCCAGAAAGATGGAAAAAAAGGAAATGGCATCCTTACCCCCCCAAGTGTACAGACAAAGATGGAAGAGGATACCTACTTCATAAGGCAAGGAGATAACTTGCTTACGACAATGTACATCATATCCTGAGTGAGGGATATTAATCCCTACATCCAAGAATATAGATAATTGTGAAAAGGATATGTCACTCGTGGAAAAGGATCCTCAAAGAAAGAGATCTTATCAACAAGACCCCCCACCAAAGAGGAGTGCTTTAGATAAAATATCATCTTTCAATAGTGGGAACAAAGATTCAATCATCAAGCCCCCTGCAAACAAGAGGAAGAGGAATCTTTGGAATGATGGGAATAATTCTAACACCAAAGCAAGCGTGAGAGTTTATAAAGAACATAATTTGCAAAATAGAGAAGAAGTGATGACTTAGGACAACAAATTCTCATGTAAAAAGGTTATCCATAGTCAAAATAGCTATCAATATGTTGAAATAACATTGTAATATAAACAAATACCACTAAGCTAAGGAAAGAAGCTCCCTAGAAAAAGAGAAAGAAAGAGGTACCTTGCACCCTAGAGATAGAGACAAGGGATACCTTCGAAAAACAAATTTCTTAGAAAAGATATCTTGAAAAGAAAGGATAGAATCTATGGATGATTAAAAACATAATGCAAAGCCATAGAAAAATAGGAGAGAAAGAATACCAATTAAGCCCCAATACAGGACCTAATGGATTCTAGGAGACTGGATGAAGATACACCTCTTGCCCCCCAGTCATGAGATAAGAGGGAAAGAACATCTACATTATATCTAAAGGAGGGGAATTCCCTATATAAAAATTATGAAGGAATTTTAAAACTACACGAGAGTGAGATATAATTCCTAAAGAAGCTCTTTCTCTAACATATAACTTGAAATGTTTACAATCAGCAAGTAAATGTTTGTTACTATAATGAAAAGGACATTTGTATTTGTGTAAAGCATCAATCAAAATAGGTCTAAAGATTTATTTCTTGGAATTCATTAGCTCAACATATACCTTCTTAGCCACTTCTTGACGAGTATTAGGGTTATCTAAGATAGGTGTGGGGAGAAGAGGATGATGTTTAGCATCACCTACCTTAACTTGAGATTTGGAACAACCAACACCATACATATTTAGTTTAGGGGGTATATGAACTGGAAACCTAATACCATGCTCATTAATCCCAAGCCCTAAACCTTTATAACCTTGTTTAGTCACCATATTATATCCAGTAGCATACATATTATGTAAAGCTTCTACAGGAGGTGATTTTTTATCATGTTCATGAGTAAAGGTTGCATAAGGTAGGATAATAGGTTTTGAAGAAGTTTCTTTACCCTTTCCTTTAATATCATCATGAATTGGAGGATAAGGTAAATCAAAGAAATCTTGCACATCCGCATCCTGAACTATAGCTTGAACCCCATCATAAGTATGGGAAGAGTGAGGATGAACAAATGGAGAACTAGGTATCAAATTAGGATTAGGAAGATTAGGATTAGGATTGATAGGATTAAGATTTGGATTGACAGGATTAGGATTAGGATTGATGGGATTAAGATTAGGGAGATTAGGACATGGTGTATCATCTACCAAATTCTTCACATAATCCAAAAGATTAATAAGACTACCACATAAATCTTTAATGAAGATTTTAAAAGTAGGCAGACTAGTGTCAGTTAACTTCACAAAAGCATAAGCAAGAGCCAAGTGAAGGATCATCAACATAATGAAGTGAATGATACTCTCATAAAAATCATAAGTATTATAAAGAGATGCTAAAAGAAGAGTAATAAAGAACATAACTACACACCAAAGCATCTTAATGATCACCATAGAAAATGAAATGCAAGAAATATTTTTGGATTTTATTGAATATATAGATTTTTTTGTATTTTTGAACTTTAGAATGCAAGAGCATAAACTAAACCTAATCTAAAAGGCAATCTAACACCAAAAAGAAAGAGAGTAAGCACGTCGGGTTCACCAAAATGAATATGGGTAAAATGAGATCACACCTATTCAAATGTGTAATGTGTGGGGAAATATGAGATCCACTCCTAAATCCAAATTCCCAAAGGAGAGATCCAATTTGATCAACCAAAAGGTTAATACACAATCAAATCAATCTATGGATAATATGAAAGAGAGAGAGAAACCCTATATTTCCTTATGGTAGAATTGAAGTGTTTAGAATTTGAAATAATTGAAATGCAAGTACTAACCTCAAATTATGATAAATCTAGAAAATGCCAAATTCTGATGTCTATGTGTACTTTCAGGCAAATCTGCAACCTATTTTGGACTGGAAATGCCAAGATGGAGAAAACCTAGAAATATTTTTCCAAGATGAGCTCAGGTCAACTTTGACCCTCATAAGAGGTCAAAGGCTAGATTCTTTGTTTAAAGGTCGATTATTATTTTGTTCACAGATCTCAGAAGTTCACCAAAAAGGGTATCCAAATTCGCTCTCAGATCCAAAATCCCATACATGTACTTGCAAGAAAGAGAGGATTTTTGTTATTTGTTTAAGGGGTTTGCCTTGGTCAAACCCCAGTTTGGAATCAACCTTAATATTGGAATTGAAATAAGAATGCTAGAAAGTAGTAGAAATGGATCTAACAATGAAGCTATGACATTCAATAGATATGCAATTGTATTTTGAATGTAAACAAGTATATTGATATGAAAGCATGAACATCAATAAATGTAAATCAAACCTCCATGATTGTATGCTTGGAATCCACCTTGATAGAATAATGAATGGATCTTGAAGGAAGATCACACCATCATGATGGCTAGATCTTGGGTTTGAATGATGAATCTTGAATGTTTGAACCAAATCCCTTCAATGGCTTCAATGCTTGAATCCTTGATCTTCAATGGAGAACTTGGATGGAGTAGAGAAATTGAATTCTTGAATGAATGCTTTCACTTTATCACCTTGAGAGCTTGAGAGCAATGAAGATATGAATGATGGATGATGAAAATGAGAGAGGAAGGCCTCCTATTATAGCAAGCTAGGGCACAATCCTCTAGAGGGGCCACCTTGGAGAATTAAATCCCAATTAGGTCCTAACCTTTAGAAAATATACCTAGATTAAATGTAATTAAAGGATTTACCATTTCAAAACCCGAAATAGCCAACCCAGAGGCGGGAAAACAAATATCCCCAAAACCCAATAGCCGAAAATCAAGGAATTTGGAAATTTAAAAGAGGGGGGGAAAATTGAGGTTGTAACTGACCTAGTCAGGTATGAACTCAATCCTAACCTAGTCAGGTTTGAGCTTGATCTTGACCTAGTCAGGATCAACCTCAAATTTGACCCTGGGCCCAGATCCAATCAGGACAAGAGGTCCCGGGGATACCCGAAGACCTAGAAATGATATCAGAATGGGACAGAATACTAGGGATAGGCACAAATCCTATGATGAATATGATGAAGGCTAGGAGGACCTATTTCTAAGTCCTACCTAGAAAATAGAGCCATGGAAGAGGGAAATTAAGGAGAATCCTTGGGATCCTAACCCTAATTTCACCTAGAATGAAGAAGAAAAGAAGTGGAAAGTGGGGAGAAAGCCAAATCAAAGAAAAGATCAATTCAAGGCATCTTATATGATCCCAAACTATTTACTTGGAGGGATAAACACTCTTAACATGGAATTTCTTCCATTTTTAGATGATACAAGACTAACCATGACATAAACTAGGAGATTCAATGACTAGGAAAAAGATAATAAAGGACTCACCACTATCACTAGTTCGCTAAAAGACTTGAAGACATGGAAAAATATTGCATGATTCAGCAAAGACAAGGAAAAGAAAGACCATGTGTAGATTATAAGACTTAAGTGACTAGAAATTAATGTGCAAATATAAGGAACTAGGGCACACTTGAGACAAACTGAGAGAAAGATCACACCAAGGCCAAAATACTAAGGGCAAGGGTTTACCAACACAAATATGATGGATTTTGAGAAATTCTAAAGCCTTAAACTAGACAAAGCATATGAAAAGATGAAGGACAAGGACCTAGAGCCAAAAACCTCATAAAACCTAAAATATATCCAACAGAATCTCCAACAAGAGGGCTCCAAAGAGATTGAATCCTTCAATGGCTATTAATGGATCTCCTTGATGAATTGGATTTTGAATACTTGAATGCTTGGATGCTTGAGGATAAATGAATGCTTAAATCATTTCCTTCTCCTCCTTTCTTACTTGAAGATTTCTTGATAATGAAAAATAGATTGCAAAAGATGCTTGATCATGGATGTTTTTCATAAAGAGTGGTCTATGAAAAGTGGATGTCAAAATGAGGGAGGAAGGCTTCCTTTTATACTAGTCCAGGGAAAAAAATTCTAGAGAGGCTGACATAGGAGAATTAAATTCCAATTAAGCCTTAACCACTATAAATGGACCTATATTAAATATAATTTAAGAGTTTACCATTGTAAAATTTGAAACAGCTGACCCGGAAGTAGGAAATAAAACTTTCCAAAGCTCGACATCCTGAAACCTCTGAAATCTAAAATTTGGACATAGGATCAGGGTCAAGGTTGAATTTGACCTAGGTCAAAGTCAAGGTCATCCTTGACCTAGGTAAAAGTTGAGGTCGACCTTGACCTAGAAGGTTGTCCTTGACCTTGAAGTCAAAGATATTAGTTTCTCAGGATGGAGTGCCACAAAGAGGCTAGAAATAGGTACAAAGAGAAGAAAAACAAGGGGAAAAAGCTAGATCTAGTCAAAGGCCCACTCAAGGCACTTGACATGTCCCTAGACCACCCACTCAGAGGGCTAAACCTTTCCTAAATGGAAGTGCTTCCATTTTTTGATGATACATTTATCCCCCACTTTAGCAAGAGAATGGACTCAATGCAAACTCTTGGTAAAGGAGATCATAATGAAAAATATTATCTTATTGAAATCAAAGGGAAAAAGAATCCTCAAGCCACTAGGGACTCAATTCTTCATCAACTCCAAGATCACAATAAGAGAGACATCTCTAGGAGAGAGAGAGAGAGAGAGAGAGAGAGAGAGAGATTATCTCACCCAATGAGAGCTTATATCTCATTGTCAACCACACAAGGAAACAAAGAAACTAGAAAAATGAAATTGAACTGCCTAGTGAATGTGGCTACTCACTAGTCAATCCATCAAAGATTCATCCCTAGGAATATTCTATTCCACAGGAGTAAAACCAAAAAGCAAAAGAGATCCAGTCTTAAGGACACCTTTGACCTTAAGGGATCAAAATTTTGAAACTAGAGGGATCAAGAGATCCTATAAAATGAAAATCCATGCTTTAGGGATTAGTTACTAATCCATAAAGGGAAAAAAGAGCTTTGAAATATATATATATATATATATATATATATATATATATATATATATATATATATATATATATATATATATATATATATATATATATATATATATATATATATATATATGAAAGTGTGTATGTGCAATAGGTGAGTAGAGCATATGCCCCCACATTAAAGTCATTGCTAACACTGTAATAGGAGCAATTTCTTGACAGAAACATAAACCACTCCAATGATTACATTTCCACTATGAGATGCCCCCAAACAAAGATCAATCAAGGGAAATACCACAAAAACATACAAAGAACACAGAAGGGATCTATCTGCCATGGGGTTAGTATGATCATAAGATAATATGTATATGATATTATTGCAAATGAATTGACATCATTCCCCAAAGAAAGTAGAACTACAATCACAATGGAGGAAAGATCACATAAAAAATACAAAGAAGAATCTTTTTGGACCATGACATGGAGACCAAAAAGAATCAGTGCTACCAAGTCATGAATCCAAGTAGATTAAACAAGGAAACATTTACAAACACTAGCATAGGTACAACATAACATGAAACAACATATAGAAGAGTAAAGATACATATATAGGAATAGTACAACAAGTTTGATTCTTTTATCACCTTGCACCAACAAAGTTACAAGGGTCATATAAAACAATCTAACAAACATTTAACAAACACATTACGAGAGAAGCAGAGTACAACAAAAAAACACACAAAAAGCTACCACATAGGACTAGCCAATCAAGCGTGCCACCTACTCTCTCCATCTTGTTCTATATCATTTAGGGAAGGTGGGTAACTCACAAGAGGGACTATATCCAACACCATAGGAATGATAGCCAAATGCAAACAAGGATCCTCTTGAGAATCATAATGTTCGATACTAGGTGTAAGTGTTAATTGTGATGAAAGCATATTAGGTAAATCAATGTCAATATCAATAGTCTCCTATTCATTAATAACATCATTATTATCATCAAGAGTATCTTCTTCATTTAGATTAATCAAAATAGGATCTAAGATACGAATAGAATCATCATAACCTTGCATCTTAACATCATTATTAGCAGTAAGTTCTTCTAACACATCATGCATAGATTAATCAAAAGAAGGTAAATAACTTTGAATAACATAAGTATGGGCTTTATCTTGAGCATGATGCTGTAGACATGGAAAATTGGCAAAGGCTTAAATCAATCAAAAGGTGCATCAAGTCATCAAAATAGCACGAAAAATTGATAAATGGAACAAAGGCAATTCAAATCAAAGAAAAATTCAATTAAATGATTAAATGATTAAATAAAGCTTGAAAAGGGGAAAAACACTAAGAAATTGATTAAATTCAATTAATGACATAGTTGTTGAAAGCAAAAATCAAAATGAACCTCTTACCCTTCATGGCTAAATTTAATTACTTTAATTAATTAATAAATATGAAATTCCCTCAACAAAGGAAAAAGGAGACAAAATGGACACAAATCACTCACTTTTGTTGAAATGGTCCAGCCTTTTGAAACCATTTAAATGTTTGTCCCCCCAATTTAGGGACAAAGCAAAGCCAATTGACCTTACCCAAGCATAACCATGGTTATTTCACTCTACCCCCTACCCTTGGGAAAATCTTATAAATAGAAGGCATTTTGAGGCATTATTCATCCACTCCATATCTTTGAATTACAGAAAAGCTCTTGCAATTTGCATCCACACCACTCACTTAGCATTGTCATTGATATTTAGCTTAAATTGTTGATCATTTTAGAGATTTTCTTATCAAATAGAGCTAGAATTTGATAATTAGATCTAAATTTGCATATCATATAGCTTAATTCTCATCTTTAGAGTGTCACTAGTGAGGATCATAGCTGAGAGCCTCATTTACCACTTTATTTTAGAGATCCATGAGATGTTGATAGATTAATTGTGCATTTGTTAGATTATTTTGCTCTAATTCTTGTTGTTCTTAGTTAATCTTGTAATTTCATGAAGGTGTAAATCACTCACACACAAATGGCGCCCACCGTGGGGCCCTAGGCCTCAAATTTATCATAATTTTCATGTTATTTGCAAAATTTAAGCTAGAATTGCATGATTTTGCTCACAGTTTGCAGGTTATAGGAAAGAAATCACGCCTGCCAATAAAGAAATCACGCCTACAGCAAAGAGATGTCGCTTATGAAAATTTAAATGTCGCCTAGAGTCTGAATGATCACACTTATCAGTCTTCAGAATCACGCTTCCGGAGAAAGAAATCACGCCTGCAAAAATTAAATTCTCGCCTCACGGACAAGAACCTGATGCCTTTGGCTATTTAGATGTCGCCTCGAAAGAATTAAAAGCCGCGGCCGAGGAATTATTTTCCGCCTGGTGTAAAGGGAGTTTACTGCATTTCGCATTTAATTTGTCGCTTTGAGTATTTCAAATGTCGCTTTGGATTAATTAAATGTCGCTTCTGTGAGTTAATTTGTCGCTTGAAATAAAGAGTTCACACGTTCATTTAATTTGATATCGCACTTATTTACTTTAATCTCGCTTGAGCCCCTTTTGGTGACACTCGCGGTTAAAGTAATTACGTTTTTATTAAATTAGATCTCGCCTTTAGCAAAAGAAATGTCGCCTGGTTTTGCATTTATATTGTATCAGAGTAATTGTTGTTGTCGCATGTATTAAAGATTTCACGCGTTTGCAAAATTTAATATCGCACTTGACTATTTTAATCTCGCTTGAGCCCCTTTTGGTGACGCTCGCGGTTAAAGTAGTCACGTCTTCATTAAATTTAATCTCGCCTGTAGTCTGGATGATGTCGCCTGACTGTATTTTCTCTATTTTGTCAAAATAAGGACTGTATGCTAACTTCACGGTCATTTTTTTTTGTCTCAGGTACATGCTCTGTCACAGAAAAGTGCTCAAAAATTATTTTTTTTCTTTTTTGCATGCAAAAAAGAAACAAAAAAGGACGTCCTATTAGAGTATACCTTGCACCTTTTGGATTTAATTTGCAAATATTTGAGTTCAAAATACATCAAGAGCATAATCAATTTGATCATTTTAAGCTTTTTGATTTTGGTTTCCCCTCACTTTGTATGAATTTGTGTTGACTAACTTGTTGGTGGAGGGAACGTTTTGCTAAGGTAAGGGAAGGATTTGGAGAGAAAATGAAAATTTACTACTTAAAAATGCGCCTAGCCTTTGCTAGCATCGTTTGAGGTATTTCTCTCATCAAGCTTGCAAAACTTCCCTTAAATTGTGGCATTTTCAAAGTTCAAAACATAGTTTAATCATTAAGAGGAAAGAATAAACACTTCAATTCTAAGAACCCCTTTGTCACGGGGTTGAAAAAGAACCAAATTTGATTGTGAGTGTTTGGGATAAGGAAAAAGCAATAGGGATATGCTCTTCACTCTTTGAGTGAATCAAATTCCCAAACTTGCTCTACCAAATCCATTTTTCATGCTTTTCAATGAATATGTTTAAAACTTAGTGGGCTCGCCTCCCGAGATTGCCTTAGAAGGGCCGGTGAGAGGGACAGCCCAAAGTGGGATACACTTGCTTTTGCCGCGAGAATCCGACCCACTATAAAATGAAACGCGGGTATCCTTAATGGGGTACACGACAAAAGGATTTTAGCTCTTTCGAACTTCCTCTAGTAGTCCTAACGGATTGCGCAAAATCGTGCTTTTGTGCGTGTGGGAAGCCCCTTAACATAGTTGGGGGATGAAAAGCTAAGATCTCTTTTGAACGGAAAACTTACTACATAACGGTAAAATAGCAAAACTACCTATTAGAGCCATGTTTACGAACCAATTATGTGCTAGGTAGATTGTGTGGAAGCTATTCTTGTGTTAAACCTGTGAAAACGTTCAAAAATATACACATTAGAGCATTCTAGGGATATGGTACCCAATTGATGTGTGTGTTGAGATTGTTTTTATTTTCAAACAAGATATTCAAAAGTTATTGATCAAAACACCATTAAAATTTTAAACCATTTAAAATTGATCAAAAACTTTTACCTTATTCCAAAAATAGCTTATCAAGAGAAGAAAGTCAACATACCCTTAAAGTTTGTTCATGCCTATTATTACAAGGTCACTCTCTATAAGGAAAGCATTACAAACAGACGGGACCTACAACGGAGAAGAGCTCCCATTTCCAAAGAACACTTTCATTACTTCACGAGTGACTGAAAATCCCACTAAGGCAAAGGACATTAACAACATGTTTAGTGGTACCCTAGGAAATATCGATCCCACTAACCAAGGGAACAACATGAATGGGGGCATAGATCCCAATAACAACCAAGGAAACAACATGAATGGAGGTATGGATCTTAACAACAATCAAGGAAATTCTAATAATGGAGGAAGAGACCCTAATTCTCAAGAGGCAAATTCACAAGGCAACAACTTATTGCCTCCTCATAATACAAACTTACCCCCAACTACAGAAGAAGCCATGATTGAAAGAGCATTAGAGGCAAGACAATGTCCTTATTTCATAGAACTAATGAAAAAGACCATGCTTATGGATAAAGAAAAACACTTCATGGACTTAATACAAACGGGGGTAAAGCTACCTAAAGATTTTGACATAGAACAATTAAAGCCCAAGGAAATAGAAGACCCTATGGAAGCAATGAGGAAACAATTCAAGGCATTACAAATGGAAATTGACAATTTGAAACAAAATGGGGCTCCTAAGCCTTTCTCTATTGAAACATTATGTCCTTTTCCATTTGATAAGAGTTTGGTCATGGTGCCTTTTCCCATTAATGTAACATTTCCTAAATATGAGAGATATGAAGGAACATCTGACCCACATGATCATCTTCGGGGGTTTTGTGCATTGAGTCTTGAATTCATGCATGAATCAACCTATTTAATGAGACTATTCCCAAGAAGCTTGGGAGGAACAGCCATGGATTGGTTTTCAAAACTACCATCCGGCATAAAATCCTTTGAAGAGTTAGCATCTAAATTCGTGACACATTACTCTTATAACATCAAACATGAGGTCACCATGATAACGTTATGTAACACGAAGCAACAAGATGGAGAAGCCTTTCTCACATTCTTGCAAAGATGGAGGACTGCATTTGCTAGATATCCAAGAAGTGTACCGGAGAAAGAAAAAATGGATATCTTTATTAACGGTTTAAGAAGCGAGCTGAATTATAGACTAAGGATGCAATGTCCCAAAACCTTTCAGGATCTAATTGATAACAGAATTACAACAGAAGAAGTGTTGATTAAGAGTGGAGAGTTGAAATTGCACAAGGAAAATAAGAATAACTCTAACTCCAACAACAACAATACCAACAATAACAACAATCCAAATAAAAGTTGGTACAACAACAATAGCCGTTATGCTGCAAAGAATAACAACAAAGGTATTGTTAATGATGGTGTAGTGGAATCCAGCAACTTGAAGGTGATTCCATTTGCCCTTACAAAGACACCAAATCAAGTGAATAATGCTAATCAAGCATATAATGCACCTTCCAACAATAACAACAATGCCAATAAGAATAATCAAGGAAACAAGGATCAAAACAGAAAGTATGATAAGTATTTGAAACCCACTCCTGCAAGACACTTTACACCCTTGGGAGAATCACTTGAAACTGCATTAAAGGCTCTCATAGCTAACAATGTTATTGCATTACCCGCTATTAAACCTTATGAACCAGACCACAAGCCAGGTTGGTGGGATGCTAAGCATCATTGTGAATATCATAGGATTCGGGGGCACCCTACAAATGAATGTTTACAATTAAAGAATGTGGTACAAGACTTGATAGATAATAACATAATCACTGTTGATGGACCCCAAAATAATGAAGATCATACGGCCTTCAAACAACCTTTTTACAAACATGATAAAGGTGAGTCATCAAATGGCAAGAAACAAAGCGCCAATAATCTCAACTTTGCGCCATCATATGATCATATTGTTAATGCTATCATCATTAATGAACAGCCTCAAAAGGAAACAACAAATGTCATTACAAGAGGGCAGAATTCTAGAATGACTTTACAAGGGATAGTCCCTCAAAACACCAATATCCCACCATCCAACATTGTGGTCAAACAATCTCCTACAACAGCAAGACCTTATAGTTTGGTAGACCAATTGCAACGTACTCCAGCACAAATCTCAATCTTAGAGTTATTGAAGTTGTCACCAAATCATAAAGAGATTTTGGAAAAAGCTTTGGAAGAAACACATGTTTCTACTACCTTAGGGGAAGAAAAGTTTCAAAATATGGTAGGACATCTTGTGGCTCCTCATTGTCTTTCATTTTCAGATCAAGATGACATGTCTATAACTCATCCTCAAAATTTGCCATTACATATAGAGGTTTTGATCGAAAGGCATAGAGTCAAAAGAGCCCTTATTGATGGAGGGGCTGGCCTTAACATATGCACATTGAGTCTTGTAAAATCCTTAGGTTTATCTGAGTCTTGCATTGACCCTACAAAGAAAATCACCATAAAAGCTTATGATGAGGCTGAAAGAGCTTCTAAAGGCATGATTGTGTTGCCCATCCAAGTGGGACCAGTTAAGAAGGAAACCAAATGTCAAGTGTTGGACATGAAATTAACCTATAACATTTTATTGGGAAGACCTTGGATTCATGAGATGCAAGCTGTCCCCTCCACATACCACCAATGCATCAAGTTCCCATACATGGGTGAAGAAATCACAATTGGAGGAGACTCAAATCCATTTCAATATTGTAATGCACTCAAACCCTTGCATGAATTATACATTCCACATAATCGTGAAGGAGTTGTTCCAAGAATCACCAATGAAGATGCACAAAATCCTCTTCAAGCTAGCTCAACTACATCAACTAAGGGCAAGGAAAAAGTGAGCTACGAGGGTCCAAATGTGATGGAAAGTCCATGTGTGGCACCTAAATTGGAAACAGTGATCTACAAACCTACTAAAGAGGAAAAAGAACAAGCTAAAGTAGATCATTACCAATACATGAGTGAGATGATGAACAAATTTGACAAACAATGCAAGATTAGTTCAAAAGGGGTAGGAGAATATTCAGTTTCTCTATTTGACATGCCCATGTCTCCTAAATCACGTGGAAAACCCTCAAAAGAACATCTTCCACATAAGTATAATTCTTATTTTGTGAGGGAAGATAGAAAAGCAACATGGGATAAGGAAGAGGATGATGTCCTTCAATGGCTTTATCATGATGAGGATGGTACCCTAGACACTCCCATGGAAAGAATTCAGCATGTTAATATACAAACAGAACAATATGGGAAAGGATTTGATATTATGCAAAAGATGGGATACAAAGGAAGAGGACCCCTAGGCCAAAGAAATAGAGGATTATTAGAACCTATTGAACCTATTTGGAGGGCAAGTCATGAAAAATCCGGAGTAGGTTTTCAACATAAGGGAGAAAGTTCAAGTCCAATGCATGATTTTCATCCTCAAATAAATGCATTAGAATCCGAAGGAGATAGTGATGATTCTAGAGATTATGAATGGGATACTTTATCAGATGAGTCATGTCAAGATAAAGAAGTCATTGTTATACATACTTATGCAAAAATCCCAAAACAAGATGCTCCAATTAATGAAGAATCTTCTATTCAAAGGCCTAATATAGAACAAGCATCTAGTAGTGGAGCATGGATAGAAACATTTTGGACACCTTCAGAGGAGGGAAATTCAAACGTTAGTTTTAACCCGCTGGTGGCTTTTCCCATATTGTTTCCCGTAGAGGTCGACGAGGATTCAAGCGAAGGGGACTTTGACCCTGCTTCCATGGATCATCTTGAGGAAGCGCACATCATAGACCTAAACGATACAATGTATGAACCCTCAAACGAAGTGATGTCCATAAATCCTATTGATGATACCTTACCCAATAATTCCTTAATTTTGATACATCCAGACCTCATTGATTGGGATCAAACTGAACCACATGAATTACTTTACTTCCCAAATGACCAAGCCACAAACCAATACCTCAATGCGGTTGAACCCTCTTTCACCAACGAACTCAATACAGACATGATGACAACAGTAAGGGTCCAATCTCTTAGTCAAAAAAAAGAAAAAAGAAAAAAAAATAAAAAAATGAAAAGTTCTATTGGTGAAAACCCAACTGTGGCACCATTAGAACCAAAAACAATGAAAATAAAAGATGTTTCTTTTGGTGAAAACCCAACTATGGCACCATTAGAAGAGAGATTGGATACTTTGCCTGAACATGAAGAAGAACGGTCATCTATTCTTATAGAACCGATAGAAAAAGTTAACATTGGCACGGAACTAGAGCCAAAGGTTGTACACTTGGCTGCATCACTTACATCTATTGAAAGAGAGGACTTTATCAAATTCTTCCAAGAACAACAAGTAAATTTTGCATGGTCATATGCCGATATGCCTGGATTGGATCCTGATTTCATAATGCATCATCTGAATGTTAGACCCGAAGTTAAACCTGTAAAGCAAAAACTAAGGAAAATGCACCCACATGTGGCTCTTCTAGTCAAGGCAGAATTGGAAAAATTGTTAAAGGTGGGATTCATAAGAACAATAGCATATGCTGATTGGATCTCTAACATTGTGCCAGTTACTAAACATGATAAATCTATCCGTGTGTGTACGGATTTCAGAGATTTAAACCTTGCATGTCCCAAAGATGACTTCCCATTGCCAAGCATTGATACCATAGTGGATTTGACAGCAGGTCACACAATGTACTCATTAATGGATGGATTTAGTGGCTACAACCAAATCAAGATTGCTCCCGAAGACCAAGAAAAGACAGCATTTACTTGCCCTTGGGGTACCTTTTGTTGGAATGTTATGCCCTTCGGTTTAAAAAATGCTGGAGCTACATATCAAAGGGCCATGACAACTATTTTCCATGACATGATGCATACTTTTTTAGAAGATTATGTGGATGACATTCTAGCAAAATCCCACAATAGAGAAGAGCATTTACAAATCCTAAGAAAAATATTCATTCGGTTAGAACAATTCAAAGTTAGACTAAACCCAAAGAAGTGTGCCTTTGGTGTCCAATCCGGCAAGTTATTGGGTTATATAGTGTCAGCAAAAGGCATTGAAGTTGATCCTGAAAAAGTACAAGCAATTCTAGAAATGGAGATTCCAAGAAATATTAGCCAAATGAGGTCACTACAAGGAAAGATTCAATCAATAAGGAGATTTATCTCTCAATTAGCAGAAAAGTGTCACTCCTTCACCAGATTGTTACACAAGGACACTACATTTATGTGGGATGAAGAATGTGATAAGGCCTTTGCTACTTTGAAGACTTATTTGATAAACCCACCTATTCTTATGTCACCTATCAAAGGTAAAGAACTATTGTTATACATATCAGCCACAGAAAGGTCTCTAGGCATATTGTTGGCACAAGAAGATGAGCAAGGAAAAGAAAGGGCAATCTACTATCTTAGTAGAACCTTAATAAAATATGAACTCAATTATTCATTCATGGAAAGAGCATGTCTAGCAGTGGTTTTTGCATCTCAAAAACTAAGACATTATATGTTGATGCATAAGATCAAATTAATTGCCAAGATTGATCCTCTCAAATACTTACTAAGTAAAACTGCCTTAACAGGTAGAATAGCAAAATGGGTCATGATCCTAAGTGAATTTGACATTGAATATGTTGATAGAAGAGCAATTAAAGGACAAGTGATAGCAGATCACTTAGCAGATAACCCAATGGAGTCTACACAAACCATGCAAATTGAATTTCCAGATGCAGAAATTGTCAACATAGAAGCAAAGACATGGAAGTTATATTTTGATGGATCTTACACACAAGGAGGTTCTGGAGCAGGTATATTATTGGTTACCCCTCAAGGATACACCATTCCAAAGTCTTATAAACTCTTATTTCCATGCACCAATAATATAGCGGAATATGAGGCATTAGTCATTGGCATCAAAATGGCTTTAGAATGGAGTATTGCAGAATTACAAGTGTATGGAGATTCCCAACTCATAATCAATCAGGTTAATAATGAATACAATACCAAGGACATAACATTGATGAAATATAAAACCTTGATTGATGGATGGAAGAAGTACTTTGCTTTGATCACATTTGAACAGATTCCAAGAGAAAAGAATAGAGCAGCAGATGCCATGGCTACCTTGGCTTCATTGTTACAAAAACCAGATCAAAATGAGAAGTATGAGTTCTTGGTGGAAGAGTTGGTAAAACCGGCATTTAACCTTCCATAACTTCCAATGAGCATATTGAAAATCAAGAGCAAAATACCTTCGCTACACAATTCAAAGATCCTTGTCAAGATAAAAGTATCCCATCATTTCCTTGTCATATTCCTCCATGTTCACCTCAAGAAACCATCATTCTTCCAAATCCCTTGCATGATAATGCATCCCTTCAAGCTACAGTTGACCCTATCAAATGTGTTCCTATCAAAGCTACTCATGAGCCTATTAGTATAAAGATAAATCTTAAAGATGAGAACGTTGACGATGGAGCTCCTTCCAAAGATATTGATATCCCTTTCACACCTTATATTCCTCCATTCAAATACAACCACATACCTCCACTATCCTCCAAATCCATTTTGGGTTCCTATGTCCCAAAACAAAAGTCTTCATCCCTTCCATCCATACTAGGTCCATATATTCCCCCATCAACTATTCCTATCATCCCTAGCTATTCATGCACTTACCCTACCATGTATCAAGATCAACAAAGACACACATACTTGAAGAATGTCCAAACACCAATCCATATGAACCATCCATATTATTCCTATTCATCCACAATTCCTAAGTCTTTTGGAAGCAATGTTGATTTGCAACATAAAAAACATAAATCCAAGAATCCATATGTGCATAAAAATCACAATGTCCCATCTAATCGACATGTGAATGAAAAGAAAAATGAAATATCCAAAAGGCCGCAAAGGTCCACCAAGCAAAAAGAAAAAAATAAAATGTGGGTTCCTAAATCCCTCATTGAAGAAATGCATTCAAAAGCATTCCAAAAGGAAGAAAAAGCAAAGAATATGTGGATTCCCAAGTCATTGTTGAAAGACTTGCACACAAAAGAAGAATCAAAATTGACATTCAAGCTTCCAAAGGCTTCCATTCCATCTCCTGCCAAACATCCTTCATATTCTTACATCCCAAAATCCACTACCTCAAAAAAATCCTTATCTTCGTCATCTATTGTTCCTCCATTATTCCACCACTCTTCAAAGTGTGTGTCAAAGTTGATCTTGCCAACATTTCCATCTTCAACATACCTTTTTCTTATCCTCACATTCATTTTCTAATGCATACTTTCCATCCTTCCATCCCTCTTATCAATATCTTTGAGCATCCTAGTCATACCCATGGTTTATTATAGCATATCTTTTAGAGGAGCATTGTCCAAAGATTCTAATGTTGGGAAAATATTGAAAAATACAAAAAAAGAAAAAAACAAAGAAAAAAAGAAAAAAATGAAAAAAGAGAAAAAGTGCCTTGGTGAAAACCTAGCAATAGGCACCTTGGTAGCAAAAATAAAAAGAAATAAATCTAGGGTGAAAACCACTTCTTGTGGCACCTTAGACAAGTACCATGATGAAAACCTGGCAAACAGGCGTCATGCGTAATTCTTCCTTCTTGCACTCTACACTTGGGGGTAAGTTTCATCCATGCCATCTTCCATCTTCCTATCATTTACCTCACTTTCATCCATATTTCCTCTTTCACCTTTCATCTTGACAAGGTTGAACACATCCATGAGCAATGAGTATCTTAACATCCGTTATCCTTTCCATCAGCTTATGTACTTGTTGCATCCATGTTACCCTATCATGATCTTGCTTATCCCAAATTCACCTTCATTATTCCTTGACAGCTTTTTCATAATCCCAAAACATCCCTTCATAGCCTTCATCACTCCTTTATCCAGATTGTGTTATCTTATCCACATCTTACCCAAATTGACCCTTGGTCTTGATCAAGATGAACTTTAAAAAAAAAAAAATTGTTATCAAAAACTTCTTGACATGTCCACTCTTTTGGATCACTCCTTTTCATGGCAGCAGATCATTATCCTATACACTATCTAGCCCTGCACAATTGGCTTTCATGGCTTATCCAAAAACATGCTTCACATTGCTATATCATTTTTTCCTTAGCTTGGGTACTCTTGAGGAGATAGTCCTATGGGTCACATTCGCATACTTCTTCCATCATAGCCTTTCCATCTCTAATCCATCAGCTTGCAAATCCATCTTTCATGTCCTATATCTTGCTAGACATTGGGGGCAAACCAATGTGATCTTGTTTGAGAGCGGGTAAAAAGGACAGCATGAAGTGCTTTCTAGATGCATCTTGCATAAACCGAGCTTCGGCAATATTTTGAAAGTTTGTCCTAGTCCAACATTTTTTCTATCCAACTGGGGCATTTGATCTTAATCAGCGGATTTCAACAAACAAGCATGAATTCACATGAAGCAAGGCATTAACTCAAAAGGATTCAATAGTACAATATTTAGTCACATCAGAGGGAATTATCAGAGTTTCAGAAGAGAGAAGAAGATTTTCGTGAACCTTTGATGGATATCATTGTTCACTAACCAAGAATTCGATTACCACAACTTGATCCATGAGCCTTCATTGACTTTATTATTCGGGATTAAAAATTGACAAAACACTTTAAAAAGATCAGAATGCTTGGAAATACTTTTTGAAAATCATGAAACAATGCAAAACACTTGAAGCTTTCTTTTGATGATCTTTACTTACATTGATTTTTATCACATCTTTTTAGCTAATCGATGATGTTTCGACTAGATTGGTAATGATGGAGACATGATATTTTTCTTGCCTTTGAGTGACTGTCTTGAGGGATATCCAACAACTTGTGTGAATTTGTCTAACGACATGGTCACCAAAGAACCATCGAGGACTTTCATATAGGGTGGAAGGTTGACCTTTGCTTGTTTATGCAACATTGAATTCGTTGAACCTGGTATTCATACTCTCATAGTTGGTTTATTCGACTAGTGTGGGTTGTACTAGTTCAAAAAGGAGGTTACCAAATGCGATAAAAAGTGGTATTCATATCATCATGTCAGTGGGCAGTGGTGATTGTACTTTCTTTCCGGTCCCGAAGTGCTCAATGATGAAAATTTATCCTCAAGGCATTTATTTGCTAAAAGCTAGTGACACTTAGCTGCATTGCATTGCATTATCATGGAAGGTTAATTGCATTATCATGTTAGATTAATTGCATGTGCATTTGTTTGTAGTATTTTTTCCAAGGGAAAAGGGGGTTCATTCAATTGAAATCTTGATCAGTCATAAAATGGGTCATTCAATCAAGAATCAAGGAAAGTCCATAAATCATAAGTGTCCGTAATATCAAAGATCCATGAACTTTGTCTAATCAAAGATACAATGTCATCAAAGTGATACATCAATGTCCTGATCAATAACTGAAATATCATGATACGATATCAACAAACTAAAAGAGCTCCATAATCAATCATCTCAATAACATGTACTCTAGCTGGGTCAAATCCATGACTTAAATTCAAATAGCCAAGAAGCTAAGGTCCGTATATATATATCATTTATGAAAATGTGTCTGTTTCGCAAATCAAGGGAATCATATCAGTATTTTATATCAATGAGTCATCTTACGTCAATCAATCATATCAAAGTATTAAGCAATCACACCCAGTACCATCATTCGTGTCTCTGTGTCCTGAGAATGAAGCAGCAGTATCAAATCATATCGGTTTTCACACTAATTGATTTATCCCATATCAGTTTTACTATCCTATGAGATTGACAAATCACATTCATTGGTACCATTATCCTGTTATCCTAATCACTTGTTTTGCTTAACTACAACAGACCTATCTATCTTGGATATGCAAATTTGTGAGTCATGGCATATCATCAATATTTTTCAGAAATCAAAACATATTCCAACTATTCAAAATCATTCAAATCAAGGAATTAATATGTTTTATTTCTGAGGGGGCATCAGAGTATCAAATGGGCATCACATCAAAACATTTACCAGTGGGGCATATCATATCATATCATAGCAGTATCATATCAATTTCATATCAGGAGGCAAATCAATTGCATATCAGTTTCATATCAAATCTGTCATCATATCAAAACCTATCAACATATCAGCAATCAATTAACCCAGGACCTTTATTAGTGAACCCAGGACCTATCATCATATCAGGACCCATATCATATCAGAGGCATCAGAATCATATCAGCACCATCATCAGAGGCACATCATCGTCATCAGGAAGTACATCAATCAGAACGATCAGAGGCATATCAGAACCAAGGACCCGAATCAGATCATCATACTAAGGGAATCTTTGAATCGGTGTTCTTCGCACATCGACTCAAAGAGGGGCATTTGTAGACATGGAAAATTGGCAAAGGCTTAAATCAATCAAAAGGTGCATCAAGTCATCAAAATAGCACGAAAAATCGATAAATGGAACAAAGGCAATTCAAATCAAAGAAAAATTCAATTAAATGATTAAATGATTAAATAAAGCTTGAAAAGGGGAAAAACACTAAGAAATTGATTAAATTCAATTAATGACATAGTTGTTGAAAGCAAAAATCAAAATGAACCTCTTACCCTTCATGGCTAAATTTAATTACTTTAATTAATTAATAAATATGAAATTCCCTCAACAAAGGAAAAAGGAGACAAAATGGACACAAATCACTCACTTTTGTTGAAATGGTCCAGCCTTTTGAAACCATTTAAATGTTTGTCCCCCCAATTTAGGGACAAAGCAAAGCCAATTGACCTTACCCAAGCATAACCATGGTTATTTCACTCTACCCCCTACCCTTGGGAAAATCTTATAAATAGAAGGCATTTTGAGGCATTATTCATCCACTCCATATCTTTGAATTGCAGCAAAGCTCTTGCAATTTGCATCCACACCACTCACTTAGCATTGTCATTGATATTTAGCTTAAATTGTTGATCATTTTAGAGATTTTCTTATCAAATAGAGCTAGAATTTGATAATTAGATCTAAATTTGCATATCATATAGCTTAATTCTCATCTTTAGAGTGTCACTAGTGAGGATCATAGCTAAGAGCCTCATTTACCACTTTATTTTAGAGATCCATGAGATGTTGATAGATTAATTGTGCATTTGTTAGATTATTTTTCTCTAATTCTTGTTGTTCTTAGTTAATCTTGTAATTTCATGAAGGTGTAAATCACTCACACACAGATGCTTCTTATGACATTCATTAGTAGATCGATTATGTTTTTTCTTGTTTGAAATATGTTGAGAACTAGAAGGAACAACTACGGGATCCTTCACAGGTTCTATAGGAGGATTAGTAGGATTCTCAGTAGACTAACAAGAAACACTAGGACCTTGATTAATAGAACTAGAAGCCATAAATAAAGGAGGTATGGAAGGTGTAGGAAAAAGACCATGATAAAAATCCATTGGTGGCATGCTTAACTCAATAATCTTGTGATGCTTATAGGCTTGATATGAGAAAAAAAATTATCGGGTCAAGAAGGACATGAATTAGGTATTGAAGGCCAAAATAAGTCAAGTGTAGGACAATCCCTGGGCCTAGAAGGTTGATATAAGCTATGGTTAATTCAAGATTGAGGATACCATAGAGGAGATTAACACCTTGATCACTATCATGAAGAACTTTCTTAAGAGCCTCTATAGCTTGAATAGAATCTTGATTATGGTTTTCTTGAATAAACCAATTACCCATTTTATCAAGTTCAGTTGAACATTTTTGGAATTGTTCAGGAGGAACTCTTAAAGCATCATACTCATCATGAGATGAGTGAGAAGATTTTTTCTCCATAGTAGGGTTGGAATCATGAAGAATCAAATTGTCATCTGGAATCCTAAGGAAAGGAGAGGAAGACTCGAGATCAAAGGTGCCCATAAGTATACGACTTCATCTAACCGGAATATTATAGGTAGGGCTAGAGGTAGTAAAGCTCATATACCAATGCAATGAAAATGAACTAAACTAAGAAAACACAAAGAAAGAAAAAATGAATGTTTTTGTATTTTTATTTTATATGAGATGAAAACACATAAAAGAAACCTAATACATGCAATATTTAACACCATAAAAGAAAGATTTGTCTATCGTGGGTTCACCAAAATATAATATAATAAAACATGGTCACCCAAAATGTAGGTGATCAAATAGTGCTATCCTAAAAATGAAATTATGCGATGTGTAATAATATGATGATGATGGGAATATAAGATATACTTCTTAACCTCAAATTCCCAAAGGGAGATCCAAATTGATTAACCACAAGAGGATGGTCAATAAATAGATGAATCAATTGATGGAGAATATGAAGAAAGAGGATAACATTGTATTCTATTATGGAAAGTGTGTATTGAGATCTTTATTGAAAAAAAATACTAACCTCAAGTATGACAGATCTGGAAAATGATGTTTTCTGATGTCTGTGTACAGTTTTAGGGAATTCTGCAACCAGATCTAGACTGGAAATGCAAAAATAGAGAAAACCTAGAAACCTTTTTCTTTTCTAAGTGAGGTCATCCTTGACCCAAAAAAGGGGTAAGATCTTACCTTGGGGTAAAATATTACCCCACAAGGTCATCCTTGACTTGCACTATTCTGACAAAAATTATATTCGCGAATCTCAGAAGTTTGCCGAAAAGGGTACTCAGATCTGCACTAATATTCATTGTCCCACACCTGGAACTGCAAGAAAAAGGGTTTCATTTGTTGGATGAGGGTTTTGCCTTGGTCAAACCCTATTTTGGAATCAACCTTGAAATGTAATTTAAATTTCAATATATAAACAATGTAAATGGAACTATTCACCTTGCTTATGTTGAAATCCTTGTGGAGGATTCAAATCCTTGAATCCACAAGTATAGATGCTCCAAATGAAAGTAGAATTGAATATAAGATGTCTCAAATAAATTTTCTTAGATCTTCAACACCAATCTTGAATTGATCTTGGAATACGAAGAAGCTTGGATGAATGTGGATGGAGGAATCTTCAACAAGAGGGCTCCAAAGAGATTGAATCCTTCAATGGCTATCAATTGATCTCCTTGATGAATTGGATTTTGAATACATGAATTCTTGGATGCTTGAGGATGAATGAATTCTTGAATGCTTTCCTTCTTCTTCTTTCTTACTTGAAGATTTCTTGATCATGAAAAATGGATTACAAAAGATGCTTGATCATGGATTTTTTCATAAAGAGTACTCTATGAAAAGTGGATGTGAAAATGAGGGAGGAAGGCTTCCTTTTATACTAGTCTAGGGAAAAACATTCTAGAGAGGCTGACATAGGAGAATTAAATTCTAATTAAGCCTTAACCCCTAGAAATGGACCTAGATTAAATATATTTAAGAGTTTACCATTCTAAAATTTGAAACAGCCGACCCAAAAGCAGGAAATAAAACTTTCTGAAGCTCAACATCCCGAAACCTCTAGAATCTAATATTTGGACCTAAGGTCAAGGTCGAGGTCAACTTTGACCTATGTCAAATTCAAGTTTGTCCTTGACCTAGGTCAAATTCAAGGTTGACCTTGACCCAAAAGGTCATTCTTGACCTTGAAGTCAAAGATCTCAATTTCTCAGGATGGCATACTAGAAAGAGGCTGGAAACAAGTGGAGAGAGAAGTAGAATAGGGGAAAAAGATAGATCCAATAAAAGGCCCATTAAAGGCACTTGACATGATCCTAGACCACCCACTCAGAGGGCTAAACCTGTCCTAAATGGAAGTGCTTCCATTTTCTGACGATACACTCCTATACCAATCATTATCCTTAACTTCCAATTCACTTTTTCTCTAATTTGCAAAAGATATACATCTTCCTCTTTGAAATATTCCACCTCTACCTCTTTGTCTTTGCCTATGCCTCCTAGTCATATTTTATTTTCCCTTCATGAACCACTTAAAATCCTCTTCTACACTCCTAATCTATAAAAAATTGATTTATGTTGGAATTAGCAGAGATAGGGTACTGAGAGGGGAGGGGTGAATCAGTGCCCACAAAAAATTTTACTCATAAACCTTTCAGATCTATAATAGTAAACAATAGTAACCTTGCAAAATACCTTGTATCTAATGCATGTATCATTCATTCATTAAACTTGTGAAAGTAAACAACATGAAATCAACAATATAACAATCCTATAACACAAGTATTTTGGTAATGCAGAAACCCTTGTCTGAAGGTAAAAACTACAGTGGGGATGACACCCACAAATTCTTCACTACTACAGATAGAAAAGGTTTTCTTGTTAGGGCTACAAGTTTTGATCACTTCTAGTGATCTTACCCTGTTAGGAGTAACATATTAGATCAACTAGATCTACCTAGTGATAGGATTTTAGCAACACTACTTGAGTGTGCACTCAGTTAAGAGATTTACAAAAGATTGTCAAGTCTACTCTGTTAAGAGATTTAACCAAAACTATATTATAATTGTTAGAAAGCAATAGGTAATTATCTGTTGATGACAACTTGATTGTTTGATATAGATCAATAAAGTACTGATAAAATATCACCTTTACTGTGATGAATCTCTACTTTGAACTGCTCAGTTAGCCTTCTCTAATTCTGCTTAATCTGATTTCCTTTGTATACTATTTTTCTCTGTCAACTGATAATCTTGAAGTTAGGCAAGTGCTTCAAGTGCGTCTATGTTCATACATCAGTTCACACCAAAAATTATGTAAACATACAATTATATAGCATATTGATTTATGTTGCTTAACAAAAATTAGGATACAAATCTTAGACATAACCCTAAGATCTACGGTGTACAAAAATAACCTAGATCAAACTATTACATAAGATCTTCATTGCATTTAATGAATATCTCAACAATAAATGATCCTTGATCTTGGTAAAACATTTTCTGATTTATTGTAACCATTTTCTTAAAAGAATGTGCCATTCCTGATTACTATGCCATTTTCTTATGATCCTCGGTAAACACTATATAAACTACTCAGTGTTTATTCTAATGCTCAGTGTTTACTATCACTCGGTATCAGTGTCTAATGATGCTTAGTAAACTATCTGATGCTCGGTATATATACTTAACCATCTAGTCTTTTTTTCTTATAGGTACTGACTGACTTAATATAGGTAACTGACCAATATCTTTAGTAACCTTTGATACTAATGACAAACTTTTAATGCTCAATGGAGATAACAATCTCCCCCTTTGGCATTAGTATCAAAAATTGAATGTATATAGACCTAATGTCTCAAAATTTATATCTCTACCATATACAAATATACTTATCAAAATTTTCTATATATTCTATATAACTCCCCATCACTGCATGCTCCCGATAATGTGTAGTATACTTAGCATTTATGTACACATTTGGCATATACATTGATTTCCCCCTTTTTGATATGAATGCCAAAAACAAAATTTTTATAATTATAGCTTGTCAAAAATGTGTTGATGGGCTTTCTTCAATGACTCCAAGAGGTTTTCCCATTCCTCTTTCAAGTTTGTGAGAGCAATGTGCTCAAGATCGACTTGTGCATGCATGTCAAAGATGTTATCCAACACCGAAATTTCTAGTGTTGCAACAAGTTGCTCTTCCTTAACAATGTGCTTCTCAAAAAATTTCTAGTATGGAAGGAGTTCTATCTGTAACTCAGTAACCTGATCAATGATCTACTCTTCTTGTTTCTTAAGATCTGCTATCAACCACCTGAGTTCTTGAGCTCTGAGTATATGCATTGAGAAAGCATGTGGCTTGGTTGTAGCCGCATTTGCACTAGTTTTGATTTCATTTTCCAGTCCTTTTATCTTTTCACTGATCTCATCAGTGAAGGTTTCCACAGTGCATAGCTTTAGTAAGAATTGATAAATTAACTGAGTTATTGATTTGATCTCAGTTATTACCTTATTGTCACTTCTTGGCTGATTCTTTCTGCAAGTTTGTCTTGAATCTGTGACTCTGCCCATTCTTCTATTCACTTGTCAGTATCCACATTTGGGGCATTGATTCCTTTAGTAAGAGTGGCAATTTGGTCCATGATTGGTGTGTCTTCATCTATATGTACCTCGGGTACTACCTATCATAAGATATCTCTTACATTTTCCAATATCTCCTTGCTCTTACTCTCTTGTTTCAAGTTTTCTTGTCCTGCTTTCCTAGTGCATAACTCCCCATATTTTCTCAATTCTTCAAGGCTAAGGGTCCTCGGGTCACACTCAGATATCACAATGACTTCATCTAAAGTAACCAGCCCTTTACCTTTCTTCTTCTTCTTCTTCTCTGGTAGTAGTGGTGACTTATTGACAATGGTGACAAGAGCTTTGTCTTCTACCTTCAGAGTATCTTTCCTGGTTGACACACTATCTTCCTTCTTTTGTTCTTTAATAATCTGTGTATTGGTTGAATGAGTGGGAGCCTCAGATGCAGTGTTAGGTGGGGTCACCTTGGTTGCCTTAGGCTCAACTTGTGCCTTTGTTTCTATATCAATTGCCTCTTTTCCTTCAGGCTTATTTGTCTCTATAGGTGTCTCAGTCACTTGTTCTCCTATTGTGTCTTTAGGTTTCTCGAGGTCTAATCCATCAGGTTGCTCTTGTGAAAGAATTTCTATAACTTTAGCAAGAATAGGAAGCTCACTCGGTAGTGATGTAAATGCACATTCAGTGACTTGTGCTTCATCTTGAGTATTTGTAGGTGCAATATTCACATCCTCATAATCATCCTTATCATTAGGATCACCATTTGTGATGTCCTTAATGAGTACATCATCATTGGTTTTCTTCTTCAGGTGGATCTCTATGGGATCCGATGCATCCTGTGAAACATTTATATCTTCATTTTGCTAAATAATATTAATTACCTCAGTAGCAGATATACCAGTGTCCTTTTTCTTCTCAACTATAGTATCATCAATATAGATACCTTTTCCTTTGGATTGTTGTCTCTTCTTAGACAAATTGATGAATGCATTCTTCTCAGCTTGTTCTATGGCTTTAAGAATTGAATTCCATAAGAAATTACCAATTTCATCTACATCTATTGTATTTTCATCAAGTATTAACATAGCTAAGTTTTTCACAGTGAATCTTGCTTGATAGTTTTCCATGTGTTCATCAAGTTTTGCTAGGCTTAGATGTGGAGCTGCCTGGACTAGAGATCTTTCTCTCATTTTCTTCTCGGTGTCTAGTGCATAAGCCCATTTCTGATTTATTCTATCATCCAACTCCTTTGGTAGTGAAAGTTCAAATTCTAATGGAACTCTTTTAAATTTTATCATCATTTGGATGACCTCCTCCTTAATCTTTGTTTGATCTTCATTTGACATCTTGTCAAATTTGCTAAGTTCCAGATCAGAAAGGTCACCATTTTCAATTATATCTTTAATGATCTCATCAATTGACCTTACCTTGTTGCTGACCACTTTGAATTGATTGATATCATCTTCATTTTCTTCATCCTTAAGATCTTCTTTGCCTCTTATCAATCTTTGCCTTTTCTTTGGTGCTTCAACTATAACCTTAGCGTTTCTTTTAGCATAGGTCTTGTTGGTCATATTTTCAAATTTTTCCAAGATTGCTTTATTCCCTTGTTTCCTCGGTAGCTTTCCAAGTCTTTTTATCTTTTATCCTACAAGTTTTGTGTCCAAATGCCAAATTTGTATCCTTAATGTTGAAAACCCCAGGTGCTAGGTCAATTTCCTTGTAAAATCTAGAAAACCCTACAAAAGCTTGACCAAGTTCTAATTTGCCGTTACTTTTTTAGATGACTTAAGTAATCCTTCAAGAACTTGAACTTTAGATAACCACTTAGTCGCCTGATCTTAGAACACATTTGGCATATTCCTTTTAGTTCGGTGATTCAGAAAATGCTTTGTCACACAATCTCTACAAGCCTAGAGAATATTCCCTTTTATCATGAGACTCATCGATGTTCTTTGTCGCCAAGTCTCCCAATGATCTTTGCGAGATCTAGCAACAACCACTGATGAATATTTCACAGATAAACTATAGTCTCCAAATCTCTAGATGTGGAAAACATGTAGTCGGGTAATCTCTTTATGGAATGATGAGGTTATAAAAGTTTTGGTGATCACAAGACTCACTGATTGGTTTCCAAATCTCTAAATAAAGGTTGACAATTAAGTTTCTCTTAAGTCTTGTAATCTCTTAATTCTCTAGCAGTTAAGTATATGATCGAATGACCTAGCGAGTGTGATAGTCACATGTTCTCTGATTCCTAGCGGTTACACTCTAAACACTTGGCGATCTAGCAACATGGTTGTCTCTTAATCTCATAATGAAGCGGTTAGGTCGTAAAAGATCCAGCAACTCAACAATAACTGAAGGATGAGAGAAGAATCAATGGCCAGCATTATATTTCACATTTTGATTATGGTTAAGCAAAATATCTGGCAACTTGGCAAACAAAGGGTTTCAAATAGTCTCTGAATAAACCCAAGGTAAAGAGAAATATCTAACGACTGGGAGATGTCTTCAATCATGAGATTGCCAAAAGAGTTTGGCTTAAGAAAAGGGTTTGTAGTGAACAAATTTGAGCCGTTGATATGTTTGAAATCGGGCGGTGGTCACGTTATCTCCAAATCATACCATGAGTTAAAAAATCTTGCCACAACTATGAGAAATGCATTGTCACGTAGTCTCTGAATTAAACTCAAGTTAAGAAAATTATCTGGCGACAAAGAGATAACCTTGGTCACACAATCTAAGGATGACTAACGGTTAAGTGCTAACCGAGAAATAAAAGATTAATAGTTTCTCAGTGGATATGAAATAAACTATAGTCACTCAATCATCGAATGAACAAATCAAAGGTTTATACCATAGTCGCCCAATCTCACAAAGTCTAGCAATTAGCATGAAAGGTTCAGAGATCTGGAGATTCACCATTGGTCATGAGATCTCCTAATACAAGCAGTTAAAAGATCAAAATCTAGAGATTGCGAGAAGGTTTTTCGCCAAGTCACTAGAAGAAATATTTAGAGACTTGGAGACTTAGAGATTTGGAGACTTATTTTGGTCACTCAAGTCCTAGATTTGACTCAGGGTTAAGAAATGATTATGAGATTTAGAGACAGGTCTATTCTCCAGATTGCTGAATAAACCCATGGTTAGAGAGATCATCAAGAGTTTCAGAGATCAAAGGTAGTCACTAAGTCTTGTAATAATAAAATGAGGAGATAAGACTTATGAAAGACTATAGTTGCCAGATCTTAGATTGGAAAATACAGTTTTATACAGTCGCCAAGTCGCTAGAAATTATTTCATAAACATATTGATTAAAGATTTCCCTTTGGTCACTAGATCTCTAAATAATATGAAAAAGTGCCAAATCTTTCAGCGATTATGGTTGGCTTGTTAGTCGCTAGATCGCCAAAAATTGAATCTCATTACCTATCATTGTATTATTCTACATCTAGTGAATTAAAGTCTAGGGCATGCCAAGTAATGATGGAAATGATAGGATTTACAGAAATCAAAATCTCGAAAGGGAAAGTTGTATTCAATTCTCTAGCATAAATAACTGACTGTCAATCATTGCTAAATTGCCAAGTTTTTCGGAGAGCTAAAGTTGAAGTACGAAGAGTTTTTTGAGCTTTTTGCAGTCAGAGAATTTATAGTTTTAGTATTTTCAGAAGAGTATTTAGTTGCAGTCAGAATGAGTCAACCATTGACCAGCGGGGCTTCTACCAGCAAAGGCTCTAAGGAAAAGGCTAAAGAAAGCTATTTAGATGAGTTTCTCACTCTTCTACCAGGATTGTCACAGAACAAAAAGGCTAGTGATGAAAGTTTCATTGATAATTTGAGCTATTTAAGAGATGCTAAGACACCTAAGATTTCTTGAATGCATCTGTTTAGATATTTCTATAAGAATGTTGAGAGTCTAGTCCCTGTGTCAAACCCTTGGACCTTAGGATTAGCCAAATTAATAGTCCTAGATGTTTTTCTAGACGTTGATTTAATAATTGCATTAGCTAGCCATTATGATCCCCTCTCCAAAACAATTAGAAAGCATAATGGTTAAACCCTAGTTACTTTGGATAGGAGCTCATTCATGAGGGCCTTTGGTATCAATATCCCCATGGCCACAAAAATTAATTTAGAAGCCCTGGCGAATAGATATACTCGGGAATCTATCCTTGTTTCTAGGGAGATTAAAAGTCATTGTAATAAAGGCAACAGGAATTACATTCCGCCAATCCCTGAGTCAACCCCTTACTTCTATAAGGATTTAGCCTTTTATGTGAAGTATATTACATATGGTCTGTGTAGAGTGCTTGGAGTAGATGGTTGGCCAAAGAGGATCACTTCTAACCTTTTGATGATGGTATTGGACTCCAAAACTATGTATACCAGTAAAGGATATGATTACATTGGGTATGTTATTGATAAAATGAATAGGGGATTTAAGGCAATAAGAAACAAGGAGGATTCCCCCAAGTTTTTTCATTACTCTATGTTAATGCACCTCATTTTGTTCTACAATTATGGTATCATGAATCTAGAATACTTGAATCCTTAGATGATGTGGAAGGGTCAACCTAATCCAGTACAATTTTGGATAGGAGCTTGGAGCCCTACTTGCCCAAATTATGATTTCTATGCTTTCTAGAATTGGATGGTGAGACCCATCATGCTAGAACTAGGACTGGATCTTTGCAGATTGCCAGTAAAGGCTCTTGAACTACTAAGACCCTGCTAGTTTGTTGACAAATGGCCTAAAGGGAACAATTGGGGAGATTTTTATTATGAGAGGAACCACACTATAATAAGAGTGTATGGATGCCCCTAGCCACCTCACATATTACCATTTTTTGTTCCGCCAAGGGTGGCTTTCCTGGAAATCATTTGGCAGTTGATATTGACTAATAAGGAGCATCTGGCCTCCCTTAGAAAGGGTATATTTACCCCTAGATATTTTTGTGTATGCAATTTCATAATTTCTAAATTGAATGGGTTTTATTGTAATGGCAATAAAATACTATACTCCTACCATCCCTATCAACAAAAGACATGAGGAGTATCTTGAAGAGGATTTGATTAGGAACATTGTTGAAGATGATGTGGTACAGAAGAGAACATATCAATTTAATGAATTGATGAGGTATGAGAAGAAATTGAAAGTACAAGGGATTCCTTTTGGAGGCTTCTATCCCACTGTGCCTTATTTGTAGATATTAGAAATAATGATGGATAATTACCAGACATTGCTCAATTCTATTGAAGACCAAATTGATGACAAGAATCAAGAAAAGGAGAAGCATTCAGAATCTGATTATGAGGATAGTGATTCAAAATCTAATTTATAGCCCTCTTGCTATGGAACAAGGATCCCTTACTACTGAACAAGGAGAAGAGAATGTGATAATGGACTTGACAGAGCTTCCTAGCTCTCAAGACACCAATGAGCCTCCACAGAAGAAACAAAAGTTGTAGGTAGGAGAGTCTTCAAGAGCCAAAACCAAAGAAAAGAAGGGAGATAGAGTAAAAGCTCTTTTTCCAGGTGATAGAGACCATGATCATCAACTTAGGCAGAGGATTAGAGGGGAAAGAAGAAAGTAGAAAGTAGTGATAGAGGTAGTTGAGGTACCTCTAATTCTAGGACAGGATGAGAGGATGTTGGAGTAGGATGCTTTCTTGAAGGATGCAAATATCATTAAGTCAAATGAATTCAAGGAATTCCTTTTGTGGTGCAAGAAAAAGCAGGTGGCCTCTACTGTAAAAATCAAAGAAGATGGCTAGATACTAGATGAGGCCTTGCAAGTCCTAAAATACTATGATCCACAGTCAGAGACAACTACCCTAAAAGAAGCCAGGCAATTAGTAAAGGCCAACAACATACTGCTTATACCTGGGTGGGATTTGGCTTTATCTTTCATTATTGACCAAATCAAGAAACAAGAGAATATAAATCTAACTTCAGAAACCCAGGTGGGAGACTTGATAAGAGGGTTTCGATACAACCCTAAGAATAAGGCATTGGCTATGTGGAGCCTATATCCTAGAGATTAGAATCACGCCCTACTTAACATCTAGGAGAGGATGGATGGTGACAAGATGATTTGGTCAATCCACAACACTAGAGATCTTGAGATTTCATAGGTATTGACCCACTTTTCCAGATTGAATGAAGATAAGACCAAATAATTGTCAAAGAGAAATCAAGCACTGTTTAATGATTATAGTTCATTGGTCAAGGACAGGGAGATTTTGATAATGAAAGAGAAAGAATTAGAAAAGTGTGTAGAGGACTTGTAGTTGCAAATTCTCAACATGCCTACAGTTGCCCCTACACCACCAGAGTAGCCAGTAGTGCCAATAGTACAGGGTATAAGTGAAGAAGAAGCTGCTACCATAGAAAAGAGAATAAACAAGGAGAAAATTGAGGGTATAATGCAGTCCTTATTTACAATTTTGTAGCATAGAATAAAAGTTTTGAAAGATAAGGTAGAGGAAGTATATAGTACATATAATAAATTGCCTGGTTCACAAACTGAAGTAAACAATTTTATTTCTATTTTGAGTACATATCACACAACTTGGTCCACAAGGGAGTCATTATTTGAGAGATTAGCAGTAGTATAGGGTCTGAGAAATGACATCCTAGAGATAGTACTACAAGTGGGAGCTGAGATTGCCAAGATTGGTGTTGTGTCATCTTTCTTCAAAGGCAAAGCAAACCAGGTAGAGGCAGAGATGGCAATGCTTGGGCTTGATTTCAACAAGTTCATTCCCAAGGTCAAGATAGAAGAGGGAGAAATCAAGGATTTGGATACATGGAGGTCAGATTTTGACCTCTTATTACCTAAGAAAGAGGCTTTTCTTAAGGATAAGAATGATGTTCATATGGATCACTTCAATACAATTTTGGATGAGGCTATTAGAGTAGAAATAGACATCAACAAGTTCATCACAGATGTAAAACAAATTGCTGATGCAAGATGGGAAAGGAAAAAGAAGCAGTTATAGAGCATCCAGCAATTCCCATGGCCAACAAAAGACCAAGTCACTACATGGGACAGCGTGACCAAGCCTAAGGTAAGAGAGCCTTCCACAGGTGACTTGGATGACTTGGATGATGAATGAGTTCCAGCAGTGCACCTGATCTATGAGCACAAGAAGAGAAACTAATCATACATAGGATGATGTAAGTTAGCCAATTAGGTGGTCATCATTCACACAACAAACTTCAACAGTTGCATCTAAATACATGCAGACAAAGGTGCAACTCAAAATGGAAATTCAACTCCAAGAAGAAACAAAGTTGGTGCCATTTTTCCTTTTTTTCTATTGTAAACTGTAAAGCTTTTGTATTCTAGCGCAAGTCACTATCAGAGCCACCTGTAGCTTGTTGCATCCCTTTCTCAAGGATCCCAAGGTGGTCTCTCTATATATAGTTGTTTCTCTCTCACACCAGATGCTGGTGGAAAAAATACATATTGTCATAGGAGCTTATAGATTTAGTCTTTGATTCCAAGGAATCCATGTTTCTTTGAATGTATTGATACTGGAGGTTTATCAATAAAATAAACTAAATTTCCATGTATATTTCTTATTTTCTTCCTGTATGGTTTTGATTTCTCTGTATGTTTAAATTTGCAAAGAATTTTAGGCATATCTTTGATGTAGCACATAGTCCTTTGTTAACAATAATACTCAATTACCGGATAAAAACATAGATTTCAAACCTTCAATATTATTCATTCATCACTGAATCCCTCTACAATTCTCTACAAACCCTTAAGTAACCAAAAAACTAGAAAAAATAAGAAATCCAAAAATTACCCTTTTTGGTAGTTTTTTTCCACATGTTTTTTGCCATTTTTGGTAATTTTTGAAACAACACCTAAAAAGCTAAGATTTTCCCTAAACATGCCCTCGACTAAGTTAGAATGAATTGCCAACTAATATCAAAGATTTGATAACATAAACTAAAATTTATTACAAAATAGAACTTTCTAAAAACTAGAGAAAAAACACTAAAAGCTGATTTCAGAGCCCGAGATGAAACTTTCAGCTCTTGAAAATGTGCTAAAATGGACCCCAATCAATCTGTGATTCATTGGGAAAACAAATGCCACCACCTGAGGCACACACCCAAAAAAATTTAGCAAAAACCCAGACCTGAGTCAAAATTTATGGCCTCTGGAAGTTTTTGTACGAGATGATGACCTACGGAGGGCCCTGCATCAATCTTACTACAAGGTAGATAGTGGGGTTGAAATTTGAGTTCCTTTCAAGGAAGGGATAAATCTTGAAAGAGGTCTCTGAGATTTATGTGTTCATACATGAATTAGATGATATGATTTATGCATAAGAGGGTAATTTGCAAGGCATCTTATCTAGGGTTTGGGTGTGTTTGATTTGAGAGATTTCCTATAGATGTTCATTTATTGACTCTGATGCCCTAGGATTAGGCACTAGTCTATGCTTATTTTGTAATTTTTTTCACCATCAATCAAATTAAAATGATTTACTTTAAATTGTATGAATTATATGATTAGATCTGTATCAATTATATAGATCATAGTTGTGATATTTGAAGAATCCAATCTAGAAAGGTAATACCCACCTAAAGTTTTAAGCTCAAAGAGAAGAAGGATTGAAAATCCTTAATACCTTAGTATTGATTATTGTTGATGCATCTATTGGGACTGCTAGAGTTATAAATTAGAGTTTTCTGATTGAGTTTTGATCATCTACAATTTTGATTACTAACAGGTCCTTGTCAGTGTAGCAGCCTTTCATTTTATTACCTTCTTAGCTACCTTCTTCTTTGGTGGTGAAGCTGTAGTAGCTATAGTTGTTGACCTTGTGCATGCACTAGTTTGCACTGGCAACTACCTCTTCTTTGGAGTTATAATGGGAGGAACCAATGTAGCTTCTTGTTCTTCTTCAGATTCGGTCTCCTCACTATCATAAGCCTTGTCAACCAACATTAACTGACCTTCAGTTTCCTGTTCAACTGATGACTTCTCAGATGAGTCTGCATCCTTCTCAAATCTCTCAAATAAAAACTTTTCCATCTTCTTAGACTTCCTTGTCATTTTACTAATGACCAAACCTATCTTGATTCTAGACTTGGCTTCTTCATAGGTTCCAAACATAGTGGCCTTGGGGTCTTTTGGTAAAGCTAGCAGTGTCATGATTGACTTCAAACCAAAATCATAATCCATTTCATAGCCCATTGATGCTAGCCATTTTATTCTAGGTTCAACTAATTTTATCATTGTGTGATCCGTGTCTACCAAAAAACATATATCCATCTCAAATTTCTCAACTAATTCATTTGGAATCCTACTTCTTAGATTCATCTTAGCTTTAAAATCTTTAAAATATTCTTCAAAAACTCTATTCATATTATCTCCCAAATTGTTCAACATTTCAAAAATTTGTACAGTGATAAGTTTTTCTGTTGATATTTTCATTTTACCAATGCCAGGGAAATGCTTTTGTAGATAGAAAAACAAACAAACAAGGAGTGAACCAAACTTACATGTGATTGTCTTTTGTGACCTTATTGTCTTCATATTCTCCTTTAGTTGTGTCAAGAGAACTTCTGCAAGATCTACCTAATGATCTTTCATTACTATTTTGTATGCCATGTCAACAGCACGACAAGGTATGTTGTTTAATCTGCTTGACTAAAATATTTTGTACCCAATCACATGTGATGCAAATTTTACTACTAGGTCTTTAATTGTAGAGATCTTCAATTCACAACCATCCCATGTTTCTCTGGTACTCTTCTCAACATCTTCTCAGAATGAGCTTCGAAAAGATTTTTCCTTTTCGGTGGTAGGATAACCAGTAACCCTACTTAACATTTTCTTTGTGACCTCAACTAGTTTATCCAACTAAAACTTCCCATCATGATACTGACTCAATACAACCTTGATCCACTCTATCTTGAACTTTTGTAGAAAGTGCATGGCACACAACAATCCTGATTTCTCAATCTGGTTAAATTCCGATTTCAATTTTCCATCGATGCCACACAACTATTGATATGCAACAATTGTTTCAAAATCTCCTACTTCCCTAATCTTACAGTGAATATATGACCGTATGTCTTCTATTAACAAAACCCTAGGTGGGATGCTTGAGAAAGCACCCACTAAATCTGCTTGAGATGTAATTTTGGGGTGAGGTTTGTATTTAGGTTCTTCAAAATTTGTTGCAACTATTAGATTTATCTCTTCCACAACATTGTGTGATTTTCTTGTAGTCGAAGTTGATGGCATAACTAGATTTAGGGTTTCAGAAAAAAGTAAGTGACGAATGTGTTCAGTTGCAAATGAACTTACTCAGAATCAATGAAGAGTGATGCCAGTTTGATCTACAATAGCTTTGAATCCTTCTAAAAATCCTTTAGCTCAAACTCTTCTCTGTGAAATCTTTACTCTTTAAAATTGCAATGTGAAAAAATGAACTCTGTTTCCACGTATTTATAGACTTTTCAATATTTCCACTCAAACGTTTGTGCATTAAATGCTTGACCTACCTTTCAGTTCATTACAGCTATCAGCTTGGTAACAACTAGAGATTATCAACAGCTCGGTTAACATGCAATTTCTCCCTTGATTAATGCATGTGATTGGTTAACCTTAAATAGTGAATACAGATGGGTAACCAACGCTCAGTCTAACTTTAACTGACTATGTGACTTTGTTAGCTCAAAACATATAAACCATAATGCATCTCTTTTCATGTAGATTTGGTATGTGCTCATCATATATAAGGAATTGTATGTAAAATGTGATCACTTTGAAGTGTCAGTCCCATACATACCTATATCACCTTAGGTGGAGGAACCGATGTCACCCAATCTAGTAGACGAGGTTTCATCGACAACATTACTTGATTCAGCATTCCCATTAGATGTCTTTCTTGGTGGAGGAGCACAGAATCCTAGAGGTCACTATGAGATATATAAGGTTTTTGAGTCATTTAAAGTCAATTATATGATGTATTGATTCATTTTTAATCCATTTGTAAATGTATTGACAAGAAATGTAAGCATGTGCACAATATTGCTCAAGTTGTCAAATAGGTCATGTTTAGGTCTACATGGTCAAATTTGTATAAAAGACCCATGGAAGGGTAAAAAAATTATAAAAGGTCTTAAATATTCCATTGGGATATGTATAGAGAGGTTTGACAAAGTTTTAAAGTCATTTTGTCAAAAATGTAAAAGTTGCATAAAAAGTTGTAAAATGCAACATTGAGAAAGTTGCAAACATTGCAAAAAAGATGTAAAAAGGTAGATAGTTGGTCTAGGAGTTGGTTATGAAGTTAAAAAATAAAAAATAAATTATAAATACTATTTTATGGTCGAAACAAATCAGATTTTGAGAGGAAGAAATATTTTGATACATTTTTGGTGCATTCTATTATTGTTATTTTGATTGGTTTTTCAATTTTAATGTTGGTTCCAGGCCTTGTATGACCATGTACGGCATGGAAACCTTGTAAATATGTAATGGTTAGATATTAGGATGAATTTTATTCTTCTCCTTTTGGTTTGGAGTAATTTCATTTCATTTTGAATAAGTTATGGTAGTTTTGGTAAAAGTTGTTATTTGCAGATTTGGGACTGCTTGACCACAGTCAGAATGAAACATTTAGCACAGATAGATTTTGGAGAATCAGGACCTCTAGGAATATTAATTGGAAATATATTTGAATTAAATTTCATTCCCTTTTGGTTTGAGTTTTTTTTATTTGTATTTGTGAAAGTTATGCATATTTGAGTGGAAACTGGTTTTTAAAGATCTCTATTGGAGCTACAGGCAATGATTTGTTCTTGTAGAATGATTTATGAGTGGGAAAAATAAATGGATTACATATTTTGAAACTATAATAATTAATGGAAACTTTTCAATTGTTTTGGTATCATTTGGATTCATTTTGAGAAAGATATGAGATGCCCTGGCAGGGTTTGGTGTTTTAATTTTGAATTATGACAAAGATATGGACCAGAATGTGCAGTCTAAAATAATAATTGTTTGAGGAATAAAATTGGTTCCTTAGACCTTATAATTTTGTGAGGTGATAGTTATTGTAGTTATCTAAAAACTTTATTATATCCAGAAATTTTGGTTTTGAGTTTTAGTGGGTCAAATAACTCTATCTTTGAAAACTATAAAACTTGGGACAAAATTGAAGTTGTTTGTTAAAGGAACCAAAGAAGTATTTTGTTGATTGATCTTGTGAAAGAAGATAGTATTTTCCTCTTTTCTAATATTTGAATGATTAAATGGAGATTGGATCATCAAGATCCTAGATGATGTAAATGGTTTGCATGATGCTCTACATCATTTCTCCACATAGTGTTCCTTATCTTCATGATGTCCGCAATAGTGTTTCCACTCTCAAATACATGGTTTTCCTCTGGTACTTAGTCTATGTAGTCCTTTCTTAAATGACCAACCTTATGACAATGCATACATGTCATTCTAGTGCTTGTCCAGCTTCTTGATTGTCCAGCCCATCTTTTCGTGTTATAATTCACTGGAATGTGCCCATATCTACCATATGCAACACAGTTAGCCCATATGTTATAATCCCATACATAAGAGTTACCTTGTCTCTTCATTTGATAAGACTTGCATTATGTTTTTTGCTTAGGAGTCCATGCTTGTTTCATCTTAGCCTGACACTCTCGTGCAATGTGTCCCTTTTTATTTCAAGTATAGCATATTTTCTCCACAGTAGTATTGTTAGCAATATCATTCTATTTACCTCTACACTCATAAGCTTGGTGACCGTACTTACCACAATAATAGAAATAACCATTGAATTTGGGAGTGACAGGATGTTTACCTTGTGCTTTGCTTCTACACACAATAGATGTATGTCCTGATTTGCCATAGTGATAACATGTCAACACTTTAGGTCTTTGATTTTGATTGTTGTTAACTTGTTCAACTTGTTGTGATGATTCTCCTTCACCGGTATAGCCTAGACCAGCTTTGCTTCCAAATCTTCTTTGATTAATCAGAAAGTCATCAATCTTCTTAGAACTATCCTCAACCAATTTATTCATTTCATTGTGTTGTTGTTGAGTTTTCACTTCATTTCTAAGCTTCTCATTCTCCTCTCTGAGTCTTGCAACTTCTTCAAGTTTTCTTGACAATTCTCCATTTACTTGGTTGACCTCTTGATTCACAGTCATCATCAGATTAGATAATTGAAAGTGAAGATCAGCGAGTCTCTATATTTCACTTTCTTTATCTTGAAGTTATTCAGTCATTTGTCTTCATTCATCAATAGCCAGATTCCTTTCTTTCTTACCTTGTCTAGCATTGTTCATTGTCTCTACCATTCTCACCTTCTGAGACTCTTGACCGATTTGTAGTGCTTTCACTTGCTCGGTTAGATCCTAATTCTTTTCAGACAAATCAGAGATTATACTTTCAAATCCATCAGAAATACTTCCAGAACTAGATCCAATATGATCAAATATATCATCAATTGCTTCTTCATGGTAACTGACCTCATTTTGGAGAATAGCTAGGTTCTTCCTTTCAACCAGTAATTTATTTAGTCCTTCCTTGGCTTTCTTGTACTAGTCAATAAACATCTGCATCTGAATCTTTTGATTCTCAATAGTCTTTTTTAGCTTATACCTCTCCATGTCTTAGATCTTTACCCTTCAGTGGTTAAACTGTCCAATAAGAGAAATGAGCTCTGATACCAATTATTGGAATTAGGAGAGATGGGGTATTGAGAGGGGAGGGGTGAATCAGTGCCCACAAAAACTTTTACTCATAAACCTTTCAGATCTATAATAGTAAACAATAGTAACCTTGCAAAATACCTTGTATCTAAAGCATGTATCATTCATTCATGCAACTTTTGAAAGTAAACAACATGAAATCAATAATATAATAGTCCCATAACACAAGAATTTTGGTAATGTAGAAACCCTTGTCAGAAGGTAAAAATTGTGGTGGGGATGACACCCACAAATTCTTCACTACTACAGATAAAAAGGGTTTTCCTACTAGGGCTACAAGTTTTGATCACTTCTGGTGATCTTACCCTATTAGGAGTAACATATTAGATCAACTAGATCTACCTAGTGATACAATTTTAGCAACACTACTTGAGTGTGCACTTGGTTAAGAGATTTACAAAAGACTGTCAAGTCTACTCTGTTAAGAGATTTAACTAAAACTCTATTACAATTGTTAGAAAGTAATAGGTAATTATCTACTAATGAAAACTTGATTGTTTGATACAGATCAATAAACTATTGATAAAATATCACCTTTACTATGATGAATCTCTGCTCTGAACTGCTTGGTTAGCCTTCTCTGATTCTGCTTAATCTGATTTCCTATGTATATTGTTCTTCTCTATCAACTGATAATCTTGAAGTTAGGCAAGTGCTTCAAGTGCTTATACATTCATACATCAGTTCACACGAAAAAATTATGCAAACATACAATTATATAGCATACTGTTTTATGCCACTTAACAAAAATTAGGTTACAAATCTTAGACATAACCCTAAGATCTACGGTGTACAAAAATAACCTAGATCAAACTATTACATAAGATCTCCATCACATTTAATAAATATCTCAACAATAAATGATCCTCAATCTTGGTAAAATGATTTCTGATCTATTGTAACTATTTGCATAGAAGAATGTGTCATTCCTGATTACTATGTCATTTTCCTGTGATCATCAGTAAACACTGTATAAACTACTCGGTGTTCATTCTGATGCTCAGTATTTACTATCACTCAGTATCAGTGTCTGATGATGTTCAGTAAACTATCTGATGCTAGGTATATATACTTAACCAACTAGTCTATTTTGCTTATAGGTACCAACTGACTTAATATAGGTAACCGTCTGATATCTTTAGTAACCTTTGATACTAATGACAACATTTTAATGCTCGATAGAGATAAAAATTTCATCTTGTATGCACATCTTCTGTAATCACCCAAAAATGGTCACTTGAACTATTAGCCCCTTGCGAACATTATTTTCTAAATTCATCAATTGCTTATTCTTGATCAAATCTTAATTCTATCATTTATTCGATTATATTATATGGATTAACCATTTTATCCTAACTCTTTATTTAATTAAAAGGAATTCTCTCCCCTTTTATTAAATAAAAATCCCCCACTTACATCTTATCCTAAGTTGCACAAATAAAACATTATTCCTATTTTATAAAAAGAAGAAAAGGCTTTTTGTCTCACATGAGGCTCAAAACTCAACACTTCTTTCTCATTGGAGGAGACTTGTGCACATGGATTGATCCCTCTTTCAAACTCCACCCTTGATCAACTCTTTTGCCTCTTAATCTCCATCATCTGTTGATTCTCATTTTCTATAAAAGAAGAGCTCTCTTCTCATTCTAGGATCCAAAACACTTCATGCTAATGTTATGTTGTAGGTTTCTTGGAGCTTTTGAAGATTTTATTGCATTCTAGTCTTTATCTTTGCATTGTAGCTTAAATTCTCATAGCATTCTAGCTTAGTTTTCTTTTCATGCTCTAGCTTAACTCACATAGCTTAATTAGCAAGGGCTTGTAATACTTTCATTTCAATAGCTTAGTTGCCTTCTTCAGTCTAGCATAGTTTCATTGCATTTTCATCAAGATTCTTTAGGATATTGGCATTCTTTCCCTTGTCTCTTTGAATCTCCCATTGCATGGTTTACTAGCAAAGTCATATGCTTTACTAGCTCTAGCTAAGAGCACTATTAACACACTTGCACTCCATTCCTAGGGATCTCTAAGTCACCTTTTCAAGGTTTCCAATCCATGGATCCTCTTGGAAGCAATGACTTAGAGAAGTGCACATTTTGAGTGTACATTGTTGGCGCCCACCGTGGGGCAGAATGCTTCTGTTTTGCCTTTCATTTTCATGCATTTTCTCTAATTTTTTGTTAATATTTTTCTTGTTGTTTCAGCTATTTTCTATTTTTTTCATAGATTATCATGCGACAGTCTTCCTATATTGTGTGAAATTTTATTACATAGTCGTGCAATACTCTTCCAGTAAAAGTATCACGTGCCCATACAACATTCAATTACACAAGAATATAGAACTCTATCATCTGGATATAGTATGAACTATGGGATAAAAAGAAAGTATCACACTCATATACTGTGAAGTATCATGCGATCTTTTTTTGACAACAAACTATCATCTAGACCTGGAAGTGACTATTTTTTAGCTCTTTTATCTTGCAAGTTTTAGATTTTCTATTATCTAGTTTTAATTTGATGTATCTAGACAAGGTTTTTACTTGAAGATTATCTTGATTTTGATATACTAACCATTGTGGGGCTAAAAAGTTGTGCTTGTAGGTGTTCCCTCATTGCTTGAATATTTTCCAAAAGAATTCATGTCAAAGCTTCAAATGCGCAAGGGCTACTAATCATTTTTGCAGGGCTGCCCAAAGCATAAAAACAATCAAGTTCTTGTTCATTGCTTTCATTTTTAAGTGCAGCATATACTAGTTCTTTCTTTTATTAGCACTTAATATCTTGTTATTAGATTCTTTTAGTGGTAGGAGAGTATGCTCTTCACCCTTGTGGTGAACCAAAAATCTTGACCCATCTTTAGATTTCAAAAGAAAGAAGGCTAATTGAACTTTTCTTGGTGTGTTTGGGAGAGATTTTTGAGATAGAAGAGTATGCTCTTCACCCTTGAGGTGAACTATCAATCTTGACCCTCAAAGGTTGATCCATTTCTTGTTTAGTTTTAGAATCCTTTAGTAGGCCTTCTTTTGAGCAATCAAGAGGAATGACCCAAGTGGGTACAAACCAATACCCTGCTATTCTGACCCACTATAAAATCAAGACTATCAAGGACACAAAACCTTGGTAGATGTAGTACTTGTCTTTTCTTAGTGTGAGTACTTGTGGGATTGTGACCATGAGGAAAATACTAGGCAAGAATGCTTAAGGTACTCTTGTGGCCATGAGGTCCGTTACTTGCCGCAAGGTAAGGAGTCCCTTTGGGGAGCAAGTGGGGTATTATGAATGGAAGCCCTTACTATGAACCATAGATAGAAGCCACACAATTTTTCCATTTAACATCTTGGTGCAAGGATCGATCCTAGTGGACTAACCCAGATCACCCCAAGACTACTCACCATCTATGTTCCTTTGGTTGTGTTATTGGTACTTCCAAGACAAAGCCAACATCTATTGTGGGGAACCACTTTGTGTGAGGCAATGGGACATCAAGTGTGGGCCAAGTTGTTGAGTATTGAGCCTTTGTCCTTCTAGGCTAGAAAGTGCTTGAATTTTCTTCACTGTGATCTACCTGTGTAAACTTTCTTGAACAAAAAACATCATGGTAGTACTCATAGGATTTTTTTCTCTTTGATATCCCAAGTGCTTGTCTTGACAAGGTTACTTTTGCCCTTGTTCAAGTGTTTTATGACATGTTTGATCACCTACTATTTGCAAACTTGTCTATTTTCTGATATCACTATGTTTGAAACTAAGAAATTGCACTTGTCAACCTACAACATTGACCAAATTGCCTTTAAAACTCTATTTTTCACATTCACTAGTCAAGAGTCGTACGATACTAATTAATCATCACACACCCTTCTGAGAATTTTCATGCGATACATCATTCTTGATTTTTCTCACCTGCATACTATACACTTTATTGCATCACCTGCCTGGATTCTATCATACTACCTCATACAAAATAGCATCCTGCTATTCTATGAAATATCATCTTGAGTTATTCTGTTGTCTTGCTGCTGTTGTGATCTGGAGCTGCTAAACTTGAATTTTAACCTATCACAAAGTGTCTTTTCCTATTCTTACCTAAAGCTGGTTTGTTATCTGCATGCTTAGGTTTGTTCTAGACTGAAAAAATGAGTTAAAACTATTGGGTTTGAGCCTAACAAATGCTACTTTTAATCCCTTGTCACACCACAGTTACCTCTCTAGCTACTTGCTAATCAAGATTCTTTCTTATATCTCAGCCTAAGTCAATTGATTGCTGCAATTTCTTGAGCACCTCTGATGAGCCATCTCTATTGTTCTATCTTGACAAGTGATCTTTATTAGCTTTTCTTATCTCCATATCTAAGAAACTTTTTCTCATTCTATTAGTCAAACAACATTTCTTTTCATGATGGTTACAACTCGGTCTCAATTTCAGCAAGGGAGTCACCCTCTATTCAATTCTACACAGTTACCTTCTCCAACAAGATGCTCATGAGCTCCAATTACCAATGGCAGTTCTACTCCTGACCAATCTAAGGATTCCAAGGTCACCCCATGGTATAAGGGAGGCTTCCTTTTTTTCACATTCAAGACCTCCAAAAGCACATACAGTGTCTCACATATAGTTTGCAAGAACACTTTGAGCATAAGGACAACCAAGTGCACTTAGACAAAGAACACAATAAAAACATAATGGATACTGCTAGGCGCATGGATTTTAGAGGAATGTCTCACGAGCAGCCCAAGACTAGTGGTTATGAGCATAGACCACCTTTTTGTACTAATGGAAATTATGGTAACAACATGCCACCAAGGTCCCCTCTAAGATGGAATTTTGTTGTACCTTCTTCACCCCCTAGACCTCCTCCCTCTTATCATGAGGAAGAGGCCATCGATGATATTTCTAGTGAGACATATTCTATCGGCTATTCTCCAAAGCATATTATTGACCATTCCATTTTCTCTGATTGATCTATTGTGCTTGACATGTTAGCTCTCATCTTGAGTTCTAATATTTTCCATCTCTCTCCTAAATGTTCAGTACTGTCACTACTAGGCTGACCATGTGGGATTTTCTATCTCTCTGCACTTCATTCTTTGGAGTCGGATCTCTATCTATTGCCTTTTTGGCTGATCTATTCTTTGACATAATGTGTTCCCAGATCGATCACACATTAGTGAAAAAGGGGCAAATGTAATCACCCAAAAATGGTCACCTAGACTATTAGCCCCTTGCTAAAATTATTTGCTAAATTCATCAATTGCTTATTCTTGAAAATCCTAATTCTATAATTTATTCGATTATATTCTATGGATTAACCATTTTATCCTAAGTCTTTATTTAATTAAAAGGAATTCCCTCCCCTTTTATTAAATAAAAAGCCCCCACTTACCTCTTATCCTAAGTTTCACAAATAAAGCATTATTCATATTTTATAAAAAGAAGAAAAAGCTTTTTGTCTCACATGAGGCTCAAAAGTCAACACTTCTTTCTCATTGAAGGAGACTTGTGCAAATGGATTGATCCCTCTTTCAAACTCCACCCTTGATCAACTCTTTTGCCTCTTAATCTCCATCATCTGTTTATTCTCATTTTCTATAAAAGAAGAGCTCTCTTCTCATTCTAGGATCCAAAACTCTTCATGCTAATGTTATGTTGTGAGTTTCTTGGAGCTTTTGAAGATTTTATTGCATTCTAGTCTTTATCTTTGCATTGTAGCTTAAATTCTCATAGCATTCTAGCTTAGTTTCCTTTTCATGCTCTAGCTTAACTCACATAGCTTAATTAGCAAGGGCTCGTAACACTTTCATTTCAATAGCTTAGTTGCATTCTTCATTCTAGGATAGTTGCATTCCATTTTCATCAAGATTCTTAAGGATATTGGCATTATTGCCCTTGTCTCTTTGAATCTCCCATTGCATGGTTTACTAGCAAGGTCATATGCTTTACTAGCTCTAGCTAAGAGCACTATTAACAACCTTGCACTCCATGCCTAGGGAGCTCTAAGTCACCTTTTCAAGGTTTCCAATCCATGGATTCTGTTGGAAGAAATGACTTAGAGAAGTGCACATTTTGAGTGTACATTTTTGGCGCCCATCGTGGGGCAAAATGCTTCTGTTTTGCCTTTCATTTTCATGCATTTCCTTTAATTTTTCATCAATATTTTGCTTGTTTTTTTGGCTATTTTCTATTTTTTTGATACATTATCATGTGATAGTCTTCCAGTATCATGCGACATTTTATTACATAGTCATGTGATACTCTTCCAGAAAAAGTATCGTGCGCCCATACAGGTTTCTATTGCACAAGAATACAAAACTCTATCGTCTAGATATAGTACAAACTATCGCATAGAAAGAAAGTATCGCACTCATATACTATGAAGTATCGTGCAATCTTTTTCTGATAGTAAACTATCATCCAGACCTAGAAGCAACTATTTTTTAGCTCTTTTATCATGCAAGTTTCAGATTTTCTGTTATCTGGTTTTAATTTGTTGTATCTAGACAGGGTTTTTACTTGCAAATTATCTTGATTTTGTTATACTAACCATTATGGGGCTAACAAGTTGTGCTTGTAGGTGTGCCCTCATTTCTTGAATATTTTCCAAAAGAATGCATGTCAAAGCTTCAAATGCGCAAGGGCTACTAATCATTTTTGTAGGGCTGCCCAAAGCATAAAAACAATCAAGTGCTTGTTCATTGCTTTCATTTTTAAGTGCAGAATATACTAGTTCTTTCTTTTATTAGGCACTTAATATCTTGTTATTAGAGTCTTTTGGTGGTAGGAGAGTATGCTCTTCACCCTTGTGGTGAACCAAAAATCTTGACCCATCTTTAGATTTCAAAAGCAAGAAGGCTAATATAACTTTTCTTGGTGTGTTTGGGAGAGATTTTTGAGATAGGAGAGTATGCTCTTCACCCTTGAGGTGAACCAGAAATCTTGACCCTAAAAGGTTGATCCATTTCTTGTTTAGTTTTAGAATCATTTAGCAGGCCTTTTCTTGAGCAATCAAGAGGAACAACCCAAGTGGGGACAAGCCAATACCCAACTATTCTGACCCACTATAAAATCAAGACTATCAAGGACACAAAACCTTGGTAGACATAGTACTTGTGGGATTGTGACCATGAGGAAAATACTAGCCAAGCATGCCTAAGGTACTCTTGTGGCCATGAGATCTGTTACTTTCTGCAAGGTAAGGAGTCTGTTTGGGGAGCAAGAGGGGTATTACGAACATAAGCCCTTACTATGAACCATAGATAGAAGCCACCCAATTTTTTTTCTTAACATCTTGGTGCAAGGATCGATCCTAGTGGACTAACCCAGATCACCCCAAGACTACTCACCATCTGTGTTCCTTTGGTTGTGTCATTGGCACTTCCACAACAAAGCCAACATGTATTGTGGGAAACCACTTTGTGTGAGGCAATGGGACATCAAGTGTGGGCCAAGTTGTTGAGTATTGAGCCTTTGTCCTTCTAGGCTAGAAAGTGCTTGAATTCTCTTCACTGTGATCTACCCATGTAAACATTCTTGAAGAAAAAACATCATGGTAGTACTCATAGGATTTTTTTCTACTTTGATATCCTAAGTGCTTGTCTTGACAATGTTGCTTTTTCCCTTGTTCAAGTGTTTTATGACATGTTTGATCACCTACTATTTGCAAACCTGTCTATTTTCTGATATCACTGTATTTGAAACCAAGTAATTTCACTTGTCAACCTACAACATTGACCAAATTGCCTTTAAAACTCTATTTTTCACATTCACTAGTCAAGAGTCATACGATGCTGAATAGTCACCACACACCCTTCTAAGAATTGTCATGTGATACATCGTTCCTAATTTTTTCTCACCTACATACTATACACTTTATCACATCACCTACCTAGATTCTATCATACTGCCTCATATGAAATATCATCTTAATAAATTGCATCATCCTATTGTTCTGTGAAATATCAACCTAAGTTATTATGTTGTCTTGCTGTTGTTGCGATCTAGAGCTACTAAACTTGAATTTTAATGTATCACAAAGTGTCTTTTCATGTTCTTACCTAAAGTTGGATTGTTATCTGCATGGTTAGGTTTGTTCTAGACTGAAAAACTAAGTTAAAACTATTGGGTTTGAGCCTAACAAATGCTACTTTTAATTACTTGTCACACCACGGTCACCTCTCTAGCTACTTGCTAATTGAGGTTCTTGCTCATATATCATCCTGAGTTAATTGATTTTTGTAAGTTCTTGAGCACCTTTGATGAGGCATCTCTATTGTTCTATCTCGACAAGTGATCTTTATTATCTTTTCTTATCTCAATATCTAAGAAACTTTGTCTCATTCTATTAATCAAAAAACATTTCTTTTCATGTTGGTTACAACTTGGTCTCAATTTGAGCAAGGGAGTCACCCTCCATTAAATTATACATAGTTACCTTCTCCAACAAGATGCTCATGAGTACCAGTTAGCAATGACAGTTCTAGTCTTGACCAATTTGAGGATTCCAAGGTCACCCTCTGATATAAGGTAGGCTTTCTTTTTTCTGCATTCAAGACCTCCAAAAGCACAGATAGTGTCTCACTCACCTTGACTGAACAAGAGAAATTTTGTCATCTACAAGAACACTTTGAGCATAAGGACAACCAAGCATGCTTAGAAAAATAACACAATAAAAACATAATGGATACTATTAGGCACATGGCTTTTAGAGGAATGTCTCACAAGTAGCCTAAGACTAGTGGTTATGAGCATAGACCGCCTTTTGGTACTAATGGAAATTATGGTAACAACACGCCACCAAGGTCCCCTCCAAGATAGACTTTTGTTGTACCTTCTAAACCCCCTAGAGCTCCTCCCTCTCATCATGAGGAAGAGGCCATCGATGATATTTCTAGAGAGGAACTTATGATATTTGAAGAAGATGAGGTCTCCCAACGAATGATGCATAAGCTTTTAGAGTGTAATGGAGATCAATATTTTCAATACATGACTTCTAGAAGATACAAGCTTGCTCTTGGTTATGATGTCTGAAAAATTGTCCAAGAAAGAGTTCCAACAGAATTGGAAATCCTTAGAGAGGAATTACAATGGAAAAATCAACATCTTTCCCAAATGGTAATAGAAAGGGAGCCTCCAAAGGTCTCTTTTGTAGAATCTATTTGTGCTCTTCCCTTTGATAGGAGTCTACACATGGTCCCATTTCCTAGGGATATTGAGGTTCCCAACTATGACAAGTATGATGGAAATGGTGACCCCCATGATCATGTGCATCACTTTTATGCTCTTAGCATGGACTTCCTTCACAAAGACACATTTCTACTGTGACTATTCCCTAGAAGTTTAAGAGGACAAGCTTTGGAAAGGTTTGCAAAGTTGACACCGCCTCTTAGGACCTTTGATGAGTTGGCTAGGTGCTTCACCTAGCATTATTCATACAACATTCAATAGCCTATCACCATGATAGATCTAAGTGCTCTAAGGCAAAATCAAGGTGAGCTATTCGCCACTTACTTGCAACGTTGGAGGTTGTTGTATTCTCGATATCCTCATCAGTTACCCAAGAGGGAAAAGATTGACATCTTTGTCAACACTCTTGTGCTTGAATTGTATTATGATCTAAGGAAACAATTGTTCTCCTCTTTCAATGACATGGTTGAAAGTGCATATTAGATTGAGGATGTGGCCATAAGAAAGGGGGATATTGTTATTAATAAAGATACCAAAGGAAATGGAAAGGACAAGAGAAAACCTTAGAATAGAAACAAGTATGTTGTCAATGATGGGGTTGTGGATGTCCCAAAAGCTAAAGAACCTACTTTCAACCTCTCTAATGCTATCTACGTAGTGAAACAACAAGAGGCTTCCAACACTCAAAGTGTGCCTAAGCCTCCATATGCGGACAAGCCAAAGAAGCAATACCAAGAACAGGTCTACACCAAGTTGGCTGAACCATCCGATGTGATTCTTAAGACTTTGGTTTCCAACAAGTATCTTATGCTTCCTGACAATTCTCACCCCTTTGATCTGCCAGGTAAGCCTAATTGGTGGAGAGATGATCATTTCTACAACTATCATAGAAATAAGGGACACAAGATGAAGAATTTTTTCAAGCTTAAAGATGCTATCCAAGATCTCATTGATGGAGGCACCATTCTCACAAATGGCTTAGTTAAAAATTATGATCACAAGGCTTTCAAGACCCCTCTACCTAAGTATGAAAAAGGGGAGTCCTCTCAAGAAAATAAGAAGAATCATGATGCCAATATCAATTATACATATACTCACAATATGCCTATGATCAACATGGTAGAGCCCGTTGAGAGTGTTCTTATGATGAGATCTCAAGATGATAATGATGCCAATCATGGTATGCCAAAGTTGATCTTGCAAATAATGGATGCTTCATCTTCCCAAAGTGAGACACTGAATGCTGTTACTAGGGGGCAAGCCAAAATTGTCCTTAAAAATGCACATGATCCCAAGCAAACCTCTTCTTCCAAACAAGAGGCTCCTTCAGTCTTGTCTAGCTATGATCTTGTGCACTAGTTGCAATGGACACCAGCTCAGATATCCATTTTTGAGTTGCTTGAGTTATCCCCTTTGCACAAAGAGATCCTTGAGAAGGCTCTACATATAGAAAATGTCCCCAATGACATTGATCCAGATTGGTTCTAGGCTATGGTCAACCATATCTCATCTCCCCACTACCTCTCCTTTTCTACAAAAGATGACACATCTCTTAGTCACACCCATAATCTTGCTTTACACATTGAAGTCCAAGTCTTCCATACTCAAGTTTGCTGAGTCTTGATAGACAATGGTGTAGGGTTAAATATTGTTTCTTTCCATATGGTGCAACAGTTGGAATTGTCAAAATTTGTTGTAGATCCTAGGTGGAAGATTACTATAAAAGCATACGATGAAGTGGAAAGATATTCCAAGGGTTTTGTTGTGCTACCTATCTGAGTGGGCCCTATCATGAAAGATATTGTGTTCCAAGTGTTGGACATCCCACTCGCATACAACATTCTTTTGGGTCATCCTTGGATCCATGAAATGCAAGCTATTCCTTCCACCTACCATTAGTGCATCAAATTTCCATACAATGGCACTGAAGTTGTGATTCCTGGGGACAATGTTATTGCTATCAATACTCTCTCTATAGCTAAAATGTTCATTCCTTGCAACAAACCTTCTCATGACCCTAGTGTATCCCTAATTGTTGTTGAACAAAAATTAAAGATGATGAGTATTGGTATGGGTGAATACACACTGGATTCCATTGCTGCTATGCCTACTTCTCCTAAATCATATGGTAGATCCTCTAACAAGACAAAGCCTTCTACTTCCACCATGATAGCCTTTGGTACCTTTTTTCATTCATTCATACCTCTAGAGGCAGAAAAAGAAGAACAAGCTATTAGGGAGTGGATCTATAAAGAGGAAGAGGGCAATATGACAATTGCTACTCCTATCAACCCTAAGCACTATGGTAAAGGATATAAATTTTTGTAGCAAATGGGCTATCAAGGTCAAGGTCCTATAAATGATAATGGACATGCCCTAGTTGAGCCTTTGAGTCATACCAATGGCTGACCCTCTAAGGATACCACAGGTCTAGGATATGGTGCTAAAGATGACCTCCCTTACTATTCTAGAAATGCTCCCATGATCAGTGATTCACACACAGATACAGATGAGTCACCACTGCACACTATGGTTCAAATAGAAAATAGTCTCCCTTCTACTTCACTCCTTTGGGGAGAAGAACACATACTTGATGAGGATATAGCTAAAGCCTCTATGCCTACAAGTAGACAATGTAGAAATATCTTGCAGTTGGTAGAAAGAGGAGATCTCACATGTAATGACATGGGTGCCTCTACTTCTCAGTGTCCTAAACCTTCTTGGTGCAAACATCCCAATAGAAGCTCAACAATAGATTCAAATGAGTATGAATGGGACACTCTCTTAGAGGGATCTTCCATGATGGATATGGAAGTTGATGTGGTTCATACTTATAGTGCCCAATCTGACATAGTTGATGAGTTTCGCATAGGGTCTGATGAGTTCAATCCGCATATTTCTTTAGTGGACCACGCTAGTCCTTCTATGTCAAATCTAGATCTTGACACTTTTGGAGCCTACTCTATAGGCTCAACCTCTCTCATCACCAGAGATGACACATATTGCATAAATGCCCTTGAACCTATCACTTCGCTTCCTCTCATACACTTAGATCTCATAGATTGGTCTACCCAAGATCAAAGACCTACATTGCCTTCTTTCCAAAATGACTATGAGATCACCTGCTACCTCAATGCCATTGAACCTGTTACCTCTTCCACCAGCAAACCAGCAACAAACATGACTGAATCAGATATCAAGTACCTCAATCATAACATCAAAAGAAAAAAGAAATGGTCGGATGCTGAAAACCACATTGTGACGGTATCCAAACCTAAAAATAGTAGAAATAAAGACATATCTAAGGGCAAAAACCTCTTCAAGGTGCATGAGGATGAGGTACTTGGTAGTCTTCCTAGCTATTTCTAGGAAAGGTCTTCAGTTCTGATAGAGCCTACACAGCCAATCAACTTAGGGATAGTAGAATCTCCTAAGATAATACATGTGGCTCAGTCCCTCTCAGCAAAGGAGAATGAACAATTTTCCACATTCTTTCAAGAGAAAAAGATCAACTTTGCATGGACATATTCTAACATGCCTGGTTTAGACACTGAGCTTATCATGCACCATCTCTCCATTGCTCCAGGGGTAAAACCTGTCAAGTAGAAGCTCAGAAAGATGCATCCCCATGTGGCATTACTAGTTAAGGCTAAACTTGAGAAGCTTCTAAAAGCCAACTTCATTAGAGCTATCAACTACGCTGAGTGGATTTCTAACATTGTCCCTATTTCCAAACATGACAAGTCCATTCACATATGCACTAATTTCAGGGACCTAAATAAAGCATGCCCTAAGGATGATTTTTCACTTCCTAACATTGACATGATAGTGGACATGACGACAGGCTATGAAATGTATTCCCTTATGGATGGCTTCTCTGGATATAATCATATCAGAATTTCCCCTGAAGACCAAGAGAAAATAGCATTCACCTATGCATGTGTGTGTGTGAAAATTGTACCTGATCTATAGACACAACACTTCAGTAAAATATTAGAGGTTAGCAAAAATCATGCAAAATTGAAATCTAATCTAACCAAGTGATTTACTACCTTCTAGTAGGTGTGAGATTGATGTTCTCAGATTGCTATCGAGATCAGTGACAATAATAGCCTTGATCGTAATAAGCTTTGATTCTCAAAATTCCAATTCTTCAAAATAGTTGTGCAATTCGTAGATGACTTTGGCAAAGTAAGCTTGCAAAATTATGAGATGATTTGAGATGAGCTGAAGCCTTAATTTATAGAAATCTAGGGCTTTGGAGGTGCATGGGAAAAAAAGCCATAAATCACTCAAATAACTCAGGTTGATTTTTGAGTTATTTTTAAATAAAGAATAATTAACTCACAAAAACATGCAAAAGCAAAGTTTAACTCAAAATAGAGTTTAGCTTTAATTGATAATTGATAGTTGTCTGCTTTTCTAACTGTGCATATTTTATTTATGAATTAATTTAATAATAAAGTGATTTATTTCCAACTTAACTGATTTTAAAAATAAAACAATTGATTTATGGGTTAATCAATTATTTTTTCAAACTTTTATTCCAAAAATAATATTATTAAATATGACAACTTACTTTAATTAATTAAATAAGAATTTAATCAATTAATAATAGGAATTTTGATTTATTGTCAAATTTAAATAATAATACTTGGGAATAAATATAATTAAATTCAATTAAATAATTAAGTGGCAGAATTAAATCTAATTAATTAAATATTTAGAATATTCAATTAATCAAACTTTAGGATAAATAAGATTTATCACCAAATAATCATTAAATCAAAGATAATTAGGATAATTAAGAATATTACTAGGAATATTCCCTGATGCAGAATTTGAGATAATCAATTAGGATTCAATGATGTTCAGATGTGCCTTAGGTTAGGACTTTAATGTCGATTTCATTCGATTTGATGATGTAGGAGATTAATGAACTTATAGCCCATTTTTGGGGTATTACATTTTGCCCCTCTTTGAATTACTATGTGAAGCGCAGTGGTTCAAAGATAGTCTGTGTATGATAAAGATATGATACTAATTCGAAAGATATGATGATTCAAAGATTTGAAGATATTAGGTCCTAAATGACCAAAGATAATGTTCACTATAGCAGTGATGAACCAATGATTGCGAAAGAGTGTCAAAATGTCTGATTCCAAACCTTAGGATTATGAAGAAGTGAGTGACCGGTTCAAGACTTGATTGTCTTAGCAGAACTAGCAGGTATCACATCCAAACCCTTCAATTGCTGAAGAACCAAAGAAAGAACACTATGATCCGATGGTTGCAAAAATTGATACAGATTACAAGATTGGGAGGATACCAGATTGATATGGATTGACGAATCTGATATGCCCCAAGTGATGATAGATTTCCCCCGAGCGATGAGGACTTTTGATGATTCAGCAACTAGACATGTTTGTTGTCTTGATTATTGAGGAAAGATTGATAGAATTTTTATAGACTTGAATGATGTGCAATACCATGCCACCTTCGGGATTAAAATCAAAATCTGACAATAAAAGTCAATGTTAAATGGTTTAGAAGCATGTTAATTGATTTGAAAAGTGGTTATACACGTCCGGGAACACGTTTTGCATCATTTAGAGGTCCTGGAGACCAAGTTTGACTAGGTGTGACCATGAGTTGACCATGGTTGACCAAGTTGAAATTTTGATAGTTTGATGTAAGATAATCAGTTAAGTTGAATACTAGATTTCTGTGATGAATGAAGGTCAATTATGCAAGTAGTTGATAATATAAATGATCTTAGATTTTGATTTTGATCCCGAAAAAGGATTCTACTTGCTATTTCATTGGAGGAACCTTCATGTGAGATTCGGCTCTTGTTAGATTTGAAGATGTGATTGAAGAATCATTTAAGCATTGAAGTTCATTTAACCATGGTGAGATCATGCAACATGCAAAATTCAAAGAGACATGCAAAATGAAATGCAACCTAAGACCTAGGACCTACTCACTGATCATGTGTCCATTTGTTATCATCATTGAACTTTTAGGTAACTAGATAAATCAATACAATGCCCACTAGCTATGAAACCTTAGACATATGAATATCGATTTGTATGCGCAAGAATCAATACAACACCCATTGGTCAACAACCGTGGATATACAAAGATTGATTTTATTTTTGGAATGTCAGATTAGATATAAGCACGAAGGCATAAATGCCAGGATGACCTGAATATCATGTCCATTTTGATATAGTAATTTGTATAAGCATCAAAACATAAACATCATGATGACTTGAATACACCTTGCATTGCAAACACATCAAATAGTCAAGAGATAATTCTAAATCCAATGTGAATTACCTATAGTGACCCTTTATCGTTCACATCCTTAGGCAAGATCACGTTTCACAGTAGGAGAAAGAACTCACTCAAAAAGACAATAGTTAGATCAAACTTCTTTGAATGTTCTGGGTATTAATGGTCAAGGTACGTATGGCCATCCAATTCGAGATAGAGGCTCTTATAGTCGAACACCATTTCAATCTAGAATTTCCAAAGTTGTTAGATTTTCACATACAAGCAGAAGACAAAGAAAAGATTATGCCCCTAGTCATCACTCTCTAAATCCTATAAAGGACACCATCGAAGAGCTTGAAGGGACACAATATGCAAAAATCTCAATGTGAATCAGTAAGCATACAAGGAGATAAAAGCATGTAAAAAAAACATAGATTGTTTTCAATTTGTGTTTGATTGTTGTTGTAGATGCAAAATCCTTTCTAGAGACGAGACAAACTTGACTGACTCAAATGAAGCTTCAAAGGACTCTAACTAGATATGATACGTCTAAGATACACTGGAGGCCATAGGATATAATATTGATTTCCCTCAAGTGTTAAGCATTGATAGGATACAGATGCTTGACCTGACTGGTGTACAGACTGATTTATTAAAAATTGGAAATGCAGAAACAAAGCGGGAGATATGTACAAACTAAAGCAAAACTGAAAGCTGGGAAAGACCAAGATTGCATTGATAGATGGAGCATTTTGAAACAAGTGGCACTCATTTGCTTGGTTTTCACCATCTTGGCAGAGATTCTATTTTTGCTACCAAGGCGCCTGTTTCCAGGTTTTCACCAAGGCACTTTTTCTTTTTCTCATTTTTTTGTATTTTTTATTTTTTCAATTTTTTTGTACTTTTGACATTTTTTGATTTTTTTGTGAATCATCAAGGTGCCTATTGCTAGGTTTTCACCAAGATGTTCATTTTTTCAAGACTTTTTCCAATTTTAAAGATTTTTTCAGGACATTTTACCATATACTAAATGCATTAGGTGTAGAATTTCTTCAGATGGAGAATGTTGATTGGTTCTTAGAGCTGTTCTCCTTCAATCATTGAGAGTTGATAGGCACCAGAGCCAAAAGTAGTAGTAATTACAAAAGGACCCAGCTAATTGGATTCAAACTTCCCCTTGTGTTCTCGATGGGATTGATTTTTAGGATTTTCTCTCAAGACTAGATCACCAACCTAAAATTCTCTGTGTCTGACTTTCTTATTGTAGCCTCTAGACATTCTTTTCTAATATACTCTGAGATGATCATACGTTACTTGTCTATGCTCATCTAGTAGTTCAAGTTCTTGCAACCTAGACACTCTGTAGTCATCATCAGTTACTAGACCATGCATTCTGATTCTTAGTGATGGGATTTCAACCTCAATAGCTAGTACCACTTCAGACCCATAAACTAAAGTGAAAGGTGTAGCCCCAGTAGGTGTTCTGATACTTATTCTATAGGCCTAGAGAGCTAGATTGATCATGAGATGCCAGTCTCATCCTGTTTTATTAACTGTTATGTGCAAGATTTTCAATAGATTTTTGTTAGAGGCCTTAGCTTCTCCATTCCCTTGAGGATAGTATATAGATGACCAATGTTGAGTAATCTTGAATTTGGCACACAAATCATCTAGGTCTTTATTTTTGAATTCTCCCCCATTATCTATGATTATAGAATGTGGGATCCCATATCTACAAATGATGTAGTTCAAGATGAACATAGATATCTATTTCCCCATTGCTTGTGTTAAGGGAACTGCCTCTACCCATTTTGTGAAATAATTTGTAGTTGTGATTATATGGGTATGTCCATTAGAAGAGTGTGGATAGATAGCACCGATAAGATCAAAAGCCCATTGTTGAAAAGGCCATTGTGTGGTGAAAGGGATTAGATCTCTCCTTGGAGCATGAATCAAGTTACCATGCACTTGGCACTTTTGAAAGTTCTTAGCAAACTTGATAGCTTCGTTTTCCATTTCAAACTCCCAAGCAAGATCATATCATGCGGTCCCAATGTCTAGCAATGTGGAGAACAAGAGGGATTGGCAAGCCGGTGGATGAGATGGAAGATGAGCGAATGAAGAAGAATAAATGGAAGAAATCCTCAAAGGTCAAACTCGTCAAGAATACCCAAGCTAGGGAAAAATTTTCATGTAAAGCGCATTTGGACGAGTAATGAAAGGCCAGCATAGGATAAGTAACAAAAGCATAATGTCAAAGAAGGAAAGGATGTAGTCCAAAGGAGTAGACATGTCAAGAGGCTTCATAGCACTATGTTTTACTCTTTCTTTCTATTAGATCAAGACCAAAGGGGAAAAGGATAGCGATAGACAAAAATGAATGGAGGAAGATGGATATGAAGGCTAAACATGCAAGGAATAAAAGCAAGATCATCATAAGACAACTCAAAAAATAGCCAAATGTTCGTGTATAGATCAACCTTGTCAAGATCAAAGAGACAAGATGGAATGGATGAAATATGTAGAAGAACTACGCATGATGCTTGATTGCCAGGTTTTCATCATGGTACTTATCCAAGGTGCCACAAGGGAGTGGTTTTCACCATAGGATGAATTTATTTCTCTTTACTTTTGCTACCAAGGTGCCTATTTCCAGGTTTTCACCAAGACACATTTTCAATTTTTAATTTTTAATTTTTATTTTTATTTTTTAATTTTTGGAAGAATGCAAGCTTTTTAGATAGTGATCCTTGAAAGGATAAACCATGATATGCCAAGGAATCAAAATGATATGCTCAAAGATGCTGATAGGGAAAGGGAGATGGAAGAGAAAAATGGAGGATAAGGTTTTATGTAAAGCAAGTAAGGTTGGAAGATAGGAGGAATAGCAAAATGAGGAAAAAGGATAGAAGGTAGAAGGATAATAAATGGAAGCATTGTGAAAGAGTAGATGGAAAGGAAGGAAAGATCAATGTCAACACACATCTTGAAGGGTAGTGAGAGGATGGAGGAATCATGAATGAAGGAATACGTGAAGGAATATGGTGAATGGATAGTAGAGGTTGTGGTTTAGGTGCATGGAATGGAAGAATGTTTTTGGAAGAAGATGAAGTGGAAGCCATTGGAAGCTTAAATGTCAACTTCACTTTGTGCTCAACACCAGACTCTTTCAAGAGAGACTTTGGAATCCATATAGTCATAGACTTTTTATTTCCTTTTGATGATCTAGAGAGAATATCTTCAATGATGGATTTTGGAACCCATACTTGTCTTATAGTTTTTTTCTTAGATATCTCTTTTGACTTTATGCCTCCATGTTGATTAGAGGAGACATGGTGATCTTTTGTTTTTATGGATTCTTGTATTGCTTCTTTTTCTTGTATTGAACATTCAAGTTATTTCCAAAAGACTTGGGACTTGTGGAAGAAAAAGGAGGATATGATTGGTTTAAATGGGTGGGTGGATAAAAAGGATTCAAGGGTATGCATCTATGTTGATCTTGAGGAAAGATGGGAGATGGAGGGATGTAAGGACCCAAGATGGATGGTGAATTAGGAGAGTTAGGAGGGGAAAGTGAAGGGACATAAGGACCCAAGATGGAAGGAAGATGTGAAGCCTTTAGTAGTGGTGGAAGAGGTCCAAGGATGGAAGTGGAAGACACAAAAGGATAATCAATAATTTCATCAGCATCTATATGACAACCAAGGATATCAGCATCTTTAGAGTGAGCATTAGAATTTTCAATAGAATCATGGACATCTTGAATATGAGCACCTTCTTTGATAGGATTGTTCAAAGCTTGAAAAGACTTAGGATGAGTAGAAAGTGGAAACAAACATGGAGTGGTAGAATAAGAAGATGGAAGACTTTGATCTTGAAAAGGATCTTTGGATAGCATAAGTGCATAATTCTTTTCTTGATTTTCAATAGGCTTAACATTGGAAGGAACAACACCATTTTTACCAACCTTGATGGAAGTATCCTCTTTGGAAAGCGCAAGTGTAGTAAGGTTATTTTGATGGTCAATAAGCTCAATAGTGTAACTAGTAGCATGATCTTTCTTAGGAGAAGACTTAAGACATGGTGGAATGCATGAAAAAGGATGTGCAGGATCAAAAGAACCATGAAACAGATAAGAGACATCGGGAAAAGGAGTGGATGACATGGAGGGTTCTTGATCTTGATCTTTCTTTATGTTCTTTTCTTCATCATTTTTAGAGTCCTCTTGACATGGAGCCACTTCTAAGGATAAGGAAGCATGTTGGGATTGTACGGATGACTTTGGAAGAGATGGTGGAGGACTAGCTAAAGTAGGGATTATAGCATATGAAGGCTTAGGCTCTTTAGGTTTATCATTATTGAAAGTATTTGCAGCCAAGTGAAGGTTAGCATGAGTTTTTTTAAGAGGTAGCCATGGAGGATAACTATAGGGAATCGCATGAAAAGTATCAGGGCTTGTGTCAGATGAAGGTTTTGTGAAAGATTTGAAAGACTCAGAAGCTTTAGGAAATGTACGGGTATTGGAGGAAGTAGGGGATGGAAGGGAACCATCACAAGACAAAGGTCCAACATTAAAATAATCTTGCTTGAGATGTAATCTTTATATTCAGCCTGAGAGTTCTTAGAGGAGAGATCCTTATAGTATTGACGTTTATAATCAGCATGGTAAACTTTCTCTTCCTCCAATGAAATAGATGGATCATCTAGGTATTGTGCACAGAAATCATCAAAGTCTCTTTCAAAATTAGAATCATATGGATCACCATCATGATCTATCCAATGTGACAGCCCATTTGTAGTAAGTAGGAACACACGATGAGGAGGATTCTTAGGAACAGACGTGTCATAGGTATCATTACATTGTCTATCATCATAGTCATCATAGTCTTCAAAGATGGGCATGTCACTCTCTTTGGAAGAGGTATCATAAGGGTTATCACATTGCTCAAATTATGTCCAGAGGCATGGTGACATGTGCAAGTCTTTATCAAATGGAAAAGGGCATAGAGCTTCCATGGAGAACTCTTTAGGTTCCTTTTCTTTCTCAAGTTTGTTAATCTTGACTTACATAGCGTGCATCTATTTCATCATGGCCCTCATCAGAGTTTCTTCCTCATGTGTACTAATTCTCAATAGCTACTACTCTATTCTTGACACAGTGATTTGTATGACAGATTCTGGAAATAGGTTGTAAAAGCTAAAGTATCTGGCAATTCTGACAATTTTTTGACAACTTTTCAAAATTTTCGCTAACGACACTCTACAAACTCATATGATAGTGGGTTCTCTATCATACGATAGATGGGCAGTAATGAAATGACACTTGATAGAAACTTGTATGACTTTCTGACCTCCTGAGATGACTTTTGGCTCCAGAAAGGATTTTACATCAAATTTTGCAAATTTTAGGGTTTTCAGTTTCAGATGGTTTGCAAAATGTACTATCCAGATTTCAAGATTATACCAGATTTGATCATTTTTAGTAGCCAAGTAGATAAAAAAGCATGCAAAATAGCAAGGAAGTGATTTCAAGCATGTCTAAAAATAATGAACAAGGGCAAAAGCAACCTTGCGCATGAACAATCAAGTGACATTCATTCTAATCCTCAGAAGTGCTAATTGTGTATGTTCCAAAAATGTTTTGTAAGAATGTACATATGCCCTATAAAATGAAAATTTGGCCTCGCTAGGGTTTTTAGTAATGGTTTGACTCTGCAACTTTTATGATCCAAAGGGGTGAACTCCAATCCCGGCGCACCAAGGTTTTGACATAGTCTGAGAACTTAATCTTCAGGAGCTGCTAGGGAGATCTAACAACCCAACAATGAACCATACCCATGGAGATTTCTTCCACAAGGACATTTATATAGCGGCTGTCACTACCACGATGAAAATGGCTATTACCGCTTGAGGTTCTGTCAACACAGTTTTCCCTGTGAAGGGATTGTCCACTATGGTTAACCCTCTCTAAAGATGACTCACAGTATTGTACCACAAGGGGACTTGGCTCTAGATCCAAGGTTTTTGACACTTTTTCACTTTTAACCCAAACAAAGCAAACAGATAAATCTGAAACGCTAAGACAAATTTTTGCTTCACCAAATTCTATGATGTCAACTTCACATGATCTATCAACCTCTCTAGGGAGAGAATGTATCGATCAATAAGAGAAGGTGCACTAACCAATTTTGATTCACCAAAGCTCATGATGTCAACCCCACGTGATCTATCAACCTCTCTGGGGAGAGAATGTATCGATCAATAAGAGAAGATGCACTAACCAAGTTGAATGTGAAATGCACTAAGTATCCTCCCTACCTACAAGGATTCTGTCGTCAAGAAGGATTTCACTGGGAATCCAATCTCTCAAGAATCATGAATAGTGTTCATAGGGCCTAATTACTATGTGAGCACAAATGTATGTTTCCAAAAAGTAAATCTACCAAAAGTACTTGAAAAATAGAAAGAGGAACACTTAATGCGTAAAGTGAATATGAGATGAGCCCACAAGGTGGAACACTTAACACCTCACACAAGCTAAAAAAAAATCCCCAACTTAGGAAACAAGTGAGTTCCTAAAAGCATAAATGGGTTGCCAAGTGGAACACTTAACGCTTCTGTCCTGTTGACCCCTCCCCTTTAATGTGGCGTTGACCTTGCAACCACAGAGTGGACTGAGGGGTCAGTGGATTAGCAAGTCCAATAACCCAAGATAGCAATCAAGATCAATCACAAGTATCTAAGACTACTTAATGAATCCTTAAGGGGTCACAACCTAGTATCAATTATGCAATTGTGTAGAAATAGACAAAAGCATGAAAAGATGCACACAAGCCAGACACATAAGAGATTTATTTTAAGTCCAAATCAAAATATTATTAGATGAAGGAGAATACTTGGGATCCTCGCAATGTTCTTAGTAGATTTTTCCTAATTTTTAGCAATTCTTGTTGAGCTTTTCCATGGAAGTAAGTGACGAACTCTCCAACAAGCAAACAAGCAAACAAGATATGCAACATATATTCAACTTATGAAAATCATAGGGTTAGCTCTAAAAATAAATTATTATCAACAATAATAACCAGCAATTAACCCAAATGACAACTCATATCATTCATTGAACCATGTAAAAAAAAAAGTGCATACCCATCACAAAACTTTATTTTTTTTACTGCATTTGACCTAGTCAACAAGATCTGATTTTTTTTTTTATGATTTCAGCCATAAAAATAAAAATGCATAATAGAGACCCCTACTAAAAAATAGAGAGATTTTCAAAAATGGAAAATTTTAGAAAAATCTCTTCATTTGTGCCCTAGAGACCCATTTTACCAAAACAAACTAGTTTTTGTAAATTGACTATTTGAGCTATTATATTGCATCCAAATTTAAAACACAAAGAATGGACCCCCTGTATAATTTAAAGATATTTTCAAAAATATAAAAATTTCCAAAAAATATACTGATTTTCACCTAAAATTAATTTTTTATGAAAAATTAAAAAAAAATTCAAAAAAATTTGAATTTTTTTATCAAAGCTTCCCTGATATGTCTCCAACCTGCAAAAAAAAATTCAGACCAAACCTCCAATCCATTTGGGAGATAAAATTAAATCTTTGAAACTTTAGGGTTTTAGCTCCAAGAATCAAAATCAGCATGCAAAGGTGGGTTGCCCCACGGTGGGCACTAGAAATGTGTGTGTGAAAATTGTACCTGATTTGTAGACACAACACTTCAGTAAAATATTAGAGGTTAGCAAAAATCATGCAAAATTGAAATCTAATCTAACCAAGCGATTTACTGCCTTTTAGTAGGTGCGAGATTGATATTCTCAGATTGCTATCGAGATCAGTGACCTAGACGACACCTAAATGAAGGATTTGAATGCAAAACTGATATGAAATATGAATGCAATTAATCTTTTTTTTTTTGGATTTTCAATGCAATGATATGATCAAAACTGATATGAATCTATGCTAATATGGAAATTGATATGTTAAAATGATCTAACAATGATATGAAAAAGAATCTAAATGAATGTAAAAAAAAAACAAATTGATCTCACAATAGCCTTGATTCGTAATAAACTTTGATTCTCCAAATTCCAATTCTTCAAAATAGTTGTGCAATTCGTAGATGACTTTGGCAAAGTAAGCTTGCAAAATTATGAGATGATTTGAGATGAGTTGAAGCCTTAATTTATAGAAATCTAGGGCTTTGGAGGTGCATGGGAAAAAAGCCATAAATCACTCAAATAACTCAGGTTGATTTTTGAGTTATTTTTAAATAAAGAATAATTAACTCACAAAAACATGCAAAAGCAAAGTTTAACTCAAAATAGAGTTTAGCTTTAATTGATAATTGATAGTTGTCCGCTTTTCTGATTGTGCATGTTTTATTTATGAATTAATTTAATAATAAAGTGATTTATTTCCAACTTAACTGATTTTAAAAATAAAACAATTGATTTATGGGTTAATCAATTATTTTTTCAAAATTTTATTCCAAAAATAATATTATTAAATATGACAACTTGCTTTAATTAATTAAATAAGAATTTAATCAATTAATAGTAGGAATTTTAATTTATTGTCAAATTTAAATAATAATACTTGGGAATAAATATAATTAAATTCAATTAAATAATTAAGTGGCAGAATTAAATCTAATTAATTAAATATTTAGAATATTCAATTAATCAAACTTTAGGATAAATAGGATTTATTGTAAAATAATCATTAAATCAAAGATAATTAGGATAATTAGGAATATTACTATGAATATTCCCCGATGCAGAATTTGAGATAATCAATTAGGATTCGATGATGTTCAGATGTGCCTTAGGTTAGAAATTTGATGTCAATTTCATTCGATTTGATGATGTAGGAGATTAATGAACTTATAGCCCATTTTTGGGGTATTACAACATGGAGTACCTTTTGTTGGAATGTCATGCTCTTTCGTCTTAAGAATGTTGGTGCAACCTATCAAAGGCCTATGACCACTATATTCCATGATATGATGCATAAGAACATGGAAGACTATGTTGATGATACACTTGCTAAATCTCAAAAAAGGAGCACTCATCTATCTGATTTGAGTTTGATATTGGACTGAATGGAATGATTCCAACTCAGATTAAATCCTAAAAATGTGCTTTTGGTGTCACTTCTAGGAAACTACTAGGGTACATCATATCAGCAAAAGGGATCAAGGTAGACCCGAAAAAGGTGCAAGCTATCATGGAGATGCCACCTCCTCACAACATCAAACAATTAAGGGGTCTCTAGGGCCATCTCCAATCTATCAGGCAGTTCATTTCTTAGTTACCTGATAGAGCTCAACCCTTCAATAAGAATTTGCATAAAGGAGCTACTTGCATATGGAATGAGGAGTGTCAAAAGAACCTGGACCAGATCAAAGATTACCTAGCAAGACCCCCTATTCTTATGCCACCTATCCAAGGGAAACCTTTGATACTGTACATTTCTGCTATGACCAATTCCTTAGGAGCTCTCCTTTCACAACAAGATGATATGGGAAAAGAATGAGCTATCTACTATATCAGTCACACTCTGGTTGCTTATGAACTCAATTACACAAGCATTGAAAAGGCTTGTCTAGTAGTGGTATTTGTGTCTCAAAAATTTAGACATTACATGCTTGCACATACTACGCAGCTGGTCACCAAAATTGATCCTTTAAAGTATCTCCTCAGTAAAGCTGTGCTTACTGGATGGCTTGCTAAATGGATGTTGCTTCTCTTAGAATTTGACATTCAATATGTCAAAAGGAAAGCTATTAAAGGGAAATAAATTATGGATCAATTGGTGAAGTTCCCCATGACTGATAATGCTTCTCTTCAGATAGACTTCACAGATGCTTCAGTCATGCATATCACGGGGTGTGCATGGAAAATGTTCTTTGATGGTTCTTATACATAGAATGGGGCTAGTGCTGGAATCTTGTTTGTTACCCCTCATGGATATACCATTCCTAAATCCTATAAGCTTCTCTTTCCATGCACCAATAACATAGCTGAATATGAAGCCCTTCTGAATGGTGTTAATCTTTCCCTTGAATGGAGGATCACTAAGTTGCACATCTTTGGAGATTCTCAGCTTGTCATAAACCAAGTAAATGATGATTACCAAAAAAAGGATGACAAGTTGATTCCCTACAAGAAGATGGTAGACTCACTAAGGAATTATTTCACATCTGTCACATTCCAACAAATTCCTAGAGTTGAGAACAAGGTTGTTGATGCCATGGCTACTTTGGCATCCATTCTGCAACTGGAAGAGCATGAATCATGCTTTGAGTTCCTGGTGGAAGAATTGTGTTATCTCGCTTACAATTCCCCTACTGACCATGTCATTTACACTATGGTCAGTCATGAATCATCCTGCTATGCCGCCATCTTTTCCTATCTCTGAGATCAAGTTATCCCTAAAAATCTAACTTTCAATGAGAAGCACCAACTCATTCACAATTCCTCACACTTTACCCTCGTCTCGGGTGACTTGCATAGGAAGGGTCTATATGGAACTCTCCTTAGGTGTCTAGAAATAGAGGAGTTAGAAAAAGCACTAGCTGAAGTCCACGATGGCATATGTGGTTCACACTCTAATGGTCTTGCGCTAGTTCAAAAATTGCATAGGGCTGGTTACTATTGGCCTACTATGCAAACTAATGTTGTTCAATATGCCAAGTCCTGCAAGAAATGTCAACTACATTGAAATCTCATTCATGCTCTTGGATGTGAGCTCATTCCCTCTGTTACCTACTGGCCATTTCAACAATGGGCCTTTGACTTGGTAGGCAAAATTTATCCTAGTTCTTCGAGTGGGCATAAGTTCATCATTATAGCTACTGAATATTTCACTAAATGGGTTGAATTTGTCCCACTGTCTGCAGCTATGGGAAAACATGTTGCCCTATTTATTTTGAATCACATCATTTTCCACTATGGTATTCCCTCTTCCATAATCATGGATAATGGAAGCTTGTTCAAAAACAAAGACAAGAAGCACTTGAGAAAAAAGTTCAAAATTAAACAACATTGGTCTTTTGTTTACTACCCTCAAGGGAATGACCAAGGTAAGGCCTCAAACAACACATTTTTGAAAATTCTCCACAGAACAGTGCACAAATCAGGCAAGGATTGGCATCTACAGATCAATCCTATGCTATGGGCTTACAGAACTTCTATCCACACTCCTATAGGTGCAACATCTTTTTTCTTGGTCTATGGTTCTCAAGGCTATCTTGCCATTAGAGGTTGAAATACCTTCACTAAGAGTCTCTCTACATGGTTTGATTACCAATGAAGACCAGAGGACCATGAGAGTGCATGAGCTCACTACTTTGGAAGAATGTCACAAAGCCACCTTTGATCACATGTGCACCTATTAGAAGAGAATGTCTACTTCTTATAATAAGAAAGTTCATCCTAGAGAGTTCCAAGTGGGTGAGCTAGTTCTAAGAGAAAATCCTAAAAATCAATAGAATAGGGAGCAAAAAGGCAAGTTTGAGATAAATTGGTTAGGACCTTATATCATCACAATAGCATTTGGGTCTAGGGCCTATCATCTATCTACACGTGAGGGAGAAGAGCTTACCGAGCCTATCGATTTTTTACATCTGAAGAAGTTATATGCCTAAGGTTCTTGCACTCTTTGTACATATTTTATTGATCCTGAAAAAAATTAAAAAAAATCATATATGATGCTGAAAAAATCTTTAAAAGCATAAAAAGTCCTAAAAAAAGAGCATCCTAGTGAAAACCTAGCAATAGGCACTTTGATGTCTCACCAAAAAAATCAAAAAAATTCAAAAAATTCAAACAAAATAGAAAAAGTGCCTTGGTGAAAACTTGGAAACAGGCACCTTGGTAGCAAAAATACAAAAAAAATCAAAAAATCAAAAAAAAATTGTCAAGTGGTGAAAACCTAGAAATAGGTGTTGCTTGAGACCCTTGCACCTATGTCTATTAGTCTTGCATGGTGCTCATTTTCTCCACTTTTCTCTTTGCCTCTCCTAGCCTAGAATTGACTCTCGTCTTAGTCTAGGGGGCATACATTGTTCTAGCTTATCTTGGGTCTCTTTGTGCATCAGGGTTTCTTGGGAAACTTGGTTCCAATGGTGTTTTTCAACACCTCCCCAATTGTTTTTTTCAACACTTCCCTAGCATCGAGTGTTTCTCAACACTTATCAGATATCCAACCCACAGTATAGAATGATATAATATTTCTCACTGGCAGATGCGATACTCAAAGTTTGACTCTATGACCTGCACACATGCACTTAAACACTTGACTCACTGAGACTTGCTTGACTTTATTTCTTTGTGTGCTATGTATGATGATTTATTTGCTAAGTGTCCTCTCCCTAATAGTTTTTGATGATGCCAAGCTAGAAGACTAGGGGCATGAGGACATGTTTTATTTATTTTCTACCTTGGGTATATTTTGTTGATCCTAACTGTCATGAGCATTCATGCTTGTTCCACTGGACACTAGGATCTACAATGTATTATCCTTGAATTTTTTTTTTGTAATTGCATGCTTGTAGTCATCTTGACTTTCTTTTGTCTCGATGCAAGCATAATCCTGCTATACTAAACTTAGGGAACCTCACTACACTAGTCATCTTGACCTACATGTCATTGATGCCTAGGTGGGATTCCCACATCCCTATCTAATATAGATCATATTCAAATTGACATAGTTATACTATTGTGTATTTTATGATCTTTCGATGCTACCAATAAAGCTCGATGATAATTATTAGAGTCTAATGGATTCATGACCTTGCAATTAAACCACTTTTTCATAGTATCTTGCATTCTCAGGTTCATGTTAGTTTAGTTTTGCATCTTGCATATGAGAGCTCTCCTTTCATCTTTCATAGACTTGTCGGTCAACTGCGCTCACCTTTCACTTCTTCTCGATCATGTCTTTTGCTCCTTATCATTTACATTACATATTTTTCTTGTCATCACAAGGGGTTAATCTTATCATCATATCTATATCATAAAGAGATCATTTTCAAAAATATGAGTCTATATCATAACATGAGAACTAAACATATATCTATGAGAGAGACTATACATAAGCATATATAAGCATATATCATACATTTGAGAAATATAACAAGACAATAATACTGAAACATCCATCACAAGTGAGACAACTACACAAGATAAATTGCAAATCTAGTCCTCTCATATATCATGATACAAGTACAATGTGAGATCCCAAAATCTGGATCAAGGTCTCAAGATATATCTGTACATCTAAGCCCTAGACCTAGGACTGACTTGCCCCATCATGTGGTAGTGGTGGTGGTGGTGGAGCCGGTGGACCCATCCTGTCACCTGCCATATCTAATCTCCCTGCCCTCTTAGAGTAGAGTGGCACTCTATGTCCCTCAGGCATGGCTACTATGTATAGACCATGGTAATACGCTACCTATGCCACCTCCCTCTAGATCTCTGTGGCATCATCTCGTGCTACCCTCTCTCACCGCTCTATCTCAGCTTGTGCATCTAGGAGTTGCTAATCTTGTATAGCAATAGTCATCCTCAGTTTTTGTATCTCGATCTCTAAGACCTGAATCTGTGCACAAAGATCCTCCCCTCCCCTATCTATAGGCTTCTCCTACCCTGCATCCACCCATCGGCGAACTAGTCTCGTCGCATCCTCCTCTCCCTCCTTATCATCAGATACCTATCTCCGTGACCATCTCCATCCACCTAACCTAGATACCTATCCCCTCTCTACTACCCTCCTCCCTCCTCCTCCTCCTTTGTCTCCCTCATCATTATCATCATCTCCATCAGATACCTATGGCTATGCATTTGGAACCATGAACCATGGAAATGGGTGTCTCTGAAGCTCGGCTTTATACTTAGCATCTACACCTACATCTGCCATATCAGGTAGATAATCCCATGGCTCTCTATATAAACCCACAGTCTCTTGTACTGCCTGTTGGTAGTCCAACATCAAAACAATTTCATCTTGTATGGGCATCTTCACACATTAATGTAGTGAGCAACTTATTCAGCCTCATCATCTATATGACTAGATTTGATGTTCAACATGTATAACTCCCCTTAACACTTAGGCCAAGCTTTGCTTCAAGATTTTTTATGTCCTAGACAAACTGATTTGGTAATCCTCAGTGAATAACTTAGCTTTCAAATTGTTTACTATCCTATCCCAATATTTTATCTTGTCTTTACCTCTTCTTTTTCAATATGTTTGTAGATGTTCCCACCATAACGATGCATGTCCTTTTAACTTGGTGTAGGCATACTTCACCTTCTTCTCCTCATTAGTTCCTTCAATCTCAAAATACTTTTCCTTCTCTGAGATCTAGTCTATCAACTCATCATTATCCAGGTTTCCATGATAATCAGGTGGATTGAAATGAGGTTTCTTATTAACATTAATCAAGGCCCTAATGAACCTCTCCTCTTCATGATTCAATTCTATTTGTGCCTCATTATTCTCCTCTTCTACCACTTTCTCCTCATTTTTCTCATCTCCTTATTCATCACTCGCATCTTCTATATGATTCCCTCTCCTCTAAGAAGTACCCACCTCCTCCAATCTTGCAAAAATTTGTCTTAACAGGTCTAAGACTGTTGGATCTTTCTTAACTTGATCAAATCATCATGAAAGAAACTCAAACTTGACATAAAGCATGCATACAACCTCTACATCATCCCATGAGGTTCCTGATTCCTCGTCTTTAGTATCCTTCTACCACCATTCATCTAAACATTTTGTGTTATTATAAATTTTTCATATCTATCAACCAACCTTCACAACAGATATCAAAACCATATTATCTTCATGCTAGACACCCAAACAACATTATAAACATCACAAAAATGATAGTATATATGTTGACATCAATGAAAACACATCCAACTTACCAAAACTACTCATATATTTTTTCAGCTTCTCCTCATCCTTCAAGGCATATTGATAAGCCTCTTCTACACTACGCAACTTGATTAAACTAATTTCATCTTGTATAGACATCCTCAAACCATTTATATACCTTGCAACTTGTTGATAATCATCCTCAATATGTCTAGATTTGAGATCTAACTTCTATAATTATTCAATATAACCCTTCACACTAGATTCCTTTTGCTTTACATTTTGTAACTTTTGAAACAAATTCACATGGTAATCATTGGGTAAGAATTGTTCCTTAAACTTATTCATCATCCTATGCTAAGATTTATTCTTTTCTTTTCATCTCCTTTTTGTATCTATCTGCAAATGTTCCCACCATAGCAAAGCATGATCTCTTAGCTCTATGCAAGCATACTTTACCTTCTTGTCTTCACTTGTGCCCTCAAAATCAAACTACCTTTCCATTTCTATAATCTATTCAAGAAATTCATTAGAATATAATTTTTCATCATAGTATGGTGTGTTAAAATGTGTTCAGATATTTACCCTTGTTGGGGCTCTCAACATTCTGTCATCTCCCTAGTTAAGTTTAGGTTCTTCATCCACTATTTCTTCTTTATCATCATCACTTGCATCCTCAACATGTCTACCTCTTCTTTGGGTTATTTCAACATCATCAATATACAATCTTCCTTATCATATCCATCACAATGGGATCTTCTTCTCTCCTCAATCCACCTCTAGCATTTCCTTTTCGATCCATCTTTGCACAATTCCTCTATGATTGTAGGTCAAATACTCATTATGCCACCCCATAATAAATAAAATTTAGGACATCACAACCTCAAGAATAAAGATCTTCTACCATAGGTGTTAGAATAATTGAGAGGGGGGGGTGAATCAGCTAGATCAATTATCCAACAGTCCCAATTACAAAATGTATCCCTTTAAAAAAATTCAACAAATTTCTATAGCTAGGTAACATAAAATACTAAACTGTCTGTGTCTTTACTGATTACCAGTTAATTACTCACAATGATTACCAACCAAATAAAATATACAATATGTAAATTATGACAACAAATCAATCATCACAAAAACACATAACACAAAGATTTAATGTGGAAACCCTGTTAAGGGAAAAGCCACCTGGGACTGGTAACCCAAAATAATTTTCACTCTTCTGAAGTGAGCTCAGTGAAGAGCCAACCTTGTTAAAGGTTACAAACACACTATTAGGCATGACCTTGTTAGAGGATTTAAGAATAATAGGTATCGTTCAACCAACACTCACTATGGGGCCGATAGGATAATAATGTACATTCATTGAATGACATGAGGTATATCATAAGATGGTTAAGTTCACTCGATTAAGAGATTTTTTTGTATCAATGGTTAAACTAAAATAGTAATTGATCTAATTACAATACAACTCAAATTGCAGATGTTCAAATCTATTCTTAGCCCATACAAATCCTTTGATCAATATATCAATTCACTTCCTCAACTTACTTTCACTAGGTAAAAGCTCTCTGATGCTCAGTACTATTCTGCAGTTTGGTTCTTCTTCAACCAATCTGATTAGGCATGCATGAAACTATAGTCATGTGAAATCTCTACAATTTTCTATCTTCTGGCACATTTCAATAAAGAAACTCATATCTCTTATATAGATAGATAAACTATTTTCATATCAACCATCAGATTTTTTTGCTTAATCTCCTTCATTGATTTTTCCTCTTAAACTTTCTTCGGCGGTTGTATCAGTATTACATTTCAATTCCATCCCTTAGATCTTCTTTGAATTTTGTCAATCGTGGATCTTGTAACAAAATTTATCCTTGATATCAAAATCATAACACTTTACAGCTCATCAATTTATGTTGGCTAAACTTAGGTATTAAATGTTTTCATCCATACTCAGTTAACAGAGAAATGTGTTGGCGAGCACAAGCTCGGTTAATATTGTCGCTCGGTATACACTACTGAAGTTCTTCATTTACCGGCCACACTGCTTTGTTAATTTTTGCTTCCAACTTCATAACAGATTAATGCAACATAATTAATTCAACCATATGAAGTCCTAGACTCATCAATAAGTTACCCAAAGTATTCCTTATCCTCATCTGTCATATCCATCTTCCTCCATGTTCATATCTCAGTTCTTTATCTTTTCTCTCCTATGTAAAGATGTTTAGATGTTTGTAACTATCATGATAAGTACTGTCAAAACTAGTTGACATCAATGACAACAAAATAATTGATTTAATTATCTTACATATCATTTCAGTACTCAGTGATCTCTAATCATTGATCTTCAAGTCATTCAGGTATTCAATCAGTTGTAGTCCATCAATCTCTCCCTTTAGCATTGATGGAAACTCAAGCAATATGAAATATACCATACACATACCAAACATGTATTCTACAACTATACAAGAAAATTTTGTAGCTCTGTAAGCTCTCTCTAGCTTGATATTTAATATGTTTAATCACTATGTTACATGATAGCATTGAAAGTGCAAACTTTCCTCTATAGATTTGATCTTTTCATCTCTCAGATTCCTTCTATTTTCAGCAACAAATCTTCAAAACTCTCCCTGACTTTCTCAGATTATCTCTTCCTTAGATAGATGTTCCATTGATCTCTTGGTTTGTCATATTATTTATCTCTCCCTTTGACAACAATTCCAAAGAAAATCATAAAACATACAGCTCTGCAATAGGCAAGTGACTATTTGTTGTTCAGTGCAGATAATGTATCTCAGTATATTGATATGCAAATCTCTATTCTAGTTCCTTAAATATTTCACAACCTTAGATAGAATCCAATGTGTGAGCTATGTTACATCAACATGAATGATCTTCTAATAAGATTAGGCTAATGCAACCTCCAGATCACATTAGTGACTAGTAGATAAGGGATGGACCCCAAGTCTAGTCCTCAAGTATTCAAAAGTATCCTTCAGTAGAGGCTTGGTAAAAATATCAGCAAGTTGCTCCTTTGATGTAACATATTCCAATTTGACTTGCTTCTCCTGTACTTGTTCTCTTAAGTAGTGATACTTAATAGAAATATGCTTGGTCTTTGAGTGCATTAAAAGATTCTTAGAAATATTTATTGCACTAGTGTTGTCACAATATATAATCACCGGCTCAATGATTACCTCGTTCATCCCTTCCAACACTTATTTGATATATGCAATGTTTGAACATTTTTTAGTTGTAGCAACATATTCTGCTTTGACAATAGATTGAGAAATACAAGGTTGTTTCTTACTTTTCCAAGTAACAAGTCTTTCACCAAAGAAAAATGCTCCTCCAGTTGTACTCTTTCTGTCATCTATATTTCCAGCCCAATATGCATCATTGTAGACTCTTAGTTCAAATTTTCCTTCCTTAGGATACCATAAACCATATTCCTCTATTTTCTTTAGGTATCTCAAGATTCTTTTTACTGCAACCATATGTGAATCCTTTGAATTGGCAGAAAATCTAGCAACAATCCCGATTGCATGTGCAATATCTGGCCTACTGTGTACTACATACATCAGTTTACCAATCATAGATCGGTACAATGTTTGGTTTACCTTTGTATATTCATCATCTTTTGTTAATTTGCAGCCTTTGACCATTGGTGTTGCAACTAGTTTAGCATCTTCCATGCCAAATGTTCTCAATACTTCCTTTATGTACTTTGATTGTGTGATGAAAATTCCATCATTCTGTTGAATAGCCTGTAAGCCTAGAAAGAACTTAATCTCTCCAAACATAGACATTTCAAATTATTTTCTCATCTCATTAGGAAATGATTTATAGATATGATCTTGTCCTCCAAGAATTATATCATCCACAAATATTTCAGTAATCAAAATAGTATCATTTGATCCTTCTTTCATATACAAAATGTTATTTTCACCAGTTCTTACAAAACCAATACTTAAAAGATAAGTATGCAGCCTTTAATACTAGGCTCTTGGTGCTTTCTTTAAACCATATAAATCTTTGTGTAGTCTACATACCATATCTTTCTGATTTGGATCAACAAACCCTTCTTGTTGTTCTATGTAGACCACCTCTTCTAGTATCCCATTCAGAAAAGCAGACTTAACATCCATTTGATAGACTTTAAACTTCTTATGTGCAACATATGCAAATAACATGCGGACTCCTTCTAGTCTTGTAACAGGTGCAAAATTTTCATCATAATCAATACCTTCCTCCTGTGCATATCCCTTGCAAACAAGTCTAGTTTTGTTCCTTGTAACCTCTCCATTCTCATTCAGCTTATTTCTGAAAATCCATTTAGTACCAATAACATTCTTATCTTTTGGTCTAGGTACTAAAGTCCATGTCTTGTTTTTCTCAAATTTTTATATCTCTTCATTCATTTCTTTTATCCATTCATCATTTTCTAATGCAACCTTAACATTTTTCAGTTCAAACTCACAAACTAAGCATGTACCTTGTCTTAACTTACTTCTTGTCAGCATGCCAACTTGCTTGTCTCCAATATTTTGGTTTTCAGGATGATTTCTTCTAACAAATCTTGTCAGCACTTGATCTCTTCTTTATTTTTCATCATTGTTAGACTAATTGAGAGGGGGGCTGAATCAGTTATCGAGTGATCCCAATCTAAAATGTATAATTCAAAACAATTTTTTCAATTTCTGCTCATCGGTAAGCAATAATAACTCTTACTGTCTATGCTTTTACCGATTACCAGTCTAATACTTATAACTGTTTGCCAATCAAATCTAATATGTAACTTACAAAGTATGATAGCAAACAAATATCAAAATCAACACATAACATAAGAGATTTAACGTGGAAACCTTGTAAAGGGAAAAACCACCTGGGACCGGCAACCCAAAATTGTTCACTCTTCTAAAGTGAGGTTGGTTAAGATGCAACCCTATTAAAGGTTACAAACACACTATCAGGTGTGACCTTGTTAGAGGATTTTAGACTAGAAGTTATCATCCAACCAGCATTCACTATGGGGTTGACAGGATAACAATGTTCATTCTATGAATGATACATCATAAGACTTTCAAAGTCCACTCGGTTAAGAGATTTAGACTGTATACAATAGTTAAATATGTAACAGTAAAATGACTTACCTTAATACAATTTCAATTGTAGATTATAGATCAATATTTAGTCCATACAAATCCTTCTAATCAATAATTCACTTCAGATTCAATACTGTATCAACTTACTATGCATCGGTAACTGCTCTTTGTAGCTCGGTAATTGCTCTGCAGCTCGGTTCTTACTAACCAATATGATCAAAATGCATGAAAACCTTATTCACATGATAATCTTGTAGCTTCTTCTTCTTCTGACACTTTTTCATAAAGAAATTTTATTCTCTTATATAGACGTGTAAATCATTTTCTTCTCTACCATCAAATTTTGCCGCTTAATCACATTCATAGATTTTTTCGCTTAAAACTTTCTCGGTACTTGTGTCAATAACACATTTCAATTTTCTTCGTTAGATCTTCTTTGAATTTTGTCAGTCGTTGATCTGCGTAACAAACTTTATCTGTTACCTTGATGTTATACTCTTGCTAGCTCATCAATCTTATCGGCTAAACTAATCATTTAATTCACTCTGTTCTACTCGGTTAACAAAAAATGTGTCGGTGAACACTGCTTGGTTAATACTACAGTCGGTATACACTACACTCCATCGGTGTATACTAGAAATGCTTCATTTACCAACAAAACTACTTTGTGTCTTTCAGCTCTATAATTCATTATCGATGAATGCAACATAATGAAGTCAATATCATCAAGTCATAGACTCATCAACAAGTTACTCTATGTGTTCCTTATCCTCATCTGTCATGTACATCTTTCCTCATGTAGATTTCTCTGTTCTTCATCTCTTTTCCATTTTTCTTCAGATGTCTTAGTGTAGTAACTTACAAGATAAGTGTTGTCAAACTAGTTGACATCAATGACAACATAATATTGATTTAATCATATTACATATCTAATCAGCAACTTCTCAGTGATCTTGCAATCACAGATCCTTCAATTAGATTCCAAATCAGTTGTAGTCCAACAATCTCTCCCTTTGGCATTGATGGCAACTCAAGTAATATGAAATGTACCATACACATACCAAACATACATTCTACAACTTTGTGAACAAATGCTATAAGTAAAATAGACTTAATATGTTTAATCACTACATTTTTGAACCAGCATTAAGTAATACAACTTTACCTTTCTATAGTTGTAATCTTTTCAGTTCTCCTGTTCCATTCAGATTGTCTCTCCCTTAGATAGTTCTCATTCTCTCCCTTTCATTGTTGTACATTCCTTTCATATTGTTCATCTCTCCCTTTGACATTTCATATGGTTTATCTCTCCCTTTGACAACAATGCCAAAGAAACAAATAAACAACCAGCTCTGTAGTAGCCAAGTAACTCTCTGTGGTGTTCAGTACTTCCTCTGTATTTCTGTATACTGATATCTCATTGGTTCAAGTTCTTAAGCTTAATCACAACCTTGAACATGATTCAAAGTGTGAACTATGTTGCATCAACATGAATGATCTTCTAATAAAAGTTGGCTGATGCAACATCCAGATCATCTTAGTGACCGATAGACAGGGGACGGACCCCAAGTCTAGTCCTCAAGTATTCAAATGTGTCCTTCGGTAGGGCCTTTGTAAAAATATCTGCAAGTTGTTCTTTAGATTTAACAAATTCTAATTTTACTTGCTTCTCTTGCACTTGTTCTCTTAAGTAATGATACTTAATAGATATATACTTTGTCTTAGAGTGCATCACAGGATTCTTTGAAATATTAATAGCACTCGTGTTGTCACAGTATATAATCACTGGGTCAGTGATTACCTCATTCATCCCTTCCAACACTTGTTTGATAGATTCATTGTTTGAACAGTTAGTAGCAGAAGCAACATACTCTACTTTAGCTATAGACTGAGAAATACAAGCTTGCTTTTTACTTGTCCAAGTTACAAGTCTTTCACCAAAGAAAAATGCTCCTATCGTGGTGCTTTTTCTGTCATCCACATTTCCAGCCCAATCATCATCGGTGTAAACTTTCAATTCAAACTTCCCTTCCTTAGAATACCATAATCCATAATTTTCTATTTTCTTCAAGTATCTTAGGATCCTTTTTGTTGCTATCATGTGTGATTCTCTAGGGTTAGCAAAAAATCTTGCAACAATTCCCACAGCATGTGCTATATCTGGCCTACTGTGAACTATGTACATTAACTTACCAATCATAGATTGGTAAAGTGTCTGATTTACCTTAGTAGTTTCATCCTCCTTTGTCAATTTGCATCTAGTAGCCATTGGTGTTCCCATAGGTTTAGCATCTTCCATGCTAAATGTCTTCAATACTTCCTTTATGTATTTAGATTGTGTGATGAATATGTCATCACTTTGTTGAATCACTTGTAGTCCAAGAAAGAACTTAATCTCTCCAAACATAGACATTTCAAATTCCTTTTGCATTTCATCAGCAAATGCCTTGCAGACAAGATCTGAGCCACCAAAGATAATATCATCAATGAAAATTTCAGCAATGATAATAGTATCATCATTATCACCTTTCACATATAGATTGTTGTTTTCACTTGTTCTAACAAATCCAATACTTAACAAGTAAGTATGCAGTCTTTCATACCGTGCTCTCAGTGCTTGCTTTAGTCCATATAAAGCTTTATGTAATCTACATACCATATCTTTATTGTCGGGATCAACAAATCCTTCAAGTTGTTCAATGTAGACTTCTTCTTCAAGTATACCATTCAAAAATGTTGACTTCACATCCATTTGATAGACTTTGAATTTCTTATGTGCAGCATATGCAAGTAGCATTCTAAATCCTTCTAATCTAGCAACAAGTGCAAATGTCTCACCATAGTCAATGCCTTTTTCCTGTGCATATCCCTTGCATGCTAATCTAGCTTTATTTCTTGTGACTTCACCATTTTCATTCAATTTATTCATGTATATCCACTTAGTACCGATAACATTCTTATCTTTTGGTCGGGCTACTAAGGACCGGGTTTTTTTCTTTTCTATTTGTTATATTTCCTCCTTCATTGCATTAAACCATTCTTCATTCTCTAATGCAACTTTCACATTTTTAGGTTCAAACTCACAAATTAGACATGTACCTTGTCTTGTTTTGCTTCTGGTTTGCATTCCATCATGTCTATCTCCAATGATTTGTGTTTCAGGATGATGTCTCCTAACAAAACTAGCCAAGACTTGATTTCTCCTTTCTTGCTCATCCTGCTTAGGGTCATTTCTTTGCTTAGTAGCTTCTTCATGTTCATTAGTTTGCGGTGCCTGTTGTACTACATTATTTCCCTGCTGACCGGTTGTTACAGCTTACGGTGTCGGTAGATACTCTAGATGTTCAATGTAAGTGAATCTACCATAATCTTCTGGTTCCTTTGTACTTTCCTTTATGTACTTGTCATCAAAATCATCAACACGAACATTAATACTTTCAACAATCTTATTTGTAGCCTTATTCAAACATTTGTATGCTTTACTTGTAGTGAAATATCCAAGAAATATTCCTTCATCTTCTTTAGAATCAAATTTTTCATTTCTCTCATCTTTCAAGATAAAGCATTTACTTCCAAAAATTTTGAAATAACTTATATTAGGTTTGTGTCCAAACCATAGTTCATAAGGTGTTTGGTTGGAGTCCTTCTTCAATTGTACTCAATTAAGAACATATACAACTATGCTGACAGCTTCCCTCCAATATGTCTGAGCAACATTCTTCTATATCATCAATGTTCTAGCACAATCAATTATAGACCTACTCCTCTCAGCAATGCCATTTTGCTGAGGTGTCCTCAGTACAGATACCTACCTCTTGATTCCATGCTCATTGCAAAATTTAGTAAATTCATCAGAGATAAATTCACCTCCTCTATCAGATCTTAAGCACTTTATTTCCTTACTGATTTCTTTCTCTACCTTAGCTTTATACCACTTAAACATTTTGAAAGCTTTAGATTTCTCTTTCAAGAACATAATAGTCATTAGTCTAGTGTAATCATCAACAAAAAGAATAAAATATCTATCACCAGAATAGCTCTGAGTTCTCATAGGACCACACAGATTGGTATGAACCAACTCAAGTATCTTCTTTGTTGAATAGTCTTTTCTTTTAAAACTAGATTTTGTCATCTTACCTTTCTAATATTCATGGCACATGGCATGATCAGGTTTTGTCAAGTTAGGCAATCCTCTAACTCTTTTCTTTTTACTAATCTTGATCATGTTGTCAAAGTTCACATGGCATAACCTTCGATGCCACAACCAAGCATCTTCATCCTTTATTAACAAACAAGAAGAATGATCTATATCAAGATAGAATAGATTACCTCTGGATCGTGTACCAGTTTTGACAAGTCTTTCTCCATCATCATAAATCTTCACCTTTTTTCTCTCAAAAGCCAGTCGATGGCTTGAATTGTTCAGCTGAGCCACACTTATCAGATTATAGTTCAGTCCATCTACCCAATATCTATTTTCACATTGTAATCTGTCATTGATCATCAATGAGCCTTTCCCTGTTACCATACAAGGTGCATCATTTCCCATTCTCACAGATCCTCCATTATATTCAACAAGATGATCAAACTTATCTACATCACCGGTCATATGATGTGTGCAGCCACTATCTGTGATCCATGTATCATTTCTTCTTACTTTAGAGATCAGTGTTGTCTCTTCATGTTTCTCTTCCTCTTCTAAGTCATCTTTCATAGCAACAAATACAACTTCTATATCATCATCAGAATCAGATTCTGTTTCAATATCTTTGGCTATGTCACATACCTTTTTGCCTTTTTCATCTTGGTTGTCTTTGTTGTTGTGTCGGTAACCTCTGTTGTCTCCTCTTCCATAGCTTGCTTCAAATTAGTCTTTGGATCTATCATCATCTTTCTTTTGTGGACATCTAGCAGTGATGTGACTGACTTCTTTACAATTAAAGCATGCTAAAGGTAGCTTACCTTTATACCTTCCTTTTCCTTTGTGAAATCTTCGGGCCATAAGTGCTTCAAGCTCATCAAGTTCATCATTGGTATTATCATCACTATCACAATTCTTACCATTCCTACTAGACTTTCCAATTTTTAGAGAAGACAAGAAAGTGGATTCAATAGAAGGAAAAACACTATTATCAAAATTGTTTAATTCAAAGGTTGTAAGTTTACTAATCAGAGTGTCAAGAGTGAGGTTGGATGTAGCTCTTGTTTCATGAATTGCAGAAATCCTGATTGCATAAACTAGTAGCAAAGCTTTGAGAATCTTGCTTATCACTGTTTCATCATCAATCACTCCATCAGATGCTCTAATAGCATGTACCACCTCTTTGAGTCTATTTGAATATTGGACAATGTTCTCACCTTCTTTCATTCTCATTTCATCAAATCTACCTCTCAGACTTTCAGCTCGAGCTCTTTTGACATTCAGATCTCCACTATAGATTTGTGCTAATTTATCCCACATTCCTTTGGTAGTTGTGCATGTCTTGATATCTTCAAATTCAGCATCGATATAGGTAGCAGCAAGTTCCATCATAGTAACATTGTGTTCATCCTTATCCTTCAGTTGATCAACAGTTAGGGGACTAGTGGGTGGTTGTATGTAGCCATTTTGCATTAGATCTAGTGTTGCGTTCCCAATTATAGATATGTGTGGCTTCATTCTGCTTTGCCATCCTCTGAAGTTCTCTTTATTCAATTTTGGTACTTCCCTCTTATACATCTTGAGACCTTTATGCTTAAGTCCTTAAAACTCTATTCCAAGCAACGTAGCTCTGATACCAATTGTTAGACTAACTGAGAGGGGGGGTGAATCAGTTATCCAATGATCCCAATCTAAAATGTATAATTCAAAACAATTTCTTCAATTTCTGCTCGTCAGTAAGCAATAATAACTCTTACTGTTTGTGCTTTTACCGATTACTACTCTAATACTTATAACTATTTACTGATCAAATCTAATATGTAACATGCAAAGTATGATAGAGAAAAAATATCACAATCAACACATAACACAAGAGATTTAATGTGGAAACCCTGTAAAGGGAAAAACCACTTGGGACCGACAACCCAAAATTGCTCACTATTCTGAAGTGAGGTTGGTTAAGACCCAACCCTATTAAAGGTTACAAACACACTGTCAGGTGTGACCTTGTTAGAGGATTTTAGACTAGAAATTATCATCCAACCAGCATTCACTATGGGCTTGACAGGATAAAAATTTTCATTCTATGAATGATACATCATAAGACTTTCAAAGTCCACTCGGTTAAGAGATTTAGACTGTATACAATGGTTAAATATGTAATAGTAAAATGACCTACCTTAATACAACTTCAATTGCAGATTACAAATCAATATTTAGTCCATACAAATCTTTCTGATCAATAATTCACTTTAGATTCAATACTGTATCAACTTACTATCCATCGGTAACTACTCTCTATAGCTTGGTAATTGCTCTACAGCTCAGTTCTTACTAACCAGTATGATCAGAATGCATGAAAACCTTATACACATGATAATCTTGCAGCTTCTTCTTCTTTCGGCACTTTTTCATAAAGAAATTTTATTCTCTTATATAGACGTGTAAATCATTTTCTTCTCCACCATCAGATTTTTCTGCTTAATCACATTCATAGATTTTGTCGCTTAAAACTTTCTCGGTACTTGTGTCAATAACACATTTCAATTTGCTTTGTTAGATCTTCTTTGAATTTTGTTAGTCGTTGATCTACATAACAAACTTTATCTATTACCTCGATGTTATACTCTTGCCAGCTCATCAATCTTATTAGCTAAACTAATCATTTAATTCACTCTGTTCCACTCGGTTAACAAAGAATGCATTGGTGAACACTGCTCGGTTAATACTGTGGTCAGTATACACTACACTCCATCGGTGTATACTAGAAATGTTTCATTTACCGACAACATTGTTTTGTGTCTTTCAACTCTATACTTCATTATAGATGAATGCAACATAATGAAGTCAATATCATCAAGTCATAGACTCATCAAAAAGTTACTCAATGTGTTCCTTATCCTCATCTGTCATGTACATCTTTCCTCATGTAGATTTCTCTGTTCTTCATCTCTTTTCCATTTTTCTTCAGATGTCTCGGTGTAGTAACTTACAAGATAAGTGTTGTCAAACTAGTTGACATTAATGAAAACATAATACTAATTTAATCATATTACATATCTAATCAGAAACTTCTCAGTGATCTTGCAATCATAGATCCTTCAATCGGATTCCAAATTAGTTGTAGTCCAACAATGTTCAGGTTCATTTCCTTTCTCGGTAGCTTCTTCCTAATCCTTCATTTCCATTTTTTGTTCCTTGGTGTTCTTTTCTTGATGCTCGGTCGACTCAACCTGTGGCTTTGGTAGGTACTCTGGATGTTCAATATAATAAGTGAATCTACCATAGTCTTTTGACTCCTTAGTGCTTTCTTCACCATTTTTATCATCAAATTCATCAACTTTGACATTAGCACTTTCAATCATCTTATTAGTAACCTTATTCAGAAACTTGTAAGCTTTTCTTTTAGCATAATATCCAAGAAATATTCCCTCATCCCCTTTAGAATCAAATTTCCCATTCCTATCATCTTTCAAAATAAAACATTTTCTACCAAAAATTTTGAAGTAACTTATAGTCGATTTGTGACCAAACTATAATTCGTAGGGTGTTTTGTTTGTGTCTTTCTTCAATTGTACTTGGTTTAGAACATATACAACTATGCTAACTACCTCTTTCTAGTATGTTTGAGCAACATTCATTTCTATCATCAGTGTCCTTGCGCAATCAACAATTGATCTATTTCTCCTTTCAGCAATCCCATTCGGCTGAGTTGTTCTTGGAGTAGAAACCTATCTTTTTATGCCATGCTCATTACAATAGTTAGTGAATTCATCACAAATAAACTCACCACCTCTATCAGATGTCAAGCATTTTAGTTCTTTCTCGGTTTCTTTTTATACTTTTTCTTTGTACCATTTAAACATTTTAAATGCCTCAGATTTCTCTTTTAAAAACATTATAGTCATCAATCTAGTGTAATCATCAATAAACTAAATGAAATATCTATCTCTATAGTAGCTCTAAGTTCTCTTGGGACCACATAGGTCAGTGTGAACTAACTCCAAGATTCTCTTTTTTGAATAGTCTTTACTCTTAAAACTAGATTTTGTCATTTTTCCCTTTTGACATTCATGACACATAACATGATTAGGCTTTGCTAGGCCAGATAGACCTCTAACCTTTTTCTTTCTACTGATCTTAATCATGTTATCAAAATTTACATGACATAACCTTTTATGCCATAACCATGCATCCTCATTTTTTATCAATAAATAGGAAGACTTGGCATTGTCAAGATAAAACAAGTTACCTTTGAATTGTGCTCCTGTTCCAATACGTTTTCCTCCATCATCAAATATCTTTACCTTCTTTCTCTCAAAAGCTACTCAGTGAACTAAGTTGTTAAGTTGTACCACACTTAGCAAATTTTAATTTAGTTCTTCTACCCACTAAGCATTATCACATTTGATTTTATCAATTATCGATAAAGACCATTTTTCTCTAACCATACATGGTGTATCATTACCCATTTTTATAGAACGTACATTATATTGCTCAAGATGATCAAACTTTTCTTCATCACCAGTCATGTGATGTGTACAACCACTATCAATGATCCATGTATCATTTTTATTAACTTTAGAAATGAGTGTTGTCTCTACATACCTTTCTTCTTCCTCAGAATCATCTTTCATCTCAATAAATACTACTTCAACATCATCATCTATGTCAGTATCAGTATCATTCTCTTCAACAATGTAACATACCTTTTTTCCCTTATCATTGTTGTCTCGATTATCTCTGTTATAGTGTCAGTAACTTCTATTGTTTCTCCTCCCATAGCTTCCTTCACTCGATCGATCTTTGTTTCTATCAACTTCTTTCATGTTTGGACATCTAGCAGCAATATGACCAACTTCTTTGTAGTTAAAACATGCTAAAGGTAATTTTCCCTTGTATCTACCTTTACCTTTAGGTAACCTCTAGGCCACAACAGCTTCAAGTTCATGAAGCTCATCATTAGTGTTACCATCATTGTCATCCCTATTATTTTTACTACTAGACTTACCGATCTTCAAAAGAGACATGAAAGAAGACTCAATAGATGGTACAATACTATTATCAAAATTGTTCAACTCAAAATTTGCTAGCTTACCAATCAGACTATCAAGAGTAAGAGTGTTTCCAGGTGCAGACCTCATTTCATGTATAGCTGATATTCTGATTACATAAGTAGGGAACAAGGTCCTTAGAATTTTTCTTACCACTGTATCTTCATCAATGACACCACTAGATCCTTTGATAGCATTGACTACCTCTTTTATTTGGTTTGTATACTGTACTATATTCTCTCCTTTCATTTTCATATTGTCAAACCTACCTCTTAAGCTTTCACCTCAGGCTCTCTTGACATTAACATCTGTTGGAAATTTGGCTGAAGTGAGTACATAAATGTTTTCATTATGGAAACATATGATCCACATGAAGATCGCATAGGTCTGAGAGCAAGTATAGCAGAGCGCATTGCAAATTTGTCTAAGTGTAAGACAGTGTTTTCACCAGTGCACCAGGATACAGCTTTTGTTTTTGACATTGACTGGAGTAAGTTCAGTGCTTGCACACTTGAACATAGACACTATGATGACTAATGATGACCCATCTTAGAGTGCAAGTTAGTATAGCGTGCATGAAATTAGCTATGATAGTTTTACTGGAGACGGTGTTAAGCTGACAGGACATAATATGAAGGCAGAATTGGTAAAGAGTTAAGGGATTATTTTGTTTATCAAAATAATGACTTAACAATATAAAGGGATGAAATCCTAGATGTTAACTCTTGGATAAAGATATATGAAAGCCGACCATGTAAAGTTATTATCTTTAATAACTTGTATATATGTAATATGTAATTACAAGAAGAAGAGAGAGAGATGAAAAATATTGTAATGATATGATGCGAATGTAAGAGCAGTGAAAAGATATTGATGCAAGTAGCATAAGGTTATATACCTTAATCCATTTTTGTAATAAGGATACATTATACATTACTTGTTTGGGTAGTGGGCTCATCTGGTAATCAAATTTTGTTTTGATAACTCCTAATAGGGTTGAGGCTTCTAACAAGGCCTATAGTCCCTTAATCAGGACTGATACACTATATACTTGTAATAGACTCCTAACAAGGTCAACATCCTTAACAGGATACTTTTGATTAGTGGATCTTTGTGGGTACCATCCCCACTGGGGTTTTCCCTTGGCCAGGGTTTCCTCGAGAACATATCATGTGTTATGAGTTATTTTCCATTGCTATGCATATTGTTTAGCTTCTTATGTTATGCATGTATAAAGATAATCTATTATATCCATAATTGGGAAAAAGATAAAGTTTTTAGAATACCGATTCACCCCCCCCCCCCTCTCAGTATTCCCTATTTCTAACAATTGGTATCAGAGCTTAGTTACTCAGAGAAGAATCATTCAAGGAAAGCCTAGCAGCTTGAGTAAGATCTCTATGGATATGGATCAACTACAGAAAAATCTTGAAGAAGCTCATGAAAAGATTGATATGCTTACCGATGAAAGAAACACTCTAAAAAGGAAATATGATGATGCAAAGAACCTTATTGAGAAACTAAAAAACAAGGTAGAAGATCTTAAATCTGAAAAGGAATCCAAAATTATTATTGAAGACTATGATGACAATTTAGAAAAACAAAATGTGATCCTTAAGCATGAACTAAAGATAGAAAATCTGAAGCTTAGTTTGAAAGATGGAAATGAAAAAAATGAAGCAAATCTGAGATCTGAGAATGAAAGGTTGAAGATTGAGAATGAAGAATTAAAATCTAAACTTGGCAAAGTAACATCTGAATTTGAGAAAGTAAACTTGTAGCATGCAGAACTTGAGAAATACAATAAGATTGTGAAAGGTGAATTGACTCAATCCAAACAACAACTTGAAAGGCTATATTCAAATAGTGAGAAGATTGATGAACAAGTATCTTATGGAAAACCATCCTATGATAAGACTAGACTTGGATTTAATATATTCAGAACAAATGATGAAAGCAAGGAACCAGATCTAAAAGAATCTGAAAGCATAGATAAGAAAAATTCATATGAGATCAACAAATCTGAAGACACACCTAAAGGAGAAGAACCACCTAAAGAAGAAGAACCACCGAACCAAGAAGAATCACCCAAAGGTATGCAAAGAGAATTCAAAGGTAGATTTTTTGGCTGTAATACTATTGGTCACATGAAGAGAGATTGCACAGGTAAACAATTTAAACCTCTTAATGGTTATTGTTATAATTGTCATGGTTTTGAACATAGAGCTATTGAATGTAGAAGACCTAAAGTTATTGAGAATAATTATGGTAGTAGAATGTTTAGAAATACTAACAATGCAGATAAAAGACCTACTGAAAATATGAACAGAAGAAATGAAGTAGTATGTTATAGATGCAACAAGATTGGACACATTGCTAGAAACTATAGATCACAAATCAATCAGCAAGGACCAAGCTATGGGAACAATGGAATTGTTTTTCATATATGTAACAAGATTGGACATACAGCAAGGTTTTGCAGAATGAACAATGAAGTTTTTCATCCTAACCCTAACCCTAGAAATCATGCAAGAAGAAATTAAGATGCAGGTAACAGATAGAAAGGTTGTTGTAGTAATGCAGATGAAGTGAAGTTTGTTAAAGGCACAAATCAAGGAAACATATTCAACATTGAAGGTAATCAGAAAGGTGAAGTATCAAGTGGTAAGAATGAATCCTTACCTGACCTAACTCAAAGAACTTAATTTATGATAATTAAAGTAGATTAGGAACTTAGAATTAGTGTAGAAGTAGATTTTTCATGAATTAAGTCTTCTGCAGTTAATGTAAGGTAGTTTATGATGTACTAATGCTATGGTTAAGAGTGCAAAAGAAAATATTATGTTTTGCGAGATCGCAAGAAGTTTAAAGTTTTGCAGGATAACAGAAACAACTTTTTGGAAAGAAGTGGCAAAAGAATTGAATACGATGTCAGATCTAAGTGAGATTGAAGTAATAAAAGGTTATGATCGATGTTATTTGATTATCAAAGAGAATTGAAGTGTTTAGGAGAGCAAAAAATAGAGATTGGAAGCATTTTGTAGTGATTTGGTGAAAGATTTGAGCGTCGAATCTATGAAAGCCCTAAAATCATGAACTTGAGGTATTTATCTTGACAGATCTTTGAATTGGTATAAGGAATTTAAAGTAGTCATGGATGTATCCTTAATTCATAATATCAGAGATAAGAATAGACCTAGAATAAAGAGGGAACCAGTAGAACCCTTGGAAGAAGATGATCCTAGGTTAGCATTATCATTCGTACCAGATGAAGTTTTGCATTTAGAAAATGTGAGAAGTTATCTTGGATGAAAGTTAGAAATTGTTAGTGATAGTGATTTTACCAATGAACATATGAACATTTACAATTAGGATATGTCATTAAAACAAGGATATGAACATTTGAAAGATAATGAGATTGTTCAGTATGCTTTGAAGTATGAGTTTGACAATGAAGAATGTACTAAGATTATTCTGAGTAGAATTCACAATGGGAAGTTTTGGCTAGAGGATAGAGTGATAGACATTACAGTTGACTTGATACATGAAGTCACAGGTTTATCTAAAGTTGGTGCTATTCCTTTAAATGAGAAAAATATGATAAAAATGTTGGCAATTTGGCTGAGGTATGTACATGGATGTTTTCATTATGGAAACATATGTTCCCTATGAAGATCACATAAGCTGGAAAGTAAGTATGGAAGATCACAGACTAAAATTGTCTGAGTATGAAACAGTGTTTTTGACAAAGCACCCGATATAGTTTGTTTTGGCGACGTTCACTGGAGCATGATCAGAGTTTTCATAGTCAAGCATAGACTCTCTGGTGGCTAAGGATACCCCATCTTAGTGCAAAAAAGAGTATGGATAGTACGAACAAAGTTATGATTATTTTACCAATGATAGAGTACAGTTGACAGAGCAGTTTTGAAGGTAGAACTAGTAAATGAATTAAGGGATTATTTTTCTTGTCAAAATAATGACTTAATATTATAAAGAGATGACATCCTAGATGTTTACTCTTGGATAAAGATATGGAAGTTGACTAGAGAAATATATTATATTTGTATCTTGTATAAATAAAGATGTACCGAACATACTTGAAATGTAACTTGTAATAGTTGTATATTGTGATAGTAGTGAAAGTTGTTGATGTGAAGTTGTAAGTAGTACCATATTGTAATCAGTAAACATTTGTATTACTTGTTTGGGCAGTGAGCTCATCTAGTAATTAGGTTTTGTATCTACAACTCCTAACAGGGTTGAGGCTTCTAACAAGGCCTATAGTCCCTTAACCAGGACTGATACACTATATGTTTGTAATAGACTCCTAACAGGGTCAACATCCTTAACAGGATATCTTTTGATTAGTGGATCTTTGTGGGTACCATCCCCACTAGGGTTTTCCCTTGGCCATTGTATCCTCGAGAACATATCATGTGTTATGAGTTCTTTACATTTACTATTATGTATGCTATTTAGTCTCTTATTCTTTAAAGTAATCTATTATATCCATAAGTGGGCAAAAGTAAAAGTTTTTGAAATACTGATTCAGCCCCCCCCCTCTCAATATTTCCTATTTCTAATAATTGGTATCAGAGCATAGTTACTCAGAGAAGGAACATTCAAGGCAAGCCTAGCAGCTTGAGTAAGATCTCTATGGATATGGATCAGTTACAGAAGAATCTTGAAGAATCTCTTGAACAAATTGATATGCTTACTAATGAAATAAACACTCTAAAAAGAAAGTATGATGATGCAAAGAATCTTATTGACAAATTGAAAGGTAAGATAGAAGATCTAAAATCTGAGAAGGAATCTAAAATTCTTGTTGAAGATTGTGATGATTTAGAAAAAGAAAATGTGATCCTTAAAAATGAATTGAAGATAGAAAATATAAAGCTTAGCTTGAAAGATGGAAATGACAATTTGAGATCTGAGAATGAAATTTTAAAGAATGAGAATGAAGATCTGAAATTTAAACTTGGCAAGGTAACATCTAAATTTGATAAAGTCAAATTGCAGTATGATGAACTTGAGAAATACAACAAGATTGTGAAAGGTGAATTGACTCAATCCAAACAACTTGAGAGGATATATTCAAACAATGAAAAGTTTAATGAGCAAGTATCTTATGGAAAACCATTCTATGACAAAACTGGTCTTGGATTTAACATATTGAAGATAGTTAGTGAAAGCAAGAAACCAAATCTGAATGTATGTGAAAGCAGTGAAGAAAAGAAGTTAGATGAGAACAAATCTGAAGATGCACCTAAGCAAGAAGAATCATCAAAGCAAGAAGATGCACTGAAGCAAGAAGAACCACCGAAGCAAGATGAACCATCCAAATGTATCCAAAGAGAATTCAAAGGTAGATGTTTTTCTTGTAATACTATTGGTCATATGAAGAGAGATTGTACAGGTAAACAATTCAAACCTCTTAATGGATATTGTTATAATTGTCATGGTTTTGGACATAGAGCTATTGAATGTAGAAGATCTAAAGTTATTGAGAATAATTACAATAGTAGAATGCCTAGAAATACTAACAATGTAGATTAGATATCAACTGAAGACGTGAAAAGAGGAAATGGAATAGTATGTTATAGATGCAACAAAATTGGACATATTGCTAGAAATTGTAGGACACAAATCAATCAACAAACACCTAGATATGGAACCAATGGAATCATTTGTCAAATATGTAACAAGATTGGACACATAGAAAGATTTTGTAGAATGAACAATGGAGGTTATCATCATAACCCTAACCATAGAAACTATGCAAGAAGGAATGAAAATGCAGGAAATAAAGAGAAAGGTTGTTGTAGCAATGAAGATCAAGTAAAATTTGTTAAAGGCACAGATCAAGAAGGTATATTCAGCACTGAAGGTAATCAGGAAGGTAATGTATCTGATGGTAAGAATGAGTCTTTACCTAACCCTTCTTTAAGCACTTAAATTATGTAAATTTCTATAGTTTAGGAACTTAGAATTAGTGTAGAATTAGATTTTGGATGAGTTAAGTTTTGCACAGTTAGATGAAGGTTTGTTATGTTATACTAATTCTATGGTTAAGTGCATAAAAAGAAATATTGTATTTTGTGAGGTCGCAAGATGATTTATGGTTGCAGGTTTACAGAATCATCTTTTTGGCATTTTAGCGGCAAAAGAATTGAATGCGATTTCAGATCGAGTAAATGTTAAGTATTAAAAGATTGAAATCAAAGTTATTGTGATTATCAAGTGATTAGAAGTGATTTGGAGAGTGAAGAAAGAAGTTTGGAAGTGATTTACAAAATTTTGAAGCACCGATCTAGCAAAAGCCCTAATTTTGTGAATTTAAGGTATTTATCCTACTAAGATCTTGAAATAGCTTAAGTAATTAGATATAATCATGGATGTGTCATTGATTCACAACATCAAGGATAATAATAGACCTAGAACTAAGAAAGATCCATTTGAACCCTCAGAAAGAGATGCTAGTTTAGCTTTATCATCCGTACCAGATGGAGTTCTTCATTTAGAGAATATTAAAAGTTATCTTGGATGCAAATATGAAACCCTAAGGGAGAGTAATTTTAATATTGAATATCAAAAATTGTACAACAATGATATGTTAGTGAAACAACGTTATGAACATCTAGAAAACAATGAAATCATTGAGTACTCTATGAAATATGAATTTGATGATGAGGAATGTACTAAGATCATTTTGAGTAGGATGCATAATGGTAAATTTTGGTTAGAAGATAGAGTTATAGACATAACTGCAGACCTAATTCATGATGTCACTAGATTATCAAAAGTTGGTGCAATTCCACTAAATGAGAAAAACATGAGAAAGATTGTGATTGATAACACTGGTTCAATATACAATGGTAGAGGTATAGTCATTAGTAAGATTAAGCAAGATGATGTAAAATACTTGTGTAAGATTTTGACAACAAAATTTTGTGGAAGTTCTAGAGAAGATGATATACCAGCATGTATGGTACACATTGCTTATTTAATGTGTGTGGAGAAGAAGCCTGTGGATATGTGTGAAATTCTAAGAATACAGTTGTTTGACAATTTGGAAAAGATAAAGAAAGCTAAATACACTGACTTTAGATTTTCCTCATTGGTTACTTACATGTTCTTCCACTTGCTAAGAAGATTTCCTTACACTATTGATTGGAATGATGGTGAGAATACTATGGAAAGAATCAAGAAAGTTTACATGAAACATCTTATTGAGAAGGTTAATGATAGTGTAAAGTTAGTGTTGAAAACTTTTCAGAACATTGTGGTAAATAGATCAAGAACTCCTCCATCCCTAGTTGAGAAATACAAAGATGATATATGTTTTATGGTTGATACTGATTTCACTTACATTGAGGCAGTAAAACCTAGACATGAATTCATAGACCCTCTTGGCTATGAAATCTCTGAATTTGAAACAGAAGGATATGTTAGTAGATTGTTGAAAATTAAAGTGGATGCTCATAGCAACAGATTTGGAACATATGATGAAAACTTTGATTCAGCAAAGACACTCAAGGAAGAGAAACAATCAAAGAAGAGAGTGGAGACTACAATAAAGAAAATTCTAAAAGAATCAGGTATGAGTGAGCAGGAATTTGATATTGCAAGAAAGACTGCAGAAGCAATAAGGCAAAGTGAGATACTATTAGTCCCACCTTTGGCATCAAGTGAAGAACCCATTCAAGTTAAGGTAAAGGTTGAAGAACCTGAGAAGGAGCAAGAAATTAGTCAGACAGAGAAACCCTCTTCTTCAACTCCAAGAAAAAGAATGAAGGCAAGTGCTTCAGGACCGGGTAAAAGACAAAAAATAATTGTTCCACCAGTACCTAGAAGAGTAGCATAGACAAAAGATGATGAAGTAACAATAAAGAAGAAATCATGGAAACCAAGGATAGAAAGAGTTAATGAAGATATATTTCAACATGGAGACTTTACCAAAATGAACAAATACTATGATTTATATGGATCCTCTGACATATTAAATCTAGAGAATGCAGTGGTTACACATATGATTTTGACAAACAAGAAATTTGATACTATTCATGGAAAGATACTAGAAGATTTGTACAATAGACTTGTGAGAAGAAAGATGAGAGCACAAGAAGAAGATACTAAAATGAGAGAGAATGTGACAAGACAGTTTTGTGACATAAGAGATGATGACCACCTTAAACAGATCCTCAAGCCACTTGAAACCCTATTAAGAACCAAAAGAAGAACTATACAAATAATGGGAGGTTAGTATGAACAAGTGAAGACTGAAACTGAACAGGCAGTTGTGCAAGTGCTAGCAAACTTGGTAGCAGGAAAAGATAGCAAAGATCAATCAGTTACAGAACCAGTAGAGAAACAGAGTTCAAAATAGGCAGAGGTAGCAGCAAAGGTAGTTGAAGTTGAGGATATTCCCTCTTCTTCTATAAACATTGGCACATAATCTATGGACATTGAAGGAACAAAATTTACTTTAGATTCAGATGATGTGGTACTCAACAATTTGGATAACATTGTTGACAATTTGGCTTTGGGAGAGCAAGAAAAGAGTATTGAAATAGAGACTACACGAACAGAAGAGCAAATGGAAATAGAGGCCCATACACCTATTGAACCACAAGAAGACATCAGTCTTACTCCTAAGCCTGGAAAGGAGAAAGGAATAGGAACATTGATTGAAGATTTGAGCAAGGAGGTTGATGACGATGATCAATTAGAGTTGATCACTTCTTTGAACAAAATTATTGGAAAGAACAAGAAAGTTAAGAATTTGGAAGGTAGCTTGAAAGATTTGACTGAGAAGCTACAAAGTGCTATATCTACAAAAGTATTTGATTTAGACCCACTTGAAAGAGCAAAGATGGTAATAAATTCTTTTGATGTTGAGTTCACTAATTTGACTGATATTGCTAAGGTTAAGGCTCAGGCAGCTTATGAAGCTGAGATGTTGCAGAATATAAGTCAGAATATCAAAAATGACATTGACAACCTTGATAGACGCATTAAGAACTTAAGGAAACATCTTGAGATTGGAAAGTGTTTGTACATTTAGTGTACAAAATCTAAAAATATAATAATTGAGGAAGAGAAGAAGATAAAAGAGAAGCAAGATGAAATTGTAGCAGAGACAAATTCAATAGCCAGCACAAAAATAAAGATCAGTGCAGTTGAGAAAAAGATCAAAAAATTATGTGATGAGATAAGGACTTTGAATGATGAGAAGAATAGGAAAATTATCAGGATAAACATCTTGAGAGAGCATGTCTCAATCAAGTTGACTATAATAGGAGAGTAGCTAGAAGAATGTCTTACTTCTAAGACATCATTTCAGAAGTTCAATTTTGAGTCCCTTCAAGCTTGTCAGATTGCAGCATATGGATTGAGTACTTTACTCAATGTAGCAGAATCAATTAAGAAGGCATGGGAGAAAGATTTTGAGGCTTGGAAGTCATATTTTGTAGATTGTGTTGCAAGCCTACTGGCTTTGTAATAAGACAGTAAGGTAAAATTTTTGACACAATTTTGTATATCCCTTTCCACCCTTTATTTTGTCATTGTTGTCAAAGGGGGAGAGATACTTAGAAAATTGTCTATATATGATAAGGAAGGATACTCATAGGGGGAGTTCTATGGAGTATTATGAAGTATTATAGATTATGTGTATATTTTGAGGAGATATAAGGATATTATACTTATTTTATACTATGGCCACAATTTTGATACAATTTTGAGATTTTGACTTGTACACTTAGCCAATTTTCTCATATGTTGCCACCAATGACAAAGGGGGAGATTGTTGGCAATTTGGCTAAGGTATGTACATGGATGTTTTCATTATGGAAACATATGTTCCCTATGAAGATCGCATAAGCTGGAAAGTAAGTATGGAAGATCGCAGACTAAAATTGTCTAAGTATGAAATAGTGTTTTTAACAGAGCACCCGATATAGTTTGTTTTGGCAACGTTCACTAGAGCATGATCAGAGTTTGTGCAGTTGAACATAGAATCTATGGTGTCTAAGGATACCCCATCTTAGTGCACAAAAGAGTATGGAGAGTACAAACAAAGTTATGATTGTTTTACCGATGATAGAGTACAATCGACAGAGCAGTTTTGAAGGCAGAACTAGTAAATGAATTAAGGGATTATTTTTCTTGTCAAATTAATGAATTAATATTATAAAGAGATGACATCCTAGATGTTTACTCTTGGATAAAGATATGCAATCTGACTGGAGAAAGACATTATTTTTGTATCTTGTATAAATAAAGATGTACCAAACATACTTGAAATGTAACTTGTAATAGTTGTATATTGTGATAGCGGTGAAAGTTGTTGATGCGAAGTTGTAAGTAGTACCATATTGTAATCAGTAAACATTTGTATTACTTTTTTGGGTAGTGAGCTCATCTAGTAATCAGGTTTTGTATCTACAACTCCTAACAGGGTTGAGGCTTCTAACAAGGCCTATAGTCCCTTAACCAAGACTGATACACTATATGTTTGTAATAGACTCCTAACAGGGTCAACATCCTTAACAGGATATCTTTTGATTAGAGGATCTTTGTGGGTACCATCCCCACCAAGGTTTTCCCTTGGCCAGGGTTTCCTCAAGAACATATCATGTGTTATGAGTTCTTTACATTTACTGTTATGTATGCTATTTAGTCTCTTATTCTTTAAAGTAATCTGTTATATCCATAAGTGGGAAAAAGTAAAAGTTTGTGAAATACCGATTCACCCACCCTCTCAGTATTTCCTATTTCTAACAAAAAATAGTCATAGGCAACACAGGTTCATCCTACAATGGTAGAGGAATTGTGATTAGCAAGATCAAACAACATGATGTTAGATATTTATGCAAGTACCTAACAACTAAGTTTTGTGCAAATTCTAGAGAAGATGATATGGTAGCTGGAATGGTGCATATTGCCTATTTAATGTGTGTTGACAAAGTACCAGTTGAGATGTGTGAAATTTTGAGAATTCAACTATTTGAAAACTTGGAGAAGATAAAGAAATCTAAGTATGCACAATTTAGATTTTCATCCTTAATCACATACATGTTTTTCCACTCATTGAGAAGATTTCCATACACCATTGAAAATGATTGGAATGATGGACAAACTACTATGGAAAGGTTAAATACAGTATATTTGAGACATGTTATTGACAAAGTAAATGAGAGTGCTATGTTAGTAGTGAAGACATTTCAGAACAAGGTAACTAGCAGATCAAGAATTCCATAGTCACTTGTGAAGAAGTACAAGAATGATATATGTTCTATGGTTGACACTGACTTTACCTATATTGAAGCAATGGAACCTAGAATTGAGTTCATACACCCTCTTGGCTATGAGATATCTGAGGCTGAAACAGAAGAATATGTTGGTAGATTACTTAAAAGTAAATTGGACACTTAGTGTAGCAGATTTTGAACTTTTGAAGATAACTTCAACTTGGAAAAAGCTATAATTGAAGAGAAGCAATCTAAGAAGAGAGTTGACAACACTATTAGGAGAATACTAAAAGATACAGGAATGTCAGAACAACAATTCTTAATAGCAAAATAGATAGCAGCAGCAATCAGGGATATTAGATAGAAAGAACTCTTGATTGTACCACCCTTATCATCCAGTGTAGCACAACAAGAACCTACACAAGTCAGGGTGAAAGTAGAGGAACCAGAAAAGGAACAAGTAACAACTAGATCCACTTCCTCCACAGCTAGCAAGAGAATGAAATAAATTGCTACTGGACCAAGAAAGAGACAGAAGACTTTAATTCAACCAGTACTAAGAGAAATTGTAGAAATAAAAGATGATGACACTACAATTAAGAAGAAATCTTGGAAACCTAAAGTTGAAAATCTTAATGAGCAGATTATTGAAAATGGAGACTTTACCAAAATGAACAAATACTACAGTCTTTATGATTATTCAGATAGACTTAATTTGGAGAATTCTATTGTGAAGCATATGATTTTAGTAGACAAAAAATTTGATTCTATTCAAGGTCAAATACTTGATGAGTTGTACACCAAACTACTAAATAGAAAGCAGAGAGCAACTGAAGAAGACACCAATATCAGAAAGAATCTTGTGAAGAAGCTTTGTGATGTGAGAGATGATGAACACTTGGAGCAGATATTGAAGGCCTTAAGAACCCATTTGAGAACCAAAAGGAGAACCATTTTGATTATGGGAGGCAGATATGAAGAAGCTAATTCAAATATAGAGTGGGCAATAATCAAGGTCATGGCAAAAAATGTTGGAGAGCCATCGATTGCAGCAGAGCAAGTAGTTGAAGCTGAACAAGAGGATATTCCTTCTCCTTTATCTATTAATATTGAAGATGAAACTATGAATATAGAAGGTACTAAGGTCACCTTGGATACTGATGACAATGTATTCAAGAACTTAGCAAACATTGTTGACAATTCAGCTCTTGATGAACCAGATAGAACTGAAGAAGTAGAGTAGACTCAATATATCAATGAAGAACCTAAGAAGACTGAGATTCAAGCACCCATTCCTACCACAGAAGACATCAATCTTACTCCTGAGACTGGAAAGAAGAAAGTAATTAGATCTTTGTTTGAAGATTTAGGAAAGGAAGTTGATGATGATGATCAGTTGGAACTGATCACTTCTTTGAATAAAATCATTGGCAAGAACAAGAAAGTGAAAAATCTTGAAGGGAGTCTGAAGGACCTTAATGAGAAGTTACAAAGCATTGTAACTACAAAAATCACAAAGGTAGACCCTTTGGAGAAAGCTAAGAAGGTAATGAGCACTTTTGACAATGCATTCACTAACCTATCTGATATTGCAAAAGTGAGAGCTCAAGCAGCTTATGAAGTTGAAATGCTTTTGAACATAAGTCAGAATATCAGGAATGATATTAGCAATCTTGATATTTGTATCAAGAACTTGAGGAAACATTTGGAGACAGGAAAATCATTGTACATACAGTGTACAAAACCAGAGATTTTGACAGCAGAAGAGGAACAAAAGATCAAGTTGAAGGAAGCTAAGATTCAGAATGAATGTAACCTTCTCTCTAGACCTAATGTGAAGGTATGTGATGCTGAAAAGAAAGTTCAGAAGCTTTATGATGAAATAAGAATATTGCAAGATGAGAGGAACAGAAAAATGAGGAGACTCACTCTTTTGAGAGAACACATCTCTATGAAGTTGAGTATCATTGAAGAGAAGTTAGAAGAATGTCTTATAGCTAAGACATCCTTTCAGAAATTCAAATTTGACAACCTCCAAGCTTGTCAAATAGTAGCTTATGGACTGAGCACTTTACTCAATGTGGCAGATTCCATAAAGAATTCATGGGAAAAGGAGATAGAAGCTATGAAAGCTGATTTTTCAAATTGTGTTGCAAGCCTACCGGCTTTGCAATAAGAAAATGAAGGTATAATCTTTTTTGGGATACAATTTTGTAATCCTCCCTACCTTTTTTTGTCATTGTTGTCAAAGGGGGAGAGATATTAGAGAAGAAAATTGATATATTTGATAAGGATTGATACTCTTAGGGGGAGCATTGTATTAGAGCTTATATTTTAAGGAGTTATAAGGATAGTATACATATTCTATACTATGGCCACAATTTTGATACAATTTTGAGATTTTGACTTGTACACTTAGCCAATTTTCTCATATGTTGCCACCAATGACAAAGGGGGAGATTATTGGAAATTTGGCTGAAGTGAGTACATAAATGTTGTCATTATGGAAATATATGATCCACATGAAGATCGCACAGTTCTAAGATCAAGTATAGCAGAGCGCATTGCAAATTTGTCTAAGTGTAAGACAATGTTTTCACCAATGCACTAGGATATAGTTTTTGTTTGTGACATTGACTGGAGTAAGTTCAGTGCTTGCGCACTTGAACATAGACTCTATGATGACTAATGATGACCCATCTCAGAGTGCAAGTTAGTACGACATGTACGAAATTAGTTATGACAATTTTACCGAAGACAGTGTTAAGCCGACAAGATAGAATATGAAGGTAGAATTGGTAAAGAGTTAAGGGATTATTTTATTTATCAAAATAATGACTTAACAATATAAAGGGATGAAATCCTACATGTTAACTCTTGGATAAAGATATATGAAAGCCAACCATGTAAATTTATTATCTTTAATAACTTGTATATATGTAATATGTAATTGCAAGAAGAGAGAGAGATGAAAAATATTGTAATGATATGATGTAAATGTAAGAGCAGAAAAAAGATATTGATGCAAGCAACATAAGGTTATATACTTTAATCCATTTTTGTAATAAGTATACATTGTACATAACTTGTTTGGGCAGTGGGCTCATCTGGTAATCAGATTTTGTATTGACAACTCCTAATAGGGTTGAGGCTTCTAACAAGGCCTATAGTCCCTTAATCAGGACTGATACACTATATGCTTGTAATAGACTCCTAATAGGGTCAACATCCTTAACAAGATACTTTTGATTAGTGGATCTTTGTGGTTACCATCCTCATCGGGGCTTTCCCTTGGCCAAGGTTTCCTCGAGAACATATCATGTGTTATGAGTTCTTTTCCATTGTGATGCATATTGTTTAGCTTCTTATGTTATGCATGTATAAAGATAATCTATTATGTCCATAATTGGGCAAAAGATAAAGTTTGTAGAATACTGATTCACCCCCCCCCCCTCTCAGTATTCCCTATTTCTAACAACATCACCACCATAGACTTCATCTAGTTTATCCCACATTTCCTTTGAAGTAATACAATCTTTGACATCCTCAAATTTAGCATCTAATAGAGTAGCAACAATATCTATCATAGTCATGGTGTGTTCATGTCAATCCTTCAGTTGATCAATAGTCAAAGGTCCGATCGGTGGTTTTAAGTATTCATTCTCAAGTAGATGTAAGGCAGAATCTCCGATTCTAGATATTTGAAGTTTCATTCAAATTTTCCATATGGTAAAATTGTCCTTGTTCAGCTTCAGAACCTCCCTCTTATACATTTTGTGATCTTTCTGTAGAAGTCCTTAAAACTCTATTCCAAGAAACCAATGCTCTGATACCAATTGTTAGAGTAACTGAGAGGGGGGGTGAATCAGTTAGATTAGTTATCCAATAGTCCCAATTACAAAATGTATCCATTTAAACAAATTCAACAAATTTCTACAACTCGGTAACATAAAATACTAAACTATCTATGTCTTTACCAATCACCAGTTAATTACTCACAGTGATTACCGACCAAATCAAATATGCAATATGTAAAGTATGAAAACAAATCAATCATCACAAAAACACATAACACAAAGATTTAACATGGAAACCCTATGAAGGGAAAAACCACCTGGGACCGGTTGTATACACCTAAAAATTGTCATCTAGACTATTAGTCCCTTTTGCTAAAATCATCAATTGCTTGTTCTCGATCAAATCCTAGTCCTATCATTTATTTGATTATTTTCTATGGGCTAACCATCTTATCCTAAGTCTTTATTTATTAAAAGGAATATTTCCTCCCTTTTTATTAAATAAAAAGCCCCACTTTTCTTCTTATCCTAAGTTGCACAAATAAAGCATTTAATTCTTATTTATAAAGAAAAATAAAATAAAAGTACTTTTGCCTCACATGGACATAAAGTAAATGCTTCTAATTTTCCTATTGGAGGATATTTGTACACAAAGATCAAGCTTCTTTTTTTCTCCACCGTTGATTAAATCTTTTGCCTCTTAATCTCCATGGTCCATTGATTTTTCACCTCCTATAAAAGAAGATCTCTCTTCCTCATTTGCACACACAAATTTTTATGCTATTGTTATGCTACAGGTTTTCTAGGTCATCTTGGAGCTTTTGGACATATTCTTGCATCTAGGGTTTGAAGATTTGGAGCATTGTTGGCATTCATCTTGGATCTTCATCAACACTCTATCTTCTTATCTTCATTCTTGCATCATCATGGCTTTCTTGCTTCATAGTTAGATTTCATTTTCATGCATACTATTTGCATTTTCATAGCTTCATTCTTAGCTTAGATTTCCTTTTATGCAATAGATTAACTTGCATTGTCATATAGATTTGCTTTGCATTGCATACATTTGGCTTCATTGGAGATATTGGAATTCTTTCCCTTGTCTTCCTTGAATCTCCCATTGCATGGTTTACTAGCAAGGTTATAGGCTTAATAGCTCTAGCTGAGAGCATTATTAAAAACCCTTGCACTCCATGCCTAGGGAGCTATGGATCGATTTGTGAGGACTCATTCTTGAGTTTTCTTGCATGTAAGGATTCATAGAAGTGTGACAATATTTTAGCACACATTTTTTGGCACCCACCATGGGGAAACCCACTTTTTACATGCTTATTTTTATTATTTTTGAAGCTAACCCTTGTGCAAATTTGTTTGGAGATGGAAAAACCTTAGATTTGAAAGATTTGATCATATCTCCCAAACGGCTTGGTATTTTGGTTTGAAAATTTTTTTGTAGGTTGGCAACATATTAGAGAATCTCCAAAAAAAAATTTAGAATTTTCAGAGGTGATTTGTATTTTTTATGATTTTTTATTGATTTGTCATAAAAAATCAATGTTTGTCGTAAATCAGCATATTTTTCAGAAATTTTTATATTTCTGGAAAGGTCTTGGAATTATACAAGGGATCCATTCACTATGTTTTTAATTTAGAAATTATATCATAGCTCATTTGGTCAGTTTATTAACACTAGTCTGTTTTGGTAAAATGGGTCTCTAGGGCACAAATGAAGAGATTTTTCTAAAATTTTTACATTTTTGGAAAGATCTCTATTTTTTGATAGAGGTCTCTTTTTTGCATTTTGGGTTTAGGGTCTGAATTCATGTGGTAAAAATCAGATCTTGTTGACTAGGTCAAATGCAAAAAAAATAAAATTTTGTGATGGGTATGCACTTATTTTTCGTTGTTCAATGCATGATATGAGTTATCATTTGGATTATTTGCTGGTTATCATTGCTCCTAACAATTAATTTTCAGAACTAACCCTAGGATTTGCATAATTTGGATATACATTGCATATCTTGTTTGCTTGTTTTCTTGTCTTGTTCATTTGAAGGTGCATGACTTGCTTTCATGAAAAATGTTTAAAACAAACAAAAAAAGGGTGAAATCTACTAAGCGTGTTGCATTGGACTTGAGGTATTTTGTTACAACTCTACAACATTTGGATCTTGGGATTAAAATTGAATCTCTCATATGTTTGGCTTGAGTGTTTACATGCTTTCATAGAACACATTTCAATTGATGCTCGTAATGGGAAATGAATGAACATAGATTTGCTTTCATACAAGTTTGTGTAAGTGAATGTTTGTGTTTAAACCTTAAGTAATTCTTGGTTTCAATATAAAATATCTCATTGAGTGATTGAGGGCATGGATTCATTCTTTGTTTACATAGGGAGTTAAATGCACCACTTTGTGGACTCACTCTATGTTTGCTTGGAAAGTTAAATATTCCATTGATTCAACCCTTTGTCATTTGTGAGTAGTATTGATAAGCAACTTTAGATTACTTGTGATTGATCTAGATTTCTATCTTGGGTTATTGGACTCGCTAATCCGCTGGCCCCTCATTTCCACCCCATAGTTGCAAGATCAGCGCTATATTAAAGGGGAGGGGTCTACAGGAAAGAAGCGTTAATTGCTCCACTAGGCAACCCTTTTGTGCTTTTTGGAACTCACTTGTTTTCTAAGGTGTGGACTCACTTTGAGTTGATGTGAGGAGTTAAATGTTCCACTTTTGGGCTCACTTTGAGTTGATGTGAGGAGTTAAATGTTCCACTTTTGGACTCACTTTGAGTTGGTGTGAAGAGTTAAATGTTCCACTTTTGGACTTGCTTCACATTCTCTTGAAGGGTTAAATGTTCCACTTTTGGACTCGTTTCACATTCACTTTAAGGGTTAAGTGTCCCACTTTTGGACTCACTTTGCATTTACTGGAAGAGTTAAGTGTTCCACCTTTAGTGCTCTAAATACTTTTGATAGTGAATTACTTAGCTTTTATTTTAGAAGGCCTGCTTGGGGACACACCACCTCAAGGGAAGACCTTAACTCCTGTGTTCCGACGGAGTATAAATAGTGGGTGGTGAATCAAAAGACACCTCTCTTGGGAATTGAGTTTGATATCACTCTTGGCTAAGCCTCAAAGAACTTTATACCTTTGAGAAGTGAAGGAGGAGATTTGGGTTACCGTCTCCCCCCGGCTGTGTGATTTTGGATTCTTCTTATCTACAGATTTGGGCCTCACGTACCTTACGTATATCGAGGAATCCCTTTAGCAAAGCTATGTATATCCTTGTAGACAGCTTGATAAGGTGTTGTTGTGTTCTAAGTGCCTACTAAAACATTTTCAAGAACATACACAAGTAGAATCTTTAAGGAGTAGATATACTAAGTCACTATTCTTGTTCATGTGCAAGGTTGCTTTGCCCCTTGCTCATTGTTTGAAGACAACTGCTTGCTTGAACTCCTTGATTGTTGTCTTATGTGCTTGATCCATGATAAAAATCTATTGATATACTTATTGATCTTTTAAAATGCTTCAAAACTAAGATTTTTATGTTCATTGGTCATAGAGTCATATGACTCTGCAACAGTGTCACCCAAAACCTTTTTGTTGTCTTGTTGCTGTTGCAATCTGGAGCTGCTAAAGTTGCATTTTAACTGGTTGTAGAGTGTCTTTTTCTATTCTTACTTGAAGCTGGTCTGTTATCTACATGCTTAGACTTGTTCTAGACTGAAACAAATGAGATAAAACTATTGGATTTGAGCTTAACGAATGCTACTCTTGATCACTTGTCACATCACGGTTACCTCTCTAGCTACTTGCTTATTGAGCTTCTTGCTCGCTACTCGGCTTTACTCAATTGATTGCTGTAAGTGCTTGAGCACTTTTGACAAGCCATCTCTCTATTTTTCTACTTTGACAAGTGATCTTTATTAGCTTTTCTTATCTCAAATCTGAGAAACTTTGTCTCATTCTATTAGTCAACCAACATCTCTTTTCATGCCGGTTACAACTCGGTCTCAATTTGAGAAGGAGAGTCATCCTCTGTTCAATTATACATAGTTACCTTCTCCAACTAGATGCTCATGAGCACCCATTAGCAACAATAGTTCTAGTTCTGACCAATCTGAGGATTCTAAGGCTACCCCGTGGTATAAAGGAGGTTTCCTCATTTCCGCATTCAAGACCCCCAAAAACACAGATAGTGTCTCACTCACTTTGACGGAACAAGAAAAATTTCAACTCTTGCAAGAACACTTTGAGCGTAAGGATAACCAAGCACGCTTAGAAAAAGAACACAATCAACAAAGGATGGATGCTGCTAGGTGCATGGCTTATAGAGGGACATTTCATGAGCAACTTGAAACTAGTAATCATGAGCATAGATCTCTTTTCAATGGCAACAATGGCAACAACATGCCACCAAGATCTCCTCCAAGACCCACTTTTGGTATGTCTTCTTCACCTCGTAGACCTCCTCCCTCTCAACATGAGGTAGAGGCTGATGATGAGATTTCTAGTGAGGATCTTATGAGATTTGAACAAGATGTAGTATCTCAACGAATGATGCATAAGCTTTTAGAGTGTAACGGTGATCAGTACTTTCAATATATGACTTCTAGAGGATACAAGCTTCCTCCTGGCTATGATGTCAAAAAAATTGTCCAACAAAGAGTACCAACTGAGTTGGAAGTTCTTCAAGAAGAATTACGTCGGACAAATCAATGCCTTACCCAAATGGCATTAGAAAGAGAGCCTCCAAAAGTCTCTTTTGTAGAATCAATTTGTGCTCTTCCTTTTGATAAAGATCTATACATGGTCTCATTTCCTAAGGATATTGAGGTTCCTAAATATGACAAGTATGATGGAAATGGTGACCCTCATGACCATGTGCGTCATTTTTATGCTCTTAGTATGGACTTTCTTCATGAAGACACATATCTTCTATGCTTATTCCCTCAAAGCTTAAGAGGCCAAGCTTTAGAATGGTTTGTGAAATTGACACCACCTCTTAAGGCTTTTGATGAGTTGGCTCAGTGATTTACCCAGCAGTACTCTTACAACATCCAACAACATGTCACTGTGATAGATCTTGGTAATCTAAGACAACATCAAGGTGAGCCATTTTCAACTTACTTACAATGTTGGAGGTCATTGTATTCTTGATATCCTCGTCAGCTACCCGAAAGAGAAAAGATTGACATTTTCATCAACACACTTGTGCCTGAGCTATTTTATGATCTACAGAAGCAACTGTTCTCCTCCTTCCATGACATGGTTGAAAGTGCATATCAGATTAAGGATGTAGCTATAAGAAAAGGGGATATTGTTATTAATAAAGATGCTAAAGGAAATGGTAAAGACAAGAACAAACCTTGGAATAAGAACAAGTATGTCGTTAATGATGGGGTTGTTGACGCTCCTAAAGTTAAAGAGCCTGCTTTCAATCTTTCCAATGCTATCTATGCAGTAAAACATTAAGAAGCTGCCAATGCTCACAGTGCTCCTAAACCTCAATATGCAGATAAGCCTAAGAAGTCATTTTGAAAGCGAGTCTATACCAAGTTGGCAAAACCTTATGATGTAATCCTCAATACTTTGGTTGACAATGGATATCTTATGCTTCCTGATAAACCTGGTAACTGGGATCTGATAAATAAGCCTGATTGGTGGAGAGAGGATCATTACTGCCATTATCACAGAAATAAGGGACATCCAACAGACAATTGTTTTAGGCTTAAGGATGATATTCAGGATCTTATTGAGAACGGCACAATCTCCACTGATGCCTTAACTAAAAATTCTGATCACACAGCTTTCAAAGATCCTCTACCTAAGCATGATAAGGGGGAAACCTCTCAAGCACATAAGAAGAATCATGATGCTAAGATCAATTACACGTATCCTTCTAATACACCTATGATCAACATGGTAGAGCCCATTGAGAGCGTTCTAATGATGAGGTCTCAAGATGATAATAAAGCCAATCATGGTAAGCCAAAGTTGATCTTGAAAACACGTGATAGTTCATCTTCCCAAAGTGAGACACTGAATGCTGTTACTAAGGGGCAAGCCAAGATTGTCCTTAAAACTACGCAAAATCCCAAACAAGCTTTACCTTCCAAACAAGTGGCTCCTTCAGCCACCCCTAGCTATGATCTTGTCCAACATTTGCACAAGACACCGGCTCAGATATCAATCCTTGAGTTCCTTCGGTTATCCCCTTCGCATAGAGAGATTCTTGATGAGGCTCTACGTACAACATGTGTTCCTAATGACATTGATCCAGATCAATTTCAGGCTATGGTCAACCACGTTTCATCTCCACTATCTCTCTCCTTTTCTGCAGAAGATGACATATCTATTGCTCACCCGCATAATCTAGCTTTACACATTGACGTTCTAGTCTACAATACCTGAGTCCACCGAGTCCTGATAGACAATGGTGCAAGGTTAAATATTGTTTCTTTCAATGTCATACAATAGTTGGGTTTGTCAGAATTTGCTATGGATTCTAAGAAGAAGATTACTATAAAAGCTTATGATGAAGTGGAAAGATCTTCCAAAGGTCTTGTCACATTGCCTGTCTGAGTGGGCCCTATCACAAAAGATATTAACTTCCAAGTATTGGACATTCCACTCGCATATAACATTCTTTTGGGTCATTCTTGGATCCATGACATGCAGGCTGTTCCTTCCACTTATCATGAGTGCGTCAAATTTCCATACAATGGCACTGAAATTGTGATTCCTGGAGACGATACTATTGCTATTAATGCTCTTGCTGCTACTAAAAAATTTGTTCCTCACAATGAACCTACTGATGATCCTAGTACGTCTCTAGTTGCTACTGAGAAATCATTTAAGATGATGAGCCTTGGTATGGGTGAATATAAACTGGATTCCTTTGCTTCTATACTTATTTCTTATAGGTCATATGGGAAACCTTCCACTTCTGCTATGGTGATCCTTGAAGCCGAAAGAGAAGAACAAGTTGTTCACAAGTGGATCTATAGATAAGATGCCTGAAATACTCCCATGCTCAGTAATTCAGACACAGATACAGATGAGTCACCAATACACACTATGGCTCACATGGGAGATGATCTTCCCTCTACTTCACTTCTTTGGGGAGAAAAATGTATATCTACTAATGATATGGATTTTGATATGGTTCATTCTTGTAGTAACCATCCCGACATGGTTGATGGGTCTTGTGTGGGGTCTGATGAGTTTGTTCCTCGTATTGCCTTAGTGGACCACACTGGTTCTTCTATGACAAGTCTAGATCTAGCTACTTTTGGAGCTTACCCTATAGGCTCAACCTCTCTTGTTACCAGAGATGACACCCCTTGGATAAATTCTATTGAACCAGTCACTTCATTTCCTCTCGCATCAACACCTATTACTTCTTCCACCAGCGAACTAGCAACAAAAAAGATTGAATCAGCAATCAAACATCACAGTCATCAAGTCAAAAGAAAAGAGCAATGTTCGGATGGAAAAAACCACATTGTGGTGTTATCCGTACCTAAGAAAAGTAAAAATAAAAATATGCTCAAAAATAATGATTCTCAAATAAAAGATGACAAGTTGATTCTCTACAAAAAAATGGTGCACTACTTCAAGCATGATCTCATATCTGTTATATTTCAGCCTATTCCTAAAGTTAAGAACAAAGTTGCTAATGCCTTGGTTGCTTCGACATCCATCTTACAAATGAAAAAGCATAAATTTTGCTTCAAGTTCCTGGTGGATGAATTACGCTATCATGCTTACAAATCTTACAATCCTACCATCTTTTCATATCTTCCACCTCATATTCCTCTTGCAAATCCACCACGCCATTCCTTCTGCCATCCCTTACACTTTGCCTTTGTCTCTAGTGACTTGTATAGGAAGGGTCTAGATGGAACTCTCCTTAAGTTTCTAGAAATAGAGGAGTCAGAAAAAGTGCTAACTGAAATCCACGATGGCATATGTGGATCACATTCTAACGATCCTTCGCTAGCTTAGACATTGCTTAGGGTTGGTTATTATTGGTTGAACTAGTTGAGGCCTCCTATCATCATAGTTGCAGCATTTGGGCATAGGGCCTATTAGTTCTCTACATCAGAGGAAGTAGATTCTTGATGTCCATTTCTGTCTGGGGCATCCTTTGTACATATTTTATGATCTTGCAAAAATACCAAAAAATTTCATATATGATGCTGAAAAAATCATAAAAATCATAAAAAGTACTGAAAAAATGAGCATCCTAGTGAAAACCTAGCAATAGGCACTTTGATGTCTCACCAAAAAAATCAAAAAATTCAAAACATCAAAAAAAAAATTGAAAAAGTGCCTTGGTGAAAACCTGGAAGCAGGCTCCTTGGTAGCAAAAATACAAAAAAAGTATAAAAAGTCTTGAAAAAATTGCAAAAAAATCTATCAAGTGGTGAAAACCTAGAAACAGGCGCTGCTTGAGACCCTCTGCACCTATGTCTATCAATCTTGCGTGGTGCTCCTTCGCTCCACTTCTCTCTTTGCCTCTCTTAGCCTGGAATTGACTCTTGTCTTAGTCTAGGGGACATCTGTTGTTTTCAGCTTATCTTGGGTATCTTTGTGCGTCTGGGTTTCTTAGGCACCTTGTAAATGGTGTTTTTCAACACCACCTCAACTGTTTTTTTCAACACTACCCTAGCGTCAAGTGTTTCTTAACACTTATCAAATATCCTACCTATAGTCTAGATGATGCAATATTTCTCACTGGCAGATGCGATACTCAAAGTTTGACTCTATGACCTACACACACATGCACTTGACTCACTAAGATTTGTTCGACTTTATTTCTTTGTGTGCTATCTATGATGATTTCTTTGCTAAGTGGTCTCTCCCTGAGAATTTTTCGATGATGCATAGCTAGAAGACTGAGGATATGAGAACATGTTTTATTTCTTTATCTTCTTGTGGGTATATTTTGTTGGTCCTCACTGTCATGAGCATTTATGCTGGTCTTACTTGACACTATGGACCTACAAGGTATTATCCTTGACTATTTTTCAAGTGCATGCTTATAGTCATCTTGACTTTCTTGTGTCTCCATGCGAGCATAATCTTGCTATATCAAACTTAGGTAATCTCACTGCACTAGTAATCTTGACCTTCATGTCTTTGATGCTTAGGTGGGATTCCCAAATTTCTATCTGATATAGATCATATTCAGATCCACATAGTTATGCTAGTGTGTATTGTATGATCTTGCGACACTACCAATAACACTCAATGATGAATATTAGATGTCTATTGGCTTTGTGACCTTGCAAGTCAACCACTTTTCATGTAGCTTGCATTCTTAAGTTCATGTTAGTTAGTTTTGCATCTTACATATGGAAAGAGCTCTCCTTTATCTTTCGTGGACTTGATAATCAACTGCGCTCACCTTTTTCTTCTTCTCGATCATGTCTTTCACTTCTTGTCTTTCATATCACATCATTTTCCTTTCATTTTGGGATCCAAACCAAAATCCGAGTTCACCTTGATCACCCAACTCATCTTTTCCCTTCTTCCATGCAGTTGGTTAACCTTTTGAGGCCTGATCCTTCGATCTTCACTGGGGCATTCTTCACCTCTTCATCCCCATCTCTCTCAACTTCTAGTCTTTCATTCACTTTCAAATCCCAAGTTCAACTCCTCTCTCTGTGGTGTTTACGGGTTGAGGGACCGATAGGTTCGTGCCCTGTGTCCCATGTGTGGGGCATATCTTCACTTCTTGATGGTTATTCTGTCCTCTTTCTTTGATTATGATTTCTAGTGATTTGATCATGTTGCTCTTGCTTCTGCAATCCCTCTACCTGATTTTGCTTTTGATCCCGAGGGGGTAGACACATCATATATTATTGGTTATCTCTTTCCTAAGTGTTCAGTACTGTCGCTACCAGGCTGACCATGCAGGATTTTCTATCTCTTTGCACTTCATTCTTTGGAGTTAGATCGCTATTTGCTTGCCTTTTTGGCTATCTACTTGCCTTGTTGGCTATCTCTTGCCTTCTTGGCTGATCTATTCTTTGACTACATGTGATCGCAAACCAATCTCACATTTGTGAAAGAGGGGCAAAATGTATACACCTAAAAATGGTCATCTAGACTATTAGTCCCTTTTGCTAAAATCATCAATTGCTTGTTCTTGATCAAATCCTAGTCCTATCATTTATTTGATTATTTTCTATGGGCTAACCATCTTATCCTAAGTCTTTATTTATTAAAAGGAATATTTCCTCCCCTTTTATTAAATAAAAAGCCCCACTTTTCTTCTTATCCTAAGTTGCACAAATAAAGTATTTAATTCTTATTTATAAAGAAAAATAAAATAAAAGTACTTTTGCCTCACATGGACATAAAGTAAATGCTCAACATAAAGTAAATGCTTCTAATTTTCCTATTGGAGGATATTTGTACACAAGGATCAAGCTTCTTTTTTTCTCCACCGTTGATTAAATCTTTTGCCTCTTAATCTCCATGGTCCATTGATTTTTCACCTCCTATAAAAGAAGAGCTCTCTTCCTCATTTGCACACACAAATTTTTATGCTATTGTTATGCTACAGGTTTTCTAGGTCATCTTGGAGCTTTTGGACATATTCTTGCATCTAGGGTTTGAAGATTTGGAGCATTGTTGGCATTCATCTTGGATCTTCATCAACACTCTATCTTCTTGTCTTCATTCTTGCATCATCATGGCTTTCTTGCTTCATAGTTAGATTTCATTTTCATGCATACTATTTGCATTTTCATAGCTTCATTCTTAGCTTAGATTTCCTTTTATGCAATAGATTAACTTGCATTGTCATATAGATTTGCTTTGCATTGCATACATTTGGCTTCATTGGAGATATTGGCATTCTTTCCCTTGTCTTCCTTGAATCTCCCATTGCATGGTTTACTAGCAAGGTTATAGGCTTAATAGCTCTAGCTGAGAGCATTCTTAAAAACCCTTGCACTCCATGACTAGGGAGCTATGGATCGATTTGTGAGGGCTCATTCTTGATTTTTCTTGCATGTAAGGATTTATAGAAGTGTGACAACATTTTAGCACACACCGGTAACTCAAAATAATTTTCACTCTTCTGAAGTGAGCTCGGTGAAGAACCAACCCTATTAAAGGTTACAAACACACTGCTAGGTGTGACCTTGTTAGAGGATTTAAGAGTAACAATTATCATTCAACCAACATTCACTATGGGATCAATAGGATAACAATGTACATTCATTGAATGACATGGGGTATATCATAGGATGGTTAAGTCCACTCGATTAAGAGATTTTTCTGTATCAATGGTTAAACTAAAACAATAATTGATCTGATTACAATACAAATAAAATTGTAGATGTTCCTATCTATTCTTATCTCATACAAATCCTCTGATCAATATATCAATTCACTTCCTCAACTTACTTTCACTCGGTAAAAGCTCTCTGACACTCGAGATTGTTCTACAGTTCGGTTCTTCTTCAACCAGTTTGATCAGGCATGCATGAAACTATATTCATGTGAAATCTCTACAGTCTTCTATCTTCTAACATGTTTCAATAAAGAAACTCATATCTCTTATATAGACAGATAAAGTATTTTCATATCAACCATCAGATTTTGCCACTTAATCTCCTTCATTGATTTTGCCTCTTAAAATTTATTCAGCGGTTGTGTCAGTAACACGTTTCAATTCCATCCCTTAGATCTTCTCCAAATTTTGTCAGTCACAGATCTTGTAACAAACTTTATCCTTAATCTCAAAATCATAACACTTTACATCTCATCAATTTATGTCATCTAAGTATTAAATGCTTTCATACATACTTGGTTAATGAAGAAATGGGTCGGCGAACACAAGCTCGGTTAATACTATCGCTCGGTATACACTACACTAGCTTGATGTATACTGAAGTGCTTCATTTTCCGACCACACTATTTTTTTAAGTTTTACTTCCAACTTTATAACAGATTAATGCAACATAATTAAGTCAACCATATGAAGGCATAGACTCATCAATAAGTTACCCAAAGTATTCCTTATCCTCATCTATCATATCCATCTTCCTCCATGTAGATATCTCAGTTCTTCATCTTTTCTCTCCTCTTTAGAAATGTTTAGATGTTTGAAACTATCATGATAAGTACTGTCAAAACTAGTTGACATCAATGAAAAAAAATAACTGATTTAATTATCTTACATATAATTTCAGTACTCAGTGATCTCTAATCACTGATCTTCAAGTCATTTAGGTATTCAATCAGTTGTAGTCCATCAATAGGAATACAAAGTCACTCCTATACCACTTGGTGCAACCATGATAGGAGGATCCTCAATGAGGATAGTCGAAGTCATGCACCAAGAGTCACATAAGGGAAGAAACAACAAGGAAGAGAGAGAAAGAAAGATCCAACATTCACTTTATTAGAAATTTATTTACAATTATCCAACAACATGCAGGCCTACAGAACATGCATCCATGCATAATTACATACATTATCTAGATTGAAATTTATGTAGACCTATAAAATTTGTTCTACCATCAAGCTACCTTTATAAGGAACAAGTACACAAATATATAAATGTTCACAAAATATCCAATTCAGCCAAGGGTAATCACAATCCACAAGGTGGGGAAATGTAATGTTGGGATAGGTTAGGACCTAATCATGAAGAACTCCTCCACCAAAGAAAAAAATGAAGCGTGAATAAAATGGGAGGTGAACCAAGAGTCCATGAATATTGAATGATGATCCAAATAGGATCGTAAACCATAGAAAGGTTCACAAGATCAAAAAATCCAACTAGCGGAAAGCGTGATAACGAAATAGGATGAACCCAAATGAACAAAGCTAACTCCACTGAGAAGAATCAGATCGAGTTGTGAACTCATAGGAAGATCAAACACAAGCCAAGGAACATGTGACCATGTCCACAAGGTTAAATGAGCCAACATAGAAGGATTCCAAAAAGAACACAATAACTAAACTGAACTAAACACGAACAAGAAAAAACTAAAAGCAAAATATTTTGCTTGATGTGAGATTGCCATAACCCAAGGATTCTCTTGCATCACAATACCTATAACACAAATCTATAGCATTATGATTTATCTCAACATTTCTATGGGATTTATCTTGGGGATGCCAAACTTGGAAAGTCACCGCAAAAAACATGTTTATGAGATTTCCTTGTAATTCCAAACTTTGACCATGAATCTCTACCAAATTTTTTTAACCCAAAATTGATGAAACAAAAATAGTTTTTTAAGGAAATTCTTAGCTTTCCAGCAATATAAATTCTACCTTATTTTGAATTTAATAAATAATTATTATCTATTTTCTAAATGAATTATGTCTAAAGTCCTAATTGATAAGCTGATTTAAAAATATCTATAACTTTTCAACGGTATAATTTTTTTGAATCCAAAACACACACCACATTCTATTCTTCACATACGATAAGATTTTTTAAAAAATTAATTTTATAAAGTTTTCACCAAGTTATGATAGTTGGATATACACATTTTAATATTTTGAAATAGTTTTTGTAAACAAAATCATAATTAGCCATTGAATTTGAAAAAATTATAAAAAAATATGTCACATCTAGACATAAGTTTTCTACTTTTATCTAGAACCGCATATAAAATGTTATCATTTGATTGTGGTTAGGGTGGTTAGACATACACCTACTTCTTATCTTTTTCCTAAAAGTTTTGTACTACTACATTGATATTTTAATTTTTTACCAAATGGATTATTTTTTTTCAAAAAACAACTAGTAGCCTAGAAACTATATTCAATTTGCTACAATTTCTATTGTCACAAATTTTTGATATAATGTTGATAACTTATTGAATTTTTATGTCAAGTTGGCCAAATCTATTTATTTTTAAAATTCCCATTGCCACTAAAGTGCCTACATTGGCCCACCATAATCTTGCACATACCCATTAGCAATAAGATCAAATAGTCTTAATTGTTGTCTAGTGGATTGAGTTCATAAGGTAGGGCCATATTTTTGTCCATAGAAATATCCCACATCTATAGAAATTATGTAGCAATCTATACACTTCTACTTCCTAATTCAATTTATCATAATTTATTTCTTCTTTATATAGTACTAAATAATATACATTTATAAGTATATTTGGAGGTTTACTAATATCCTAGAGGAGAATATCATCTCTTAGGTCAATCACCATAAAAATAGATCCGAACCATGTAGATTCTCTTAGGATGAATTTGTAAACATGTTTTTTTAACAGTGAAGTATTCCCACCTCTATTCATTAATATGAATAAATAGGAGATAGGATGATGCATAAATCCTTAAGCATGTGTTAAGTTGATTCATATTTATCAGTGAAAAGAGATATGAACTTTAGAATTTTGATTTTATTCTTTAGATTTTCCAAGAATTGAATCGATGGCCATATGATTGATCTTGTCCTCATGCAAATAACCTAGGACACATGGTTGCCTTATTTAGTATGGAAGTAGAACATTTAAGAATTAATGCATGGAAAACAATTATAATTAATAAACCATACCGAAATATGTATAGACATAGATAAAGTGAGGGCTAAGTGCATGGAAATAGATGAAAATATACAAGCTTGGAAATATTCAGAGATATAGATAGGAAAATGTGAATGTGTGGAACTATGTGCTTATAAGAATGGAGAAACAACTAGGGAATGAACCCTGTTGGCATTAAGCAGAATTGCCACTAGTGACAACACTTATTTGCATTCTGGGTGCAAACCGAGCAGACAGTGCAAACCGAGCAGGACAGTGTAAACCGAGTAACATCATGTCTACCGAGTCACTAGTATTTACCGAGTTCAAAACCTACCGAGTGATCAGTATGAACCGTGCCTTCACTTCTACCAAGTGCATGATGATGCCGAGTAATGCAGTGGACGCCGAGTATCAGAAAGTCACCGAGTCAGTTTGCAGGAACCGTGTAACCATACTTGGGCCGACTTAGTAGCACTTATGTTTATTTGTCAAGCCGACTTTGTAATTGTAATTGTAATTAATTGTTTAAGACTTGTATATAAACAATGTTGTAAAATGTCAAGAAGCAATAAAAGAATATATGTGAAAAAGAAAGAAAGGAAGAGATAAGAGAATTACAAAAGGCTTCAGCAGGATAAGGAACAGCAAAGACAAATTCATCACAGAAGGTGATCAGTACATCAGTGAATCTCAATCAGCAATCCAGTTGCAAAGCAAGAGATCTACTGTTTCATCCTAACAGGTGAATCAGTACTAAATCCTTTAACCAGGTAGACTTAACAGTCTTTTGTAAAATCTCTTTACCGAGTGCATACTTCATTGTATGTTTTGTAAATCCTTTAACAGGGTGGATTTAGCAATCCCTATTGCTCCTAACAGGGAAGATCATCATAAGTGATCAAATTGTAAGCCTTAACCGGCCAACTTTATTCTGCAGTATTAAAGCTTTGTGGGTTTCATCCCCACCCCAGTTTTACTTTCTTTTGGAAAGTTTCTGGGTAACCAAATCTATGTGTCATTATTGTGAATGCTTTTAAGTTTCATGCTTTCTGTATGCAAAGGTTAAAGTAAATTACATGTTAATACATCTGTAATTGAAAGAAAATTTGGAGTTACTGATTCACCCCTCCCCTCTCAGTAACTCGGTTAATTCTTGAATATTTCCAACAATTGGTATCAGAGCTGCATTGGTTCTCAAGATAAAGCTTAACTAGCTTGAGCAAAGATCCAGGACAATGGAGGTATTCAAACTGAACAAGGTGATTGAAAATGAAAAGCTAGATCTGGAAATGGCCATAGCTAAACTCAAAGAAGCAAAAGAATATCTTTCCCAATCCCTAAGAAGATGGAAGGAACTTGCAAATCAAATGAATGATCAGAATTACATTGAAGAAAAGATTGAAGATCTTTTTCCCTCAAATAACTCAGATGAAGCAAACAATGCTGTCAAAGAACTCCTAGAAAAGAATGGGTCTCTGCAGGAAGAAGTGAGAAAATTGAAAAGAGAACAAGAGCTACACTCTACAAGATTCTATGAGATCTTGGAACAAAGAAACAAGTTGAAAGATGAATTAGATGGAAGAAACATTGAAGTCCAAAATAAAACCCTTCAGCTAGAAAACCTAATTGATCAGATCTCTCATACAAATGAGGAAATTCTGAATCTAAGATCAGAAATAGAAAGCACAAGAGAAGAACTAAGATCTGAAAAGGAAATCAATCTAAGATTGGTGGATGACCTAAACGCTGAAAAACAAATCAATGAAGGAATGTTGAAAAGTCAAGAAGACTTGAATCAGCTGTATGAGCGAAATCTTCATAGGCAAAAAGGAAAAGCAGGACTTGGATACAAAGGAGAAGGCGAATCCTCTAAGCAAGGTACTCAAAGAAATCAAAAACCTACTTGTAATCATTGTGGTAAAATAGGACATACTTCAAATAAATGTTGGAACAATGAAAAAGTAGAATTCAATGGAAAATGTTACAACTACAATCAACCTAGTCACAAAGCAAATGAATGCAGGAAAAAACCTAGATTTAGAGGTAATTGTCACAAGTGCAACAAACAAGGTCACAAGGCATCCGAGTGTAGATCCAAAACACTTAATCCAACAGAACAAATTATGAAAGCAATGTTTGGATGGGACTACAACACCTGGTGTAGATGTCATTACTGTGGAGAATATGGACACATTGGCATGAATTGCATTAAACATCATCTAAGGAAAAGAGATACTACCGTAAGATGCTTCAAATGCACTAAACTCGGTCACATAGCCAGAAACTGCATGAATGCTAGTGAAGTTGAAGATGGAAAGAAGAATGAAGCAACTAAGGTCAGGAAACAGGTGAGACAAAAATGGATTCCTAAATCTACCGAGCAATCCAGTCCAAGTAATGGAATGGATGGCTCTACCAACTCAAACTAAATTTCCAAGAAAGCACTAGAACTGTATTCTCATAGACCAATCTCAAGCAGTTCCAGAACTGAATTAAAAGAAAGATCTAAATCAGCATACAAGATGCAGTAAGATCACAGGGAGGTCGGTAGCAATCTTCACTGAGCAAGGTCGGTATCAGTCTTCACCGAGCAAGGTCGGTACCCGTCTTTACCGAGCGAGGTTGGAGCAATATGAATTCTCGAGTTCACCGAGTTGCGAAGTCTTTACTGAGCAATTAATTCTTAGTGGGTGACAGTCTGTCAGAATTCATACCCTAATTTGTACTGAGCATTAATGACAGAGTTGTAAACAAAAAGCAAGTAATCAAACTCATTCTTCACCGTGAACCTTTAGCACTTTGAGAGCAGAAAAATTCAAGAGCAACCCAGCGATTCAATACTTTTGTGAAAGAAATTTTCTGTGAGCTACCATGGCATCATCCAGCACTTCAGCGAAGAAAGGATCTGATATGTTAGTCCAAGGGGAATGGAAAGTACCAGATTTCAAGATCGTGCCCGCAATTGCAGCAGCCCTAGATCCGAATGGAGCTCAATCTCAGATTCCTCCTAAGGTACTACTTATTAACGATATCCGCAATCATTTCAACTATTCAATTCATGAAATGGGGAACCTAGAACTAGATATTATGCGTGAAAAACTGTGTGTGGATGGTATTCTGAAACCCGAGCACAAACATCTGGAAGATAAAGGTTTAGTTCACATTGCACATCTACCTCAAAACTTTTGAGATAAATGGGTTAGATACATTCTCAGCCGTGTACATGATGGCAAGATTTGGCTTGAGCAACCTATAGAGATCACAAAGAAGATGATTCAACAAATCACCGGTCTTCCCATGTTGAACAAAGCAAAAACTACCAAAACCCTAGGTCGGACGGAACTAGAGAAGAAAACCCTAGCCGAGTGGGACGGTAGAGGCATGAAAGTTAGCAGCATTACCGATGCTGAACTGAAGTTTGGTACACACATTATTGCCCATAAGATTTACAGTTCTAGTCGACAGAACAGTGTCTCCTGTGAAGCTATTGACCTAGCATACAAAGTGGTCAAGAATAACTTAACGTTTGACCTAGCAGACTTATTGTTAAAGCAGTTTAACAAAAACATGGAAAGCATTAAAACTTCCAAAAACAATCCATGTAAGTTTGGATCCTTATTGGTCTGTTTATTCTTCTATGTTCAAAAATTCTTCCCTTCTAAAGGAAAAGTTGTATGGAGAAAAGATATGCCAGTCCTCTATGAAATAAATGAATACATCTCAGAAATGGGTGAAAATTTTGAAAGCATCATGGATAATTATTTTGAGTCTTTCAAAGAGAAAATGAATGACAGATTCCGGATTCCACAGAAGTTGGTGGAAGATTACAAAGATGACATTTGTTTTATGGTGGATTGTGATAATGTATATATTCAAGCAGTTAAACCAAGGACTGTATATGTAAAACCTCTTCCTTATGAGGTAAATATTGATGAAACCAAGAATATCATTGAAGCTCTTCTTAATCAGCCTGTCAATCCCAAAGCTCCATATTTTGGAACATATGATGAAGCTAAGGTGAGAATTGAACTAAGCATAAAGCTTCCACAGGCGGTAAACAAAGGAAAGAAGAGGATAGCCAAAATGCAAATGATAACCGAGGACAAAGAAGAAAAAGATGAAGAAGAAGAGGAAAAGGATGAGAAAACAGAGGAACCAGAACCTGCAAAGAAGAAAGGAAAGGTATTCATCACTAAGGCACCTAAGCCTCCTACTGCTGTATTTACAAGGAGAAATGCAAGAGGTAAGGCAGACAAGGCAGACAAGGCAGATAAAGACATAGAATTCAAAAGGCCTCCTCTAAACCTTCAAGAAAAGCTCAAACTCTTTAGAGATGGATTAGGATCTGGAGTAAGTAACATAAAATCTTTAAAATATGAAACCAGATCGGAAGCAAAACAGAAGGAAATAGAAGATGCTGTTATTGAAAAGATGGGACAGTGGAAATACTCTCCTGAAGAAATAGCCCCACAGGGTCCAGCAGTTCTATTAAATCCAATAAAAATGAGATGGAGCAATGCAAAGCAAATGGTGATAGACATATTTGATCAAACCATGAGACAGTTAATGCCGAGCTTGAAAAATGATGAAGTAAAGAAGGCATTAAAAGAAAATGAAAGTAAGATGACATTAAAGTTCAATACTTGTTTGATTTTGATCAACAATATTGAATCAGTTGTGAAGGCTGCAAATGCTACATGGAAGAACATATACCACCTTCACCAACCGAGTATTGAAACAGTCATAATAAAAGATATTGAAGATGACAGTGATGAACAAGAAGAAGACACTGAGGTAGATGATACTGTGAGGATAGCAGCAGAAGTCATTGCATCCCTTCCTACCTCTCCAGTAAAATTTTCTACATCCAGCTCGGAGACACCTTCAAGCATGGTTGTGACAACTTCCACATTTGTCCAATCATCTATAGCAACAACAGAAGTAGCTACCATTTCTTCTACCGAGTTGCAGTCTCCCGCATCATCAAGTTTTCCAGCAGTAAGTTTTCCAGTTTTTGAATCTTCAAGTGTAAATATTTTAAGTTCTCCAGTAGAAAGTATACCAGTATCTATAGCCAGCCCTACTTTATCTACTGTCACTACTACCAAAGCATTAAGTATAGATAAGCCTAAGGCTCTACCGAGTATAAAGTTTTTGGGTAAGAATGTAGTAGAGGATATAGACCTAGATGAAGAGATAGAAATTCCTACATTAGATTTTGCAAATCTATCAGCGGACCAAATGCAAAATATAGGTGAGATCCTCCAAAGGAAAGCAAAACAAAAGAAGCTTAAAAAGGAGAGAGACAAGGAATATCAAATCATCAAGGATGCTAAGGACATTTTTTCTGATGCATTAGGTATAAAAGTAGACTCCTCCCAACATGTTTTGCTACAATTAGCAGAAGTAGTTGATAAATACAATGAGGATTCATCTGGGACAGAAAAGTTAGTTGAAAGAGCCGAGAAGAGATTCAACAATAAAGTGCTTGAGCACATTGCCCAGCACATAGCTATTAACCAAGTAGAATTGTCTTCAGTTTTGTCAAACATTGAATCTATCTATTCGAATGCTACCTCTCTTTTGGCCAGATTGTGCAATATTGCCGAGTTCACAAAGGATGTTAAGGATAAAATGAATAAAATGGATGAGGATATGAAGATTAGCATACAGAAGCTGCAACTTGAACCAAGTTCAAGCTCTGCTCATCACATAAAAATCTCACACCTATCAAATATGCAGTCTGATCTACTGAAAGAAGACACAAGGATCCGGTCCACACTGCTAGACATCCAACACATGATCCTTCCCATCATGAATACAATGTATAAGCACATTGAACATTCCAAAACATTGATTCATGACAATCAGCTCTCTATAGCAGATCACATGATTGAACTCTCTGCAGAAGTCCAAATTGCAATCCAAACATGCAAGATTCTGCAAGAAAGTTGGGACAGGACCCTGGCACTAATAATGAAGGTACATTCTGATTTTCTATCAAATTTTGGATTCTCTCTGTAAATAACTTGTATATGCACCTTTGGCATTATCGTCAAAAAGGGGGAGATATGTATAGAAGGGAGAGATATGTATAGAAGAAGATTTGTAAGAAACAGTTAGCACATTGAAAGGGGGAGACAATGTATAAAGCCTTATAACAAAGACAAATTTTGAAAAATCAAAATAAAACTCAGCATGATTCATGTATATAAGTTTTGGCCAATAAGTGTTTTTGTCACTAATGCCAAAGGGGGAGATTGTTGGCATTAAGCAGAATTGCCACTAGTGACAACACTTATTTGCATTCTGGGTGCAAACCGAGCAGACAGTGCAAACTGAGCAGATAGTGCAAACCGAGCAGGACAGTGTAAACCGAGTAACATCATGTCTACCGAGTCACCAGTATTTACCGAGTTCAAAACCTACCGAGTGATCAGTATGAACCGTGCCGTCACTTCTACTGAGTGCATGACGATGCCGAGTAATGCAGTGGACGCCGAGTATCAGAAAGTCACCGAGTCAGTTTGCAGGAACCGTGTAACCATACTTGGGCCGACTTAGTAGCACTTATGTTTATTTGTCAAGCCGACTTTGTAATTGTAATTGTAATTAATTGTTTAAGACTTGTATATAAACAATGTTGTAAAATGTCAAGAAGCAATAAAAGAATATATGTGAAAAAGAAAGAAAGGCAGAGATAAGAGAATTACAAAAGGCTTCAGCAGGATAAGGAACAGCAAAGACAAATTCATCACAGAAGGTGATCAGTACATCAGCGAATCTCAATCAGCAATCCAGTTGCAAAGCAAGAGATCTATTGTTTCATCCTAACAGGTGAATCAGTGCTAAATCGTTTAACTGGGTAGACTTAACAGTCTTTTGTAAAATCTCTTTACCGAGTGCATACTTCATTGTATGTTTTGTAAATCCTTTAACAGGGTGGATTTAGCAATCCCTATTGCTCCTAACAGGGCAGATCATCAGAAGTGATCAAATTGTAAGCCTTAACCGGCCAACTTTATTCTGCAGTATTAAAGCTTTGTGGGTTTCATCCCCACCCCAGTTTTACTTTCTTTTGGAAGGTTTCTGGGTAACCAAATCTATGTGTCATTATTGTGAATGCTTTTAAGTTTCATGCTTTCTGTATGCAAAGGTTAAAGTAAATTACATGTTAATACATCTGTAATTGAAAGAAAATTTGGAGTTACTGATTCACCCCTCCCCTCTCAGTAACTCGGTTAATTCTTGAATATTTCCAACAAACCCAACTTTACACATGATTAAATCATTAATTCACATATGATTGTATTAAGGAATTCCATCAAAATGGACACAAAGCTAATTGATAATTGGTATAGGAATAAAAATTCAACATTACAATTATATAAATTTATAGTAAAAAAACTACTAGACAAGATAAAATATAGATCAAAGTCATTTAAAACGTCAACAATTTAAATATGGTATAATTCATTAGAAATTGAAGTAGACGGTTAGGTAGTGCTAAATTATTAAAAAATAGAACTAAACATTGAATATTCTTACACCCTACTTCACCATCATAACTCTCTCGATGTTTTTTTTCAAAATCTTAATTTAATATTGATTACAATTTTAATTATATATTAATCAAATAAAAAAAAAAAAAACATACTATAGCCCTTTTTCAAAGCTTTGTCTCAAAATTCCACTTTAAACGGCCATTAAAAGTATATATAATTGCAAAAATCAAAGTTTCTTGAGATGAATAAAGATGTCCAGGTATATATTTTTGGACCATACCAAAAGTGTAGAGATAATTATTACATTATGCGGGGTCCTATGAAAAAGCTAGTCTGTGTGGAAAGCTTTTCGAAAGACTTTCCAATTAAATGTGTTTACCGATTCTTTTGTTTCCTATAAAAATTTTAGGAATATTTTTGTCGATGATTAAACTTATAAAGGTTGCCCTAAAAATGACAATGTGGCAAAAACTGAGTACACGTAAGGAGAAGACAACCACACACTCGTGGCTTCCTTTCAAAGCACTTTTGTCAACCACTCACCTAATTACAACCTTATTTCCATCCCTTCAATCAATGCTTCCCACCATATTCTTCCCAAATCTTGTCCTTATCTACCCTTTTCAATCATTTTTTTAATGTTTAAATGAAAAGATTCTTCCATTATTAAATCCATAATATGAACTAAATCAATGGATTAATGGGTTAAAAATTGCTTTGATGTGCACTACAAGATTCACAGCAACCACTCATTTATAATATATTCATATAAGTTTACACCAAAATTTATCCACAAAATAGGTTTAAATATTGCATTAAAGGTTCTCATTCATATTAGTGGAATGCATGTAACATAACATTTATAATGTTTTCTTTTTATCCACCATGGTGGATAAGGTTTCAACTTTTTAAATGTAATATATGTTTTTTAGTAAATATTAAGATGATTGAGAAATAAAAAATAAGATTATATATTAAGTGACTTTTGATTTATTAATATTAAGATGATTGAGAAATAAAAAATAAGATTATATATTAAGTGACTTTTGATTTATTAATAAAGGTATATATCTTAGAAATATACAAAATCTTGTCATATTAAATGTATTCACTTCACATCACAAAAGTTAAAAATTAATTGATGATATTTTACAAAGTAGACTAATATAGATTCATAATATAAATATAAAATGAAAACTAAAGTAGTATACCTCACAACTTTTAATATAGAATACTATATTAACCTACTTTATATACTAAGTGATTATATGATGTGAGACGAATCATATGTGTAAAGTGTCTTCTTGAAATAAATCTTTTATTTTAACATATTTTTCATGTTTAGTTATTATATGACATGAGATGAATAAGATTTGTAAAATAATCTTTCTAAAGAAATTCTTCTATACAAATTCTTCTTTATTTCTTTTTGCATGTTCACATTTCATGTTCATGAATAAGATAGATCATCATTTTAATTTTATATTTATGAATCGTGATGATTTTTTCTTTAAATTATATTTTAAATTTCAATAGAATTTTGACATCTGCATGCTTTATTTAACTCTCTATACATGCTATTTATGGCTTCAAATCTATAAGAGGGTTTTCCAAACATTGATTTTTTAATCGACATATAATTGTGCCCCATTAATTTTAATTAAACTCTTATATAATTGCTTACATTTTATTTTTAGTTTTCAAATTGCACTATTCTTTTAGTCCATTCTAACAAAATTAATGGCCTTTAACAAGTTCCTTCACAATCTTGAAACCATCTTCACATGTATTTATTTTATCTTTTTAAACACATTACCATTTTTCCCTTGCAATTTCTTTTTTAGAAGTACTAATTTAAAAATAATTTATAACAATGTAAGCAACTCAAGGGTTGGCCTAATAAGATAATCCTAAAAAATTCATTGTTGTCATTTTGAATAAAATATAAATATGTTGTAAATTAAAAATTTTAAAAAATCAACAGTTATAAATATCATAATGTTGATAGGATTAAGCAATACTGGGGCGGGGTGGGGAGGTGAATCAGTATTGCAACACTTTATTATCAGAATTAACAGATTCAAACTTAACCATGCAATTTTTAAAATAAATAGAACATACACATAAAGTAAACAACTCATAACACCATGATTTGCTAACGAGGAAACCTAGCTAAGGGAAAATCACAGTGGGGATAGTATGGGCACAAATAATGCACTAAGAGTATAGTGTCCCTATTAGGAGACCTAGTCCTGTTGGGAGTTGATTATTACATTAGTACAAATCTCTATTAAAGGATGTAGACCCTGTTAAGGGTAAAACAAGGAGCTCACTACTCTTACAAAGACTCACTATCCAATATTACAAAAGATATTTTACTGTAACAAAAGTGAACTATAAAAAAATATGTTATGCCAAAAAAGTTGCAGTAATAGCTCGCAACATCCTCTACATTATTCTGACATCCAAATACATTGATACATTGTTCACACGACTTTGCATCTCAAAGTTTTTCACATATATACTCTTTCCATTCGACTCATAAATACATCACAAAATGTGTCCAACATATAATCAAATAAAAAATACATAGTCGACAATCATATATCGACAAAGATAGGGTAGGAACCAAACCAAATCCAAAGTAGCACTTCTAGAATCCATATGTTATTCCCTTAAACATTGTGACCACTTGTCTGCCTTGTTACACTACTACATTGTCTTTGTGTAACCACATCAAGCTATAACTCTCTCTAGTCAACTCCAAAATATAAGTGATCTTAACTAAAGGTCTACTACATCCCATAATACATTTCTCTATACTCGCATAACTTAATTCTTCACACACTCCAAGAAACCATGCTAATAAGTAGTGTTTCCATAAATGACAACCTATATGCTTTACTCATTAGACCACTTGCCAACAATCTCCCCCTTTGGAATTGATGGCAACACGTAGTGAAAAATCACTAAGTGTCCAATGCCAATCTATTGCCTATACAACCCTTATATTCTTCTATACATTTTTCACATCTATTACTCCCCCTTTGACATCAATGGCAAAGGTACACTAAAAAATGTAACTATATACACATCAAAATTATAGAGTTGTACACCAAAACCTTGTAGAAAGTAAAGATCCCCAAGATAACTGAGAGGGGGGGGGGGGGGGGGTGTGAATCAGTTATCTAATAATTTAACAATTCAACTGCTTTAAACAATATAATCAATGTAGTAATCAACCATAGAAAGATAACCATACACAATTGCACAATAACACAAGATATGTTGACTAGGGAACCTCTTGAAAAGAGTAAACCCCGGTGGGAATGATGCCCACAAAATGATGCACTAAAATGAAAGTTCCTTGTTAGAGGATGGACCCTGTTAGGAGTCTTATGAAATACATTCAGTACATATAAATCCCTATTAGGAGATTTTGAATCCCTGTTAAAAGATTCTAACCCGGTTAAGAGTTTATGGAAGACAGAAGGACCCACTGCCCAAACAGCTTCAAGGCAAGATCTCTGAACCCACTATCCAAAAGATCTTAGAATTATTCAACAGGATAATATGAAATATATTACCTCCTTCACACTATGCCAAAACCGCACTCTCTGCTACACAAGATCACAATTCCAGATCTCTGTACTCACAAGTCTTCCTTCATCACTGAATTAGCTCTTTTCTTCACTTCATGCATATATTCACATCTCAACTTTCACAATTCAATCCTCTCTACTCAATTCTCTTTTTCTCAATTCTCTTTTTCTCAAATCTCTTTTTCTCAATTCTCTTTTTCTCAATTCTCTTTTTCTCAAATCGCATTACAACAAGGAAAACATTCCTTCTTATATACCAAACTCAAATAATTACAAATGAGTCGGTCCTCAATTACAAAATAATAATTTTTACATGCTACACACAAAATTTGCATAAAACTGTCAGCTTCCAGATACTGTAACTTTCTTCAAACATATGCTCAAAGTTTTCACTATGAACCACATCATCATTAATGAGTCTCCAACATCCCTTGAATTGCATAAAATTAGATTCCATCCCAGCTAAGACATATCCTCTGATTTCCAAAAATCGCTACACAGAAACACTGTCTAAACACTGCTTTCACCAAAATGCTCATAACTCTCATGAATGAATGAATTTCCTTTTGTGTTGTTAACCATAGGTTAATAACACACCAAAGAAAATACCATCAACTGCACAAAAGCCAATCTACAATACAACATGTGCACAAAACAAAACTGTACCTGCTTTCCTGCTGATATCTAGAATATCACTGTGTTGACATCAATGACAATCCAAGTCATGAATGCAACAACAACTGCTATAGAATGACTACCAAAATACTTTGCATTCATTCCTAACAAACCTCATACCATGTGAAGTATATCTTGAAAAGGGGTTTCTAAGATCATTGTGTTTTCTTCCCATGTTTTTCCCAAGGTCTAAGCAACATGTATTTGGCCATTCAAAGAGAAGGATGAATTCTATACGGTGTTTAGTGTTGTAGGCATGGATTTACAAGGATACTTCTTCGTTCTCTCCATATCCTCAAGGTGTTTCTCCAAAATTGATATTTTTGGGGTGATTAGACTCCTCAACACACCAAGTCTCCCTAATACTCTTTCTTTTTCAACTTCAACTACACTGATTTTGTCCAGCAATCTGGACACTTCCTTATCCAGCCCTGTAACTAATTGTGAGGAGGACCCACAATTCTTTACTAAGTCATCCAGTGTCTTCTTATCATTCTAAAGTATGTCTTCAATATTCTTCATGTTCTTAAAATGATTTATTAAGTAGTTATATGAATTCCTTCCATGATCTATGCAAAAATTAACTTCAGTAATAGTGATATTTAATTTACCCAAATCCCACTTTAATGACTTCCATACCTCATCTAATTTCTTTGCCATGTATTCCTTCTCCACCTTCACAATTGTGGCCTTCTCCAAAGAAGTGAAGTGGACATCAAATCCATCAAGGAATTTGTTCAAATTATCCATTGTATCATTTCCTTGAAAGGTGAAATGTATGGGTAGAATTTTGTTGATTCTATCTATTATCTTGTCCAATACCTTTGTCTTTTCTTTGTCCTCTATTATGATATGTCCTTAGCTTTAGAAAATGATATGAATGACAAACTCATTAATTCATCCTCATCCATGTCATCAACATTAGTGTTCATAGGTTTATTGTCAATTTCCAACAATAAAGTTGAAGAAACAGGAATGTATATATTTGTTTCTTGCTCAGCTTCAACCTCAGTTTCAGGTTCCTTCTTTACCTCAACCATACTTTCTTTAAGACCTTCCTTAGTGCATTGTTCTAAGTCCTCAATATCTTCTTTTATTTCTCCCCTATTCAATGTGCCAAGATCTATTATATTGACTATACTATATTCATTTTTTCCATCTACCTTAGGAACAATATCAACATTCCCTTCAAAAGGGTCACCCAAATACTCAAAGTGTCCAAAGACATAGACATACCTACTACAGAGAAGTCTGGTTACTTGAATGTGTTGTAGAATTGATTATTACCATCTTCATCCTTAGAAGGTTCAATATGTACTTCTATAGACTTATAAGATTCTCCAATCAGAATAGTTTTAGGCTTAGTAACCTTGGTTTTAGGAGGTGTAGGCTTCTTTGGTTTAACTTCTATCAATATTTTTTCAATAGCCTTGTTTGTTTCCTCTATCACTTCATCATATTTTATCCCTATAATATTTATTAGTCTTGTCTTTACTCTCAATAGAGCCTTGATGATATTTATTATCCTATCATGATCATCATCTTTGAGTTCTAACCACTTCCTTACTTCCAATCTATCATACAAATCCTTATAATTACCACCTTCAAGCTCAAGTAGATTCTTCTTATATGCTTGCATGTGATTAATGACAATATCTTCAATCAGAATTTTATCATTTTTATCATATCTATCATAGTACCTAGGCAACTAATTTAACTTTCCTTTCTCAACTATTCTCTTTTCTAGCATCTTTAGATCAAGTTTCTAGAGTTGTCTCTCAACTGTTTTCTTCTCAATATTCTCCTTTTTCTTCTATTTCTTAGGAGGATATTCACTTGTAGGCTTAGAGGACCTTTTTATCCTCACATGAATCTCTACTACCTTCTCTATTACAGTCATACTTGTTCTCTTTAATGTCTTTTTGGGTGGTGTAGGGGTGGTATCTGGTATAGTGACCATAGTAGGAGGTAAATCAACAATCTCTACAACTTCAAGAGGTGGAATGGTTGTAGGAGAAGTTCTCACCAACCCAGAAGCTCCTTCTTCCATCTTCTTCCTTACCTCTTTCATCTCTTCTCTTCTTATACCCTCCTCTATAATATTATCAACCATTTTCTCAATCTTCCTTTTTCTTTCTGCCCTTATTTTCCCATCTTTATTCAGTAGAAATGATAGATCAGAAGATAGAAAATGTTCTACTTGCATGGTGAGAACTTTTGCACTGGCCTCATAACCCATAGGGTAACTCTATTTCTTCCTAGGTTCAACTGCTTTGAAGCATACACAATTATTTTCAACCATGAATCAAATTGTATCTCTTTACTTCTCAACTATTTCTTTAGGAATTCTAAAGCTTTCCTTCATTCCCCTTTGAATAATTTTAAACATGCCAAAGAGTTATGTTGGGATTAAGTAGTACCGAGAGGGGGGTGAATCAGTATTACAACACTTCAATTCAAACTTATAACCAATTTCAAATAAACCATTTGATTTATGAAATGAAAATAACATAAACATATAACACATAACTCATAACATCATTATTTATTTTTGAGGAAACCCTGGCCAAGGGAAAACCCCGGTGGGGATAGTACCCACAAATATGCACTAAAATATAGAATCCATGTTAGGAGATCTAGCCTTGTTAGGAGCTTAGTATTACATAGTACATTTCCCTTTTAGAGGAATGTCAAACCTGTTAAAGGTATACACAAACCCTATTAAAGGTATAGTGAGCTTACAACTCTTACAATCAACAATTCAATTAAAAAAGTTTTCTTCAAGAGTGAACAATACAAGCATCTTCGATGCTTTGATAGTTCCAGTTATAGCTCTCAATAGTCTCTATCAATCTTTGATCTCGCATCTTCTATCAACCATTACTGATATCCCAAATTTTCATCCATATCTCATACATATCTTACTCACATATCACTTCCACAAAACACCCTTTATTTATATCTATTTAGTCATCCAGTCGGTTCTCATATACAATACAAAACATAATAATTACTTATACAAATGATAAATAGTGATTCAACGATCTTATATTACCAAAGTGTTAGTAATATAAAATCTTTATCTGACTTAGTACATTACCATTCCATCTAGCCTTCCCTTAATTATCGTGATTGTTCATATGTCCTATTTCACTGTTCCTCTGGCTTCACATGCCTTCATATCAATGTAACTTGCTGATATCAATACCAAAACACATGCGATGTTAACTGAAGGTCATACATATCAAAAAATGTCTTCCTCTAAGTTTGCAAGCCATAACATAACATATGTTTTCTTCGTTGATCAAACCAATACTGCAGTATACTGTAAATCTGATTCTATACTTAGTCATTTTCATGACTGTGTCTCAAACACTTATATACTTACTCCATGTGATCACTATAACATATGGGTTTCCATAAATGAAAACCCTCAAGTGATTTTCAGTGCACTCAAAACATCACTTGCCAACAATCTCTCCCTTTGGCATTGATGGAAACACTTAGCGAAAAATGACTAAGTGTCCAAAATACTAACTGTACTCTTCTCCTTCTTTTCTTTCTTATATACATATTCCTTTTTTCTTTTTTTTTTCCTTCTACTTTTAACTTCTTCTTCTCATTTTTCTCTTCTTCTCCCCCTTTAACATCAATGGAAAAGGTACTCACAAAACTTCAAAATTTTAATCATGTATGACTTAGTGCTTACTCACTAGATTCAAAATATCTTGGAAGGAGTCTTCCAAGGTCTTCACTTCACCATTCCATGACTTAATCAGTAGTTCACTGACATGGACCAGTCCATTCAGTGCATAAGATGTGGTCTTTGTTTCCTTCAACTCAATGGGTACAGAGTTGGTCATTGATTCCTTAATCTTTTCCATATCGGTGAGATGAGCTTCAAGAATTGATAGCTTGGGAGTGATTAAACTCTTTATCAAACCAAATCTTGTCACTACTCTCCCTTTCTCTATATCAAGAACATTTACTTTGTCCAAAATCTTGGATCTCTACTTATCCATTTCTAATACAGTTTGTGAGGAGGTCTCACAACTGTCCATCATGTTGTCCAATGTAGCCCTTTCCTTGGCTATTATGTCCTCAATGTTATTTATGTGTCTAATAGGATTGATGCAATAATTGTATAATTTTGTTCCTTGTGCCACACAACTTTTGGCCTTAATTGTAGTTTCTTTCAAAATGCCCAAGTCCCATGAGATGGACTGGCAGACTTCCTTCAACTTATTTTCTAGGTATCTCCTCTCATCCTTTTCTTCCGTGATCTTCATAAGTGACTCATAATGGCTGTCAAAGTTGTCCAGTGTCATGTTCAAGTTATTTGCATCATCTTTTCCTTGAAATGTAAGAGGTATAGGGAGTATTTTATTCATAGTTTCTATTGCCCTAGCGATCACCTTAACCTTCTCATCTCCTTTATTGACACAAGGGAGGATATAGAGAGGGTAAAAAGGTACACCCTAACTAGATCCACCTTGCAGAGATCACATGCAGAAGAAACAAACATACAAGTGAGAGAGCGAATGCAAATATCTTTCATATATTAACTTCAATTTGATTCATACATGTCAGGCTGTAAGACCTTCCCAGTTTAGGCTAAATATTACAATTAAGTACAGAAGTCCTCCAACATGTGAGGATCTGCCAATAATCTATAATCTTCTAGAGTCTATCTTCTATCAAAACTTACTTCCTAAACTCTAACCAAACAACTATATTTATACAAGAGGCTACCAAATTAAGTCAGCCTTTAGATCCACCATCAATGGAAGGAACACCCAGATCTAGGTCCACACACTTCCCAATGATAGATACCATCATTAACTCCATGACCAAAATTAATTGCAAGATTTAGCCTCAACATGAATCCAAAATAAACAACTTGGCAAGAAAGGATAACCAAGTGCCAGAAAAGCATCACCAAGCACTAGGGAAATTCACTGAGTACCAGAGAGATAACCGACCAACACCGATAAACAAAGGAAACTGAGCAACACTAAACCAACTCAGTCAAAGCAAGAACTGAGCAACATAGGAAAACACAAACATGTTTTTGGTGACACAGGATTGCCAAGGACCTGAGATGCTCCTGCATCAGACACCTAGGGTTATTTGAAATGATTCTCTAAATCATGAAATAGGTATGATTCAAGCTGCATCCAAATCAGATTGTGAAATCCATGAACTATCTTCAATTGGTCTATTCTTCCACTTTACCAGATATTCCATATACTATTTTCCTCTTGTACTTCTGCCAATACTTTGCGCCAAAATATGCTCAACTTCTTCTATTGGTTTCTTAGGATAATCATTAGGTACTATCATCTCTTCATCTAACTCATGATACTCATATAAATCAATAATGTTGAAAATAGGTGATATATCCATGTCATTAGGTAACTCAATCTCATAAGCATTTCAACTATAAAATATCTTTAGTATCTTTCAAGGTCCAAATTTCTTCATTTTCAGCTTCCCATATGTTCCAACAAGAAATCGACCTTTTTTCAAATGAACCATTACTTCATCACTGACTGCAAAAGTCTTATGTCTTCTTGATCTATCAGCTCTATCTTTCTACTTTTGATTACTTTTCTCCAGCCTATGTTTCACATCTTCATGCAATGTCTTTATGTACTCAGAAAACTTTACTCCTTCAGCACTTCTCTTTCTTTCATCAACAATGTCTCTCAAATCTGATATACCTCTCGGTTGTATGTCATTTACAATCTCAAAAGGTGTTTTTCTAGTTCTCCTATTCATTGAATTATTGTATGCAAAATCTACTTGCGCCAACACAGAATCCCAATTACTCTGTGTAACTAAACATCTCAAAAGATTTCCCAAACTTCTATTCACAACTTCTGTTTGTCCATTGGTTTGTGGTTGAAATGTAGAACTATATTTAAACTCAGTGCCAAAATTTCTCCAAAGGGTCTTCCAAAAGTATCCAACAAATTTATTCTCTTAGTCAGAGATAATACTCCTCGGTAATCCATGCAATCTGACAATTTCCTTAAATAAAAGATCTGCTATATGTACTACATCTGATATCTTTCTACAAGGTATAAAATGTGCCATTTTAGAAAATCTATCCACAACAACAAATATAGAATCATTACCTCTTACTGTCTTCAGTAAGCCAAGAACAAAATCCATACTGATATCAATCGAAGGTTTCTCAGGAATAGAAATCGCTGTATACATTCTAGTATTCTGACTTACTCCTTTTGCAACTTGACAAATTCCACAACTTTAAACAAATTTTTGAACATCTTTATACAACTATGGCCAAAAGTATTTCTCCTTAAGAAAATTCAATGTCTTATCAACACCAAAATGTCCAGCCAAATCACTACTATGTTTCTCTTTTATCAAATTACTTCTCATTGGTCTTCTCGGTATACCCAGTTGAATAACTTTAAACAACATACCTTCTTGAATGAAATATTCTTCTCATTTAGTACTTGGTTGATCTTGAATAGGTTCTCTACACTTTCTCCATGGCTTAGAAAAATTAGGATCAAATTCATAAGAATATATCTTGTCATCAAAGCCAACAACTTCAATTTTCATCTAGGTCATCAAAGACCTCCTTCTAGTTAATGCATCTGCAACTCGGTTAGTAACTCCACTCTTATGCTTTATCACAAATGTATAACTCTGAAAATACTCAACCCATTTCATATGTCTCTAATTCAACTTATTATGACTACCCAAATACTGTAAAGCCTTATGATCAATATACAACAAAAATTCACTCAGTATCAAATAATGTCTCCATTTCTACAATGCTTGAACAATAGCATAGAATTATTGATCACACATGGAGTATTTTCTTTTTGCATCATTCAAATTTTCACTAAAGAAAGAAACAGGTTTACCTTCTTGACTTAACACAGCTCCAATTGCACTTCCACTTGCATCACATTCCACTTGAAATACCTTATTGAAATCAAGCAATGCCAAAATAGGCAATTCAACAACCTTCTACTTTAGGGTCTCAAAACTTTTATCAGCTCCATGTGTCCACTTGAATTCTCTTTTATCTCCTCTCATAGTCTAAATCATAGCATTAAAAATTGAACTTAATTTCCTAAAGAAATTTTGATAAAAAATTGTCAAACCATGAAATGATCTTACCTCACTAGCATTCTTAGGTGTAGGCCAATTCAAAATAGCTTCAACCTTTTCAGGATCCATCTTCAAACCATCAGTTGAAATCCCAAATCCCAAATATGCAATCTCCTCTCTCATGAATGAACACTTTCTCATATTTATCAGCAACTTTTCTTCTTTCAACCTCTGCAATACTTGTTTAACATGCAACAAATGTTCTTCTCTAGTCTTACTAAATATTAGAATATCATCAAAGTATACAATCACAAACTTACCCAAGAATTTTTTGAAAACTTCATTCGTCAACCTCATAAAAGTACTTGGTGCATTAGTCAAACCAAAAGGCATAACCAACCACTCATACAAACCTTCTTTTTTCTTGAAAGTGGTCTTCCACTGATCACCTTCTCTGATTCTGATGTGATGATACCCACTTTTCAAATTAATTTTGGTAAAATACTTTTCTCTAGTCAAACTGTCCATTATGTCATCCATTCTTGGTATAGGAAACCTATATTTCACTATTATCTTGTTGATTTCTCTAGAATCAGTGCACATTCTCCTTTATCGATTCTTCTTAGGTTCCAATATAGTAGGTATTGCACAAGGACTCAAACTTTATCTGATCAAACCTTTCTGCAACAATTCTTGAATATGTCAGTTTAATTCCTAATTCTCAGTAGGTGTCAACCGATGTGGTGCCTTATTTGGTAAACTAGCTCCAGGGATTAGATCCATGCAATGATCAATGCTTCTCTTTGGTGGAAAACCATCAGGTACATTATCAAAAATGATGTCACTATACTCGGTGAGTAACTTATCAATCTCCTTAGGGACATTATCCTCCATTTTCTTACTCGGCTTGTTAGGAATCACAAAAAAACATACATTAGTCTTCTTCAAATCATTAACAAACTTTCTTCCCTCCATAAAGAAAACTTTCACAGATGTGCAAACATTACTAATAGGTTCTTTAATCAAAGGTAACAAGATTTGTCTTCTTCCATTAGCCCAAATAGTATATTTATGCGATCTCCCATCATATATAGCATGTCTATCATATTGCCAAGGTCTACCCAAAAAAATATGACAACAATCCATAGGCATGATATCACATAACACCTTATCATAGTACTTTCCAATTTTCAAATTCAGATAACATTGTTCACTTACCAAGAGTGTATGCTCATCTTTGATCCATAAAATCTGATAGGGCTTTGGATGTCCCAACCTTTTCAACTGCAACTTTGTGACCATTTACTCAAATACCAGATTATCCAAGCTACCACTGTCAATGATTACCTTCCAAAATTCATCATAAAATCTACCTCTAGTCTTGAAAAAACTTTTCCTTATCGGATCTTCGTTATGACTTTCACTGCAAAGTGCTCTCCCTACCATCAAGTTATTTTCCTTCTCAGGTTCATTCAGTGGCCCTTCTTACACCAGGGCATTCCTACTGCTACCAACCTTCTTACTTGCATGTGTACACTCAAATTATCTATTTCCTTCTTCTCCATATTTGTTACAAGTTCCTCGGAAACCACCTCTATTATAACCACCTCAGTAGTTACTACATCTACTTCTAGATGAACTTTCACCTTTCCACTTGGTCTTGCCTTTATCCAGATTTGTATTTTCAAGTTCAGATCTATTGTTTTCACCATAAGATCTACCTCTTCCTCTAGGGAATCTACCACCTCTAACTCTTTGTCTTTACTCATGTTTCTTGTTTAATTTCTCCTCAGCTTTCAATGCAAATTGATAAGCCTCTTCAATGTTCTCCAATTTGACCAAACTAATTTCTTCTTGGATGGAAAGTATGAAACCATTCAGGTATTTAGCAATTCCTTCCACATCATCTTCATCGTGTCTAGATCTGATATCTAATCTATAGAATTCCTCAGTATATTCTTTTATCGAGATATCTTTCTGTCTCAAACTTTGCATTCACCTAACTAGGTTAATCTGATAATCACAAGGTAAGAACTTTCCTTTCAATTTATTCACCATTTTATTCCATAACTTGATTTTGTCTTTGGCTTTTCTCTTTTTGTCCAATTGTAGGTGTTCTCACCACAAGCATGAATGAATTTTCAACTTTGTGCTTGCAATTTTCACCTTCTTTTCCTTAGGTACATTTTCATACTCAAAGTACTTTTCCATCTCGGTGATCCAGTCCACCAATTCATCTGAATCCAATTTTCCACTATACTCAAGAGGATTAAAGTGTGGTGTAGACTTCAGATTTGTCAAAGCCTTCAACAATATTTCCTCACCTTGATCCATTGCAAGTGCAAGTTCTACATCACCTTGTTCTTCCTCAATTTCATCATCACTAACATCTTCAAGATGTCTTCCTCTTCTCTGGGTTGTTTCAACAACTTCTAATCTAGCAGCAAGTTGTCTCAACATGTCTGGAAATCCTAGATCCGCATCTTGCCTCCCATGAACCATCTTGAAACCCTTTGCAATTTTAGGCCAGATCACAATCTACTACCCCACAAAAAATCATCTAGGGTTTGACAAGAAGGAACCCTCAAACCTAGATTCGCAAACCTAGATCTAGATCTCACCTCACTTTGATACCACCTAACATAAGGGAGGATATAGAGAGGGGCCAAATGCACACCCTAACCAGATCCACCTTACAGAGATCACACGCGGAAGCAAAAAACACACAAGTGAGAGAGAGAATGAAGATATCTTTCATATGTTAACTTCAATTTGACTCATACATACTGGGTTGTTAGGCCTTCCTAGTTTATGCCAAATATTACAATTAAGTACAGAAGTCCTCCAACATGTGAGGATCTACCAATAATCTCTAAGCTTCTAGATTCTATCTTCTATCAAAAATTACTTCCTAAACTCTAACCAAACAACTACATTTATACAAGAGGCTACCTAATCAAGTCATCCTTCAGATCCACCATCAATGGAAAGAATGACCAGATCTAGGTCCACACTCTTTCTAATGATAGATACCATTATTAAATCCATGACCAAAATTAATTTCATGACTCAGCCTCAACAAGAATCCAAAATAAACAACCTGGTAAGCAAGGATAACCGAGTGCTAAACAAGCATCACCAAGTGCCACAAAAATTCACCAAGTGCCAGAGAGATAACTGACCAACACCAATACACAAAGGAAACCAATTAACACCAAACCAACTCGGTCAAAGAAGGAATTGAGCAACACAAGAAACCACAAACATGTTTTTGGTGACACGGGATTGCCAAGGACCCAAGATGCTCCTGCATCATTTATGTTTTGACCTCTCCTTTTCCTTAACAAATGCCATCAAGGATAATCTCATTAGTTCATCCTCATCCATAATTTCCACATCAATGCTCACATGTTTGGCCATACTTGTGAACAATAGGGTGGAGGAGGTATCAGATTCTTGTTTGAGCTCAACTCTTACCTCTTCTTCATTTTCTATTGCTATCTCTTTCCTCTATTCTTCCTCTTGCTATTTATCCTTTTCCTATCCTTTCTCTTCCTGTATTTCTTCTTTCTTACCTTCCTCTCTATGTCCTTCCTCTTCTTATGTCATCGCACTATCTAGGTTTCCTTGGAATGGGTCACTCTGATCTAGTGAGGTGTCAAGTGTTACAGGCACACCAGTAATAAAGAAGTCTGGTTGCTTGTCAACTTCACTTTCTTCCATACTCTCCTTGGTTGCTTTAGATATTTCTCCCATCCCAAAGGTGTAGGCTTGGTGGCTTTGGGAGGTGAAGTCTTCTCAGGCATCTCACTCATCAGTATTTAATCTAATACCTTTTGTGTGTCCTCAATTACTTCATCATATTTTCTTGCCATTATTTTTACAAGTCTTACCTTGGTCCTTAGTAGGGGTTTGAGTTCCTTAATTATTCTCTCCCTTACCTATATAGAAACTACAAGCAACATGTCTTCAATGGCTTTGTTCCTTATTGTTTCATCCTATGATTGTGCTAATTATTTTCTGATTTCCATCTTGCTATAAAAGTCCTTTGGTACACTTCCCTCTATTTCCAATAGGTTATTTTTCTAAATTAGTAAGTGTTCAATTACTATGTCCTCTATCACTGAGTGATTTTTAGAGTCATACCTCTCATAGGATTTGTTCAGTGTCTTCAATTTTCCATCTCTTATTATCCTTTTTTGTAATATTTTGATGTCTGGTTTCCACAAATTCTTTATTTTCTTTTGCTCTTCCTTTTCTTCTTTCTTCTCAGTCACCTTGTCCTCTTTTCTCTTTGTTTCTACCTCGACCTTTTTTTTCTTAGGGCTAATAGGTCTATTTGATCTTGTAGATGTCCTAGGAGTACTCGTAGGTGCATCCTCTTGTACTATCTTCTTAGGACTGATTGATAAATATATTACGTTAGAGGTAGGACTTACTATCCTTTTTGCTTCAGAAGGAGGAGGTGCATGAATTTCCATGATAGAAGATCCTTTTGTCATCTTAGTCCTTACTTCTTTCAGTTTTTCCTTTGTGATTCCTACCTTTGTTGCTATACCATATTTTCTATTTTCCTCTTTCTTGTTCCTTTATCCTGTCCCTCTCTAACCTTGGCTGAATTTTCTAAGTATGTTCCCCATCTTTCTTCAAATGTATCTATCTCATATACTAGTACATGTTCAATTTTCATTACAAGAACCTCAAAAATAACCTCATACCCCATAGGGTAGCACTATTTATTCCTAGGCTCAACTACTACAAAGCATACACAATCAGTTTCAACCATGAAATAGATTGTGTCCTTGTATCTCTTAACTAACTCCTCAAGAATCCTATATCTCTCCTTCATTTTCCTTTGTAGGATTTTAATCATAGCAAATAATTCACCATCTACCCAGTCTTTGTTCTATCTCTGGTAGCTCTCTGATATTTTTAGACCAGTAGGTATGTTGTCCTTCCATGCTCTAGGGTGCATTCTAGGAAATTTGTGCTCAATATGAATGTACATATGAATCAAGAGTGAACCAAATATAAATGCTTTTGACTTGTCCTTCTTAACAATCCTCACATTCTCCAAGAATTTTTGTGCCATAATTTTGCACAAGTTATACTTGGTGTTCTCTTTCACCATTCTATAAGTCATCATTATGACTCTTGAAGATACAAAATTACATATGTTACTATTGTATAACTTATATCCTAGTAGCATTGCTACCAGTCTCACATATTGTTAAATTATATCATTTAAAATCGTCGCTCACTTGTCCCATTTGGAATGAGTTAGGGTCTCTACTTGTTTCTTGATGTTTTTCTCTACCACAGGGAGGGCTCCAATGTTATCCAATCTAGTTATTTCATAAATTAGCTGGCTACATATCTTCAAAGGCTGCTCTCCTATCCAGATAAATTGATCATGGATTCTGCTTAGTACAATCTTGAACCATTCAATCTTGTAGAATTTATTCAGTAGGGTTAGCTTTATGATTGATTGGTCTTCCAAGTGTTTGAACTCTTCCTTCATTTTCCCATCAAATTATATCATCTCATCTATCTCCATGTATATTTATACATCCCCTATAGTCTCATACTTACAATGAATGTAAGTCCTAATGTATTCAATGTGAAGGATGCCATATGGGGTTTATGAAAATGCTCCTTTAGGATCATCCTCACAAGACTTGAAAGGGTGTCTTTTAAACTTATATCTTGTCCTATCAACTACATCATAGATCATAGGTGCATCCATATATTTTTGATAGACTATATGATCTAAATACCTTTAATATGCCAAATTCCATAACTTCTGCTTCAATCGATCATGCAATGTAGTTTCTAGGTGGCTTATGTTCTTCTTAACTCTATTCTCCTTGGTCACTACTTATCAAATGGTGAAGAAATGATATGCTTCAAGGTCTTTTATCCATGACTGGTTGAATAAATTCATTTATCACAGTTAGCTCAACTTCACACATTATCCAATCAAACACAACTCTCACACTCATAATATATGAATCTCCAAATACTGTGACCACATATATAGACTCCATAATGTCTGTATATACCATATGTAAGCTCTTGTGAGCTCATTCCACATAATCAGGGGCTGGATATAATCTGTTATCTGCATCCAATGCTCCCCCTAAGGCCATGCTCAGCCTTTTAGGTTGATGTAGCAATTTTAACATCATGTGAAGACACAGTAGCATCTATTGCCTCTCCCTAAACCAATGCCTTAATGAAATCTTTTACCTTCCGTATCTTTCCATCATCTTCATCTGCTGGTTTCTTGAAATGATTCTTGAATTCATCTATGTATTCGCTAAGAATTTTACCATAGTCACAAATATTTTTCTTTATAATCATAGGTGGTTGTCCTCTTATATTTTCTATTCCATTATACCTACAAAACTTTTCTATGTGTCCTAAGTTGTGACATTTGAAACATGTAGGTGGTCTTTTGTCCTGATTAACCTGTAGTTTACAATACCTTGCAATATGCCCAAGGTTATTACATTTTTAGCATGTGATCTTCACTATTGATTCTTCTCTGATGTAATCTTGTCTTCTTCTTGACTGATCAAGTTTTATGCATTCTTCTTTCTTATGTCCATATGTATAATAGTTATAACAATAACTAGTTAAGGGTTTGAAAGAAATTTTACCTTTGCAATCTCTTTTCATGTGTCCAAGGTTGTTGCATCCAAATAATCTACCTCTAAAAGGTCTGATCTGATTTTTAGGTTCTTAAAGAGTGGATCTATCTTCAGTCTTTGCTTCATGTGATTCTTCATGAGTCTTAGAACATTCTCCTTCATTGTACCCAATTCCAGTCATGTCTCCTTTAGGTTTTTGTCTCTCTCTTTGTTCATAAATTTTATCACTGCTCATGTGTAACTTCTCAATGTGTAACTTGGATTGAGTGAGTTCACCTTTTATGATCTGATTCTATTTCTCTATTTCCAAGAATTTTTCCTTGTAGTGATCAAGTTCTATCTGCATCTCTCCTATCTGCATGTTCTCTTATTTTAGAGTCTCTTCAACTTTGTATCTTGAATCCTTTTCATGTTGAATCTCTTTAATCATTAGAAGATTATTTTTTTCTTTTTCTTTCTCCAGCTTCTTTACTTGGTCTGATGTATCATTTTTTGAATCCTCCTTGATCTTTTCCATAAGGTCTTGTCTTTGAATTCTTGAAAGTTCAAGTTGTTTCTTTAGTTTCTTGATAAAACTTTCTTCTCTTTTTAACTTGAATTTCAATTCGCCATTCCTAGCCTTTTCTTTGTCTAGGTCATCAAGTGTTGCTTTAAAGTTCTCTTCCAAACCTTATAAATCCATTCTAATCTCCCTTAAGATGTTAGGCTTTTTGTCCAAGGGCCAATAACTCTGATACAAATTTTTAGGATTAAGTAATACTAAGAGGGGGGTGAATCAATATTACAACACTTTAATTTAAACTTAAACCAATTAAAGATAAACCATATGATTGCTAAAATAAAAATAACATAAACTTATAACACATAGATCATAACACCATTATTTGTTTTCGAGGAAACCCTAGCTAAGGGAAAACCCCAGTGGGGATGGTACCCACAACTATGTACTAAAATATACAATCCATGTTAGGAGATCTAGCCCTGTTAGTTGTTGAGTAATACATAGTGTGTGTGTGAATTTTGTACCTAGTTGTAGACACAACACTTCAGTAAAACATTAGAGGTTAGCAAAAATCAAAATCATGTAGTGAAATGAAGCTAATCTAACCAGGTGATTCACTGCCTTCTAGTAGATGCAAGTATGTATTCTCAAATTGGACTGAGATCAGTGACCTTGATGACACCTAAATGAAGGATTTGAATGCAGAATCTAGATATGAGATGAATGCAAATTAATCTATATTTTTGGATTTTTTATGCAATAAGATGAAACAAATTGATATGAATCTATTCTATATGAAAAATGGATATGACATGCAAGCTAACAATGATATGCTAAATGATATGAATGCTCAAAACAATGAAAACCTCACAATGCCTTGGATTCACAAAGATGGATTCTTCGATCGCCAATTCACCAGCGTGAGGATGCAATTTGTGGATGGATATGAGCTTGACAATTTGGCAGAGTAAGTTTGCAAATTCATGAGATATGTTTATGAAGAGATGAGCCTTGATTTTATAGAAATCCAGGACTTTGGAGGTGCATGGAAAAAGCCATAAATCACTTAGGTTGATTTTTGAGTCAACAAGGAATTAATGATAGTTAACTCACAAAAAATCATGCAAAAACAACTTTTTGATTTAAATCAGAAGTTGAGATCAGCTTTTAACTCAAAAGAGAGTTGAGTTTATTTTTAAAACAACTTGAATTGATTTTCTGATCTAAAGCTTAACTGTTTTTTGGATGTGCATAATAATTATGAATTAAAAAAATTAATAAAGTGATTTATCCTCAACTTAAGTGATTTTAAAAATAAAATAATTGATTTATGGGTTAATCAATTATTTAATCAAACTTTTATTCAAAAACTATATCATTAAATTTGACAATTGACATTAATTAATTAAATAAGAATTTAATCAATTAGTCATAGGATATTTGATTTATTGTTAGAATTAAATAACACAATTTAGGAATGAATATAATTAAATCTAACTAAATAATTAAGTGGCAGTATTAAATCTAATTAAATATTTAGAATATTCAATTAATCAAACTTTAGGATAAATAAGATTTATCACCAAATAATCAGTAAATTAAAGATAATTAAGATAAATAGGAATAAGGAATATTCCTCGATGTAGAATTTATGATAATCAATTAAGATTCTATAATGTGCAGATGTGCCTTAGGTTAGGACTTCGATGTCAATTTCATTCGAATTGAAGATGTAGGAGGTTAATGAACCTATAGCCCATTTTTGTGGTATTACATTTTGCCCCTCTTTGAATTACAGTGCGAAGCGCAGTGGTTCAAAGACAGACTGTGTATGATGTTGAAACTGATGTTTGAGATTGAAATTGTGATATGGAACATAAATATTGTGATATGAGATAGAAATTGATTGAAAGATTTGAAGATATTAGGTCTTGAATGACCAAAGATAATGTTAACTATAACAGTAATGAGCCGATGATTGCGAAAAAGTGTCAAATGCCTGATTCTGAACCTTATGATTGTGAAGAAGTGAGTGACTAATTCCAGACCTGATTGTCGATAAGAATCACATTGGTATCACATCTGAACCCTTCAATTACGAAGAACCAAGGAAATAACACTAATGAACCAATGGTTGTATAAAATTGATACAATTTACAAGATTAAGAGAATGCCAGATTGATATGGATCTCGATGAATCTGATATGCCCCAAGCAATGATTGATTTGCCCCGAGCAATGAGGTCTTTTGATGAATCAACAACTAGACATGGTTGTTGTCTCAATTACTGAGGAAAGATATGATTTCAGCTTTAGATTACAGACTTTGAATGATGTGCAATACCATGCCCCCTTCGGGATGAAAATCAAAATCTGACAAGAAAAGTCAACATTGTAGTTTTAGAAGCATGTTAATTGATTTGAGAAGTGGTTGTACACGTTCGAGAACATGTTTTGCATCATTTAGAGGTCTTGGAGACCAAGTTTGACTAGGTTTGACCATGAGTTAACCAAGTTGAAATTTTGATAGTTTGACATAAGATAATCAGTTAAGTTGAATACTGGATTTTTGTGATGATTAAAGGTTGATTATGCAAGCAGTAGACCATCCTGGGTCTGAAAATTTGAAATCATAATTTTGACATAGTAAATGATCTTAGATTTTGATTTTGATCCCAAAAATGGGTTCAGAACATCGAAATTAGCCATGGGTGCAATTTTCATGAAAAATGGAGCACTTTTGAAAATTAGGTCAAAAGTTATATAAAGGCCGGAAGGGTCATTTTCAATTCATTTCAACCTTTTAACTTTAGAAATCTTGTGGAGCCCTCTAAGAGAAGAAAATGGTAGAACCAAAGGTACCTGTGAGTTCACATCGATTTGAGTACAACCGGAGACACTAGAGACCTTGGCAGTACAGACATCCGGTAGATGGACCTCTGTGCTTTGCTAAAATGTCAACTTTTCCATGTTTTATAGGATTTTAGCAATGTTTTGTACGCTTTTCAATTTTGAAATTTTGAATGCATGGAAACTCATACAACTCTCCAGTGAGACTCGTATGACTTTTGAATTATAGATAGGTTGTCATTTCATAAGCCCTGAAGACTCGTATCAGAGGGACCCAAGAGTCATACGACGTTTTATCAAGTCCCTCATAACTCGTACGATGAGGGATGCACTGTCGTATCACTATGCTTTGTCATATGGTATGATGTAGAAACTCATATGACTTTCTTTTCTAGTCTGAAGTGTCGTATGGAAAATAGTGAGCCAAAAACTCATTATTAGGTCAAATTTTTGAATTTTTGAATCTTGTAGCCTAATTTCTGACCTTTTAACCTACCTTGTGAACTACTGAACTGTCCAATTTCAGCCTCTGTAACCTATTCTATAACCAAAGTACTGATAGGATTTCCTATTTCTATGCTATGTAGGTCATATATCCAGATGTTCATGTACATATTTCACATCTAGCAATGTAGAGACTATGTGTGTCATTGCCAAACCCTATGAGGGTAGACCTTGCTTCCTATGGATTTGAGTACCTCATTCGTTTACCTGAGATTAGGGTAAATCATAGACTTTTGATTTCTTTGATTGAGAGATTTCACTCAGAGACCCAAACATTCCAGCTGTCGACTGGGGAGATCATTGTTACCCCTGAGGATGTGTATCATATACTGCACATTCCTTTCCATGCAGGCTGGCGACCAGAGTATGTGAGTTTGGGGAACTAGGGTCTATTAGCCTTTCGACATGTATTTGGGGATGATACCCAGATGACTGCCTCTATTTCCTGGGAAACCCTAGTGCAGCGGTATGGACAAAAACAATGGCTAGAGTGTATTATTGTCAGGATGATAGGAGGTATTATTATGTCTGACCATCAGCAAAATGGTCTTTTGATGGGCTAGGCCCCTATGGTAGCATGTTTAATGGTGACTCCCTCTGAATTGACTTGGGGTCAGTGTCTTTTGGCCCAGATGTTCTCCGAGATGCATGAGGTAGTGTATCAAGAGAGCAAGTCTTTTGTAGCCAGAGCCTTAGTTCTACAGATCTGGGTGTGGGAGCATATCCCAGTTTTGAGACTAGTATGTACCTTGCAGAGGCAGCCTTAGGAGCCTGTCATTTATATATATGTTGGATATGTCATACAGGGGTAGATGGTGTTGGAAATATTTAGGAATTAACCGAGTTACTGAGAGGGGAGGGGTGAATTAGTAACTCCAAATTTTCTTACAATTACAGATGTATTAACATATAGTTCACTTTTTCCTTATGCATATAGAAAGCATGAAACTTAAAAACATTCACAACAATGACACATAGATTTGGTTACCCAGAAACCTTCCAAAAAGAAAGTAAAACTGGGGTGGGGATGAAACCCACAAAGCTTTAGTACTGCAGAATAAAGTTGGCTGGTTAAGGCTTACAATTTGATCACTTCTGATGATCTGCCCTGCTAGGAGCAATAAGGATTGCTAAATCCACCCTGTTAAAGGATTTACAAACATACAATGAAGTATGCACTCGGTAAAGAGATTTTACAAAAGACTATTAAGTCTACCTGGTTAAAGGATTTTAGTACTGATTCACCTGTTAGGATGAAACAGTAGATCTCTTGCTTTGCAACTGGATTGCTGATTGAGATTCCCTGATGTACTGATCACCTTCTGTGATGAATTTGTCTTTGCTATTCCCTTTACTGCTGTAGCCCTTTGTAATTCACTTATCTCTGCCTTTCTTTCTTTTTCACATACATACTCTTTTTTTTTACATCTTGACATTTTTACAATAATTGTTTATATACAAGTCTAAACAATTAATTACAAAGTCGGCTTGACAAATAAACATAAGTGCCACTAAGTCGGCCCAAGTATGGTTACACGGTTCCTGCAAACTAACTTGGTGACTTTCTGATACTCGGCGTCCACTGCATTACTTGGCATTGTCATGCACTCGGTAGAAGTGAAGGCACGGTTCATACTAACCACTCGGTAGGTTTTGAACTTGGTAAATACTGGTGACTCGGTAGACATAATGTTACTCAGTTTACACTATCTTGCACAGTTTGCACTGTCTTATTCAGTTTGCACTGTCTTGCTCGGTTTGCACTGTCTTGCTCGGTTTGCACTATTCTGCTTGGTTTGCATTATTCTTCTTAGTTTGCACTGTTCTACTTGGTTTGCACTGTTCTGCTCGGTTTGCACTGTTCTGCTCAGTTTGTACTATTCTGCTCGATTTGCACTGTTCTACTCAGTTTGCACTGTTCTGCTCGATTTGCACTGTTTTGCACTCAGAATGCAAATAAGTGTTGTCACTAGTGGCAATTCTGCTTAATGCCAACAATCTCCCCCTTTAGCATTAGTGACAAAAACACTAATTGCCCAAAACTTATATACATGAATCATGCTGAGATTTATTTTAGATTTTTTTTAATTTAAAAATTTATCTTTGTCATAGAGCTTTATACATTATCTCCCCCTTTCAATGTGCTAACTTTTTCTTCTATACAAATCTTCTTCTATACATATCTCCTTCTATACATATCTCCTTTTATACATATCTCCCCCTTTTTGATGATAATGCCAAAGGTGTATATACAAGTGATTTACAGAGAGAATCCAAAATTTGATAGAAAATCAGAATGTACCATCATTATTAGTGCCAGGGTTCTGTCCCAATTTTCTTGCAGAATCTTGCATGTTTGGATTGCAATTTGGACTTTTGCAGAGAGTTCAATCATGTGATCTGCTATAGAGAACTGATTGTCATGAATCAATGTTTTGGAATGTTCAATGTGCTTATACATTGTATTCATGATGGGAAGGATCATGTTCTGCATGTCTAGCAGTGTGGACCAGATCCTTGTGTCTTCTTTCAGTAGATCTGACTGCATATTTGATAGGTATGAGATTTTCATGTGATGAGCAGAGCTTGAACTTGGTTCAAGTTGCAGCTTCTGTATGCTAATCTTCATATCCTCATCCATTTTATTCATTTTATCCTTGACATCCTTTGTGAACTCAGCAATATTGCACAGTCTGGCCAAAAGAGAGGTGACATTCGAATAGGTAGATTCAATGTTTGACAAAACTGAAGACAAGTCCACTTGATTAATAGCTATGTGTTGAGCAATGTGCTCAAGCACTTTATTGTTGAATCTCTTCTCGGCTCTTTCAACTAACTTTTCTATCTCAGATGAATCCTCATTGTATTTATTTACTACTTCTGCTAATTGTAGCAAAACATGTTGAGAGGAGTCTACTTTAATACCTAATGCATTAGACAAAATGTCTTTAGCATCCTTAATGATTTGATATTCCTTGTCTCTCTCCTCTTTAAGCTTCTTTTGCTTTTCTTTCCTTTGGAGGATTTCACCTATATTTTGCATTTGGTCTGCTGATAGATTTGCAATCTAATGTTGGAATCTCTATTTCTTCATCTAGGTCTATATCCTCTACTATATTCTTACCCAAAAATTTTATACTTGGTTGAGCCTTAGGCTTATCTGTACTTAATGCCTTAGTAGTAGTGACAGTAGACATAGTAGGACTGGCTATAGAGACTGGCACACTGTCTACTGGAGAACTTAAAGTATTTATACTTGTAGAATCAAAAACTAGAATACTTACTGCTGGAAAACTTGATGAAGTGGGAGACTGCAACTCGGTAGAAGAAATGGTGGTTGCTTCTATTATTGCTATAGGTGATTGGACAAAAGTTGAAGTTGTCACAACCATGCTTGAAGGTGTCTCCGGGCTAGATGTAGAAACTTTTACTGGAGAGGTAGGAAGTGATGCAATGACTTCTGCTGCTATCCTCACAGTATCATCTACCTCAGTGGCTTCTTCTTGTTCATCACTGTCATCTTCAATATCTTTTATTATTACTATTTCAATACTCAGTTGGTGAAGATGGTATATGTTCTTCCATGTGGCATTTGTAGCCTTCACAACCGATTCAATATTGTTGATCAGAATCAAACAAGTATTGAACTTTAGTGTCATCTTATTTTCATTTTCCTTTAATGCCTTCTTTATTTCATCATTTTTCAAGCTCGACATTAACTGTCTCAGGGTTTGATCAAATATGTCTATTACAGTTTGCTTTGCATTGCTCCATCTCATTTTTATTGGATCTAATAAGACTGCTGGAACCTGTGGGGCTAATTCATTAGGAGAGTATTTCCACTGTCCCATCTTTTCAATAATAGCATCTTCTATTTCCTTCTGTTCTGTTTCCGATCTGGTTTCATATTTAAAAGATTTTATGTTACTTACTCTAGATCTTGATCCTTCTCTAAAAAGTTTGATCCTCTCTTGAAAGTTTAGAGGAGGCCTTTTGAATACTATATCTTTGTCTGCCTTGTCTACCTTGTCTGCCTTACCTCTTGCACTTCTCCTTGTAAATACAGCAGTGGGAGGCTTAGGTGCCTTAGTGATGAATACCTTTCCTTTCTTTTTTGCAGGTTCTGGTTCCTCTATTTTCTCATCCTTTTCCTCTTCTTCTTCATCATTTTCTCCTTTGTCCTCGATTAGCATTTGCATTTTGGCTATCCTCTTCTTTCCTTTGTTTACCACCTGTGGAAGCTTTATCCTTAATTCAATTCTCACCTTTGCTTCATCATATGTTCCAAAATATGGAGCTTTGGGATTAACAGGCTGATTAAGAAGGGCTTCAATGATATTCTTGGTTTCATCAATATTGACCTCATAAGGAAGAGGTTTTACATATACAATCCTCGGTTTAGCTGCTTGAATATATACATTGTCATAGTCTACCATGAAACAAATGTCATCCTTATAATCTTCCACCAACTTCTATGGAATTTGGAATCTTTCATTCATTTTCTCTTTGAAAGACTCAAAATAACTATCCATGATGCTTTCAAAATTTTCACCCATTTCTGAGATGTATTCATTTATCTCATAAAGGACTGGCACATCTTTTCTCCATACAACTTTTCCTTTGGAAGGGAAGAATTTCTAAACATAGAAGAATAAATAGACCAGTAGAGATCCAAACTTACATGGATTGTTTTTGGAATTTTGAATGCTTTCCATGTTCTTGTTAAACTGTTTTAACAATAAATCTGCAAGGTCAAATGATAAGTTATTCTTGACCACTTTGTATGCTAGGTCAATAGCTTCAAGGGAGACACTATTCTGTCGACTTGAACTATATATTTTATGGGTAATTATGTGTGTACCAAACTTCAGTTCAGCATCAGTAATGCTGCTAACTTTCATGCCTCTACCGTCCCACTCGGCTAGGGTTTTCTTCTCCAGTTCCGACTGACCTAGGGTTTTGGTAGTTTTTGCTTTGTTCAACATGGGAAGACTGGTGATTTGATGAATCATCTTCTTGGTGATCTCTATGGGTTGCTCAAGCCAAATCTTGCCATCATGTATACGGCTGAGAATGTATCTAACCCATTTCTCCCGAAAGTTTTGAGGTAAATGTGCAATGTGAACTAATCCCTTATCTTCCAGATGTTTGTGCTCAGGTTTTAGAATACCATCCACACACAGTTCCTCACGTACAATATCTAGCTCTAGGTTTCCCATTTCTTGAATTGCACAGTTGAAATGATTGCGAATATCATTAATAAGTAGTACCTTAGGAGGAATCTGAGATTGAGCTCCATTCGGGTCTAGGGCTACTGCAATTGTGGGCACGATCTTGAAATTTAGTGCTCTCCATTCCCCTTGGACTAACATTTTTGATCCTTTCTTCGCTGAAGTGCTGGATGATGCCATGGTAGTTCACAGAAAATTATTTTCGCAAAAGTATTTGAATCGCTGGATTGCTCTTGAAATTTTCTGCTCTCAAAGTGCTAAAGTTTGCGATGAGGAATGAGTTTGATTTCTTGCCTTTTGTTTACAACTCTGTCATTAATGCTTAGTACAAATTAGGGTATGAATTTCGATAGACTGTCACCCACTAAGAATTAATTGCTCGGTAAAGACTTCACAACTCGGTGAACTCGAGAATTCATATTGCTCTGACCTCGCTCAGTAAAGACTGGTACCGACCTTGCTCGGTGAAAACTAATACCGACCTTGCTCAGTAAAGACTGATACCAACCTTCTTGTGATCTTACTGCATCTTGTATGCTGATTTAGATCTTTTTTTTAATTCAGTTCTGGAACTGCTTGAAGTTTGTCTATGAGAATACAGTTCCAGTGCTTTCTTGGAAATTTAGTTTGAGTCGGTAGAGCCACCCATTCCATTACTTGGACTAGTTTTCTCATTAGATTTAGTAATCCACTTTTGTCTCACCTGTTTCCTAACCTTAGTTGCTTCATTCTTCTTTCCATCTTCAATTTCACTAGCATTCATGCAGTTTCTGGCTATGTGACTGAGTTTAGTGCATTTGAAGCATCTTACGGTAGTATCTCTTTTCCTTAGATGATGTTTTATGTAGTTCATGCCAATGTGTCCATATTCTCCACAGTAATGACATCTACACTAGGTGTTGTAGTCCCATCCAAACATTGTTTTCATAATTTGTTCTACTGGATTGAATGTTTTGGATCTGCACTCAGATGCTTTGTGACCTTGTTTGTTGCATTTGTGACAATTACCTCTGAATCTTGGTTTTTCCCTGCATTCATTTGCTTTGTGACCATGTTGATTGCAGTTGTAGCATTTTCCATTGAATTCTTCTTTTTCATTGCTCCAACATTTATTTGAAGTATGTCCTATTTTACCACAATGATTACAAGTAGGTTTCTGATTTATTTGAGTACCTTGCTTAGAAGGTTCACCTTCTCCTTTGTATCCAAGTCCTGCTTTTCCTTTCTGCCTATGAAGATTTCGCTCATACAGCTGATTCAAGTCTTCTTGGCTTTTCAGCATTCCTTCATTGATTTCTTTTTCAGTGTTTAGGTCATCCACCAATCTTAGATTGATTTCCTTTTCAGATCTTAGTTCTTCTCTTGTGTTTTCTATTTCTGATCTTAGATTCAGAATTTCCTCATTTGTATGGGAGATCTGATCAATTAGGTTTTCTAGCTTAAGGGTTTTATTTTGGACTTCATTGTTCCTTCCATCTAATTCATCTTTCATCTTGTTTCTTTGTTCTAAGATCTCACAAAATCTTGTTGAGTGTAGCTCTTTTTCTCTTTTTAATTTTCTCACTTCTTCCTGCAGAGACCCATTCTTTTCTAGGAGTTCTTTGACAGCATTGTTTGCTTCATCTGAGCTATTTGAGGGAAAAAGATCTTCAATCTTTTCTTCAATGTAATTCTGATCATTCATCTGATTTGCAAGTTCCTTCCTTCTTCTTAGGGATTGGGAAAGATGTTCTTTTGCTTCTTTAAGTTTAGCTATGGCCATTTCCAGATCTAGCTTTTCATTTTCAATCACCTTGTTCAGTTTGAATACCTCCATTGTCCTAGTTCTTTGCTCAAGCTAGTTAAGCTTTATCTTGAGAACCAACTTTGCTCTGATACCAATTGTTGGAAATATTCAGGAATTAACCAAGTTACTGAGAGGGGAGGGGTGAATCAGTAACTCCAAATTTTCTTACAATTACAGATGTATTAACATATAGTTCACTTTTTCCTTATGCATATAGAAAGCATGAAACTTAAAAACATTCACAACAATGACACATAGATTTGGTTACCTAGAAACCTTCCAAAAAGAAAGTAAAACTGGGGTGGGGATGAAACAGTAGATCTCTTGCTTTGCAACTAGATTCCTTATTACCAAGGTTTGGTGGTAGTATGAATGAGTACAAGATGCCCTAGAGGATTATGCTACTTATGCTTAGATAGCTCGTGAGCTTGGACTCGGATGGACCATGAGGCTCTCTTACACTTTTTGTTCAGAGGAGTATAGTGCTATCATTGGTAGAGATTGGGAGTATAGACTAGCGGTACTTGATGCTAGAGTTATAGATGGATTCATTGCCTAGCTTGCTGACCATCCTATCCATAGATTATCAGATCCTATAGAGCTGATACCCTCCATGGAGGAGGAGATGGACATTACAGGTGCTTTGATGATATAGGGTCCCAAACCCACATAGGTTCCTATTGTGCACCCCACACCTCTGAGACCTAGAGTGATGGCTCCTCTACAGAGACCATCAGGACAGATGAGGCCCCCTCGTCCCACTAGTTCTATAGCAGGTAGATCGACAAGTTCTCATAGATGGACTAGGGGAGAGGGTGGTACTCTAGGGAGTGTTGGCACAACTAATGAGGTACTTGTAGTAGAGCAAGTTGTGGGTGGTGGTACTGATTCGATATAGGATTTGATTTAGGTGCTCAGGTCAGACGCCATAAGGCGTAGGAGCAGAGACCACATAGTAGCCCGTAGAGGATACTGACATGCCAACAAAAGATGCTAAGTCTAGTGTTCCATTGTCTAAATAGGAGGTCATGAGGAGGCTCAAATTATAGGTCAGGGACCTGAAGGTTCACAGTGCTCAGTGGGAGGAGTGATACATAGAGGTAGATAGATAGTGTATTGAGCTTCGTGCTGAGGTGTAGAGATTACAGGTAGAGGTGAATCATCAGACCTCATGTGCAACTTACTATGTGTCCAGATATTATATGATTGTTCCTGCTGCACAGAGAGTCCCTTCATACTCTTAGTATATGATGGCATCAGAGGGAGTTAGAGCACCCAGAGCAGAGGTAGTACCATACGCACCACCACCTCCTCCACCAGATGTAGAGGATTAGGCTGACAGTTGATCTATTTTGATATGTTCTGATATACTGTGCTATTTTTTATTATTGATATACTATTCTGACTATGATAGTTCATATGAGCGTATTCTTTTGTACACTGTGGCAGTAGTGCACCCCTGACTATTTCAAGATTTTTTGATATATATATGAGATTGATATTTTGGTTGTGACTTCATGTGTACTTGTCATGTTTTGATTTATGATGATATCATGTGATGTTAATGCTATGAGTAGTGTAGAATGAATGTATGGATCAATGCAATGCAATGATATGTATGGATGTTATGCAAATATGTATGTATGATTTATGTTGATGCACATGGATGAATTGTAATGCAATAGATGATTATGATATGTAAATGCAATGATACACATGATATGTTTTGCAGGTATTGATGAAGACAAGTACTTAGTCTTATGTCAAAAGGATGTTTAACCCAAGAGGATAACTACTTGTGATTCTATGAAGAGACCTTCAAATTAGGTTTCAGCTCTTGTTAGATTTGAAGAGACAATTGAAGAACTATTTAAGCATTGAAGTTCGTTTAACCATTGTGAGATCATGCAAACATGCAAAAATTCAAAGAGACATGAAATATGAAATGCAACCTAAGACCTAGGACCTAATCACTGATCATGTGTCGGTGATTCTCATCATTGCATTTTTAGGTAATCGGATAAATCAATACAATGCCCACTAGTTATGAAACCATAGACATATGAATATCAATTTTTATTCGCAAGAATCAATACAACACCCACTAGTTAGGCAACCATGGACATATGAATATTGATTTTATGTTCGGAATGTCAGATTAGATATAAGCACCAAGGCACAAACGCTAGGATGACCTGAATATCATGTCCATTTTGATATAGAAATTTGTATAAGCATCAAAACATAAACATCATGACCTGAATACGCCTTGCATACAAACACATCAAACAATCAAGAGATCATTCTAAATCCAATGTAAATTACCCGTAGTGACCCTTTATCATTCACCTCCTTAGGTAAGATCGCATTTCACATTAGGAGAAAGAACTCACTCAAAAAAAAGGTAATAGTTAGATCAAACTCCCATGAACTTTTTGGGTATCAATGGTCAAGGTACACATGGCCATCTAATTTGAGATAGAGGCTCTTATAGTCAGACACCATTTCAATCCAAAATTTCCAAAGTTGTTAGATTTTCACATCCAAGAAGAAAACAAAGAAAATATTATGCCCCCAGTCATCACTCTCTAAATCCTATAAAGGACATCATCGAAGAGCTCGTGGGAACAAAATATGCAAAAATCTCAATGTGAATCAGTAAGCATACAAGGAGCTAAAAGCATGTAAAAAGCATAGATTGTTTTCATTTTGTGTTGATGTTTGATTGCGTTGTTGTAGATGCAAAATTATTTCTGGAGACAAGACTAGTTGACTGACTTGAATGAAGCTTCAAAAGGACTCTGACTAGATATGATATGTCTAAGATACATTGGAGGCCATAGGATATGACTTTGATTGCCCCCAAGTTTGAACATTGATAGGATACAAACACGTGAGCTGATTGGTGTACAAATCGACTTATTGAAAATTGGAAATGCAGAAACAAACTGGGAGATATGTAAAATCTAAAGCAAGACTGAAAGTTGGGAAAGACAAAGATTGTGCTGATAGATGGAGCATTTTGAACAAGTGGCACCTGTTTTCCAGGTTTTCACCATCTTGGCATAGATTCTATATTTTCTACCAAGGCGCATGTTTCCAGGTTTTCACCAAGGCACTTTTTCTTTTTCTCATTTGTTTTGTATTTTTCATTTTTCCAATTTTATTTTTTTTGTACTTTTGATATTTTTTTATTTTATTGTTAATCATCAAGTGCCCATTGCTAGGTTTTCACCAAGATGTTCATTTTTTTAGGACTTTTTCCAATTTTTATAATTTTTTTTGGACATTTTACCATAGACCGAATGTCTTAGGCATAGAATTTCTTTAGATGGAGAACATTGATTGGTTCTTGGAGTTGCTCTCCTTTAGTCATTGAGAGTTGATAGGCACCAGAGCCAAAAGTAGTAGTGAAAAGGGACCTAGCCAGTTGGGTTCAAACTTCCCCTTGTGTTCTCTATGTGATTGATTTTTAGGATTCTCTCTCAAGACTAGATCACCAACCTGAAATTCTCCGTGTCTAACTTTCTTGTTGTAACCTCTAGACATTCTCTTCTGATATACTCTAAGATGATCATATCTTTCTTGTCTATGCTCATCTAGTAGTTCAAGCTCTTGCAACCTAGACACTCTGTAGTCATCATCAGTTACTAGACCATGCATTCTGAGTCTTAGTGATGGGATTTCAACCTCAATAGGCAGTACCGCTTCAGACCCATAAACTAAAGTGAAGGTGTAGCCCCAGTAGGCAGTCTGATACTTGTTCTGTAGGCCCAGAGAGTAGGATTGATCATGAGATGATAGTCTTTTCCTATTTTTTTAACTGTTCGATGCAAGATTTTCAACAGATTCTTGTTTGAAGCTTCTTCTTGTCCATTCTCTTGAGGATAGTAGATAGAAGACCAATGTTGTGTAATCTTGAATTTGGCACATAGATCATCTAAGTATTTGTTTTTTAATTGTCCCCCATTATCTGTGATTATAGAATGTGGGATCCCATATGTGCATATGATATAGTTCAAGATAAACATAGATATTTGTTTTCCAATTCCTTGAGTCAAAGGGACTACTTCTACCCATTTTATAAAATAATTTGTAGCTGTGATTATATGGGTATGTCCATTAGAAGAATGAGGATGCATAGATCCTATAAGATCAAATGCCCATTGGTGAAAAGGCCATTATTTAGTAAAGGGAATTAGATCTCTCCCTGGAGCATGAATTAGGTTGCCATGTACTTGACACTTTTGACACTTCTTAGCAAATTTGATAGCCTCTTTCTCCATTTCAGGCCAATAGTACACAGCCCTAATAAGTTTTTGAGCTAGTGTTAAACTGTTCGAGTGCGACCCACAAATACCATCATGGACTTCCTCTAATGCACGTTGAGACTCTTCCCATTCTAAACATCTAAGTAGCGTACCATCTAGACCTCATTTATATAGATTATGACCAATGATGACATATCAAGAGGCATTACAGATAAGGTATCTCTTCTCATGGCAGTTGAAGGTATCAAGAATGATTTGGTCTTGGAGATAGGAGAATAGGTTTTTGTATCTAGATGAGTCATGACCTACAACGGTGCAAATCATGTGGGTTTCAAGGGAATCATATGCAGGATAAGATAGTGCTTCCACCAGGAACTCATAGCATAGCTCATGTTTAGGTTGCTGTAATAGAGTAGACAACATTGCCATTGCATCCGCAGCCTTATTCTTTGTTCTAGGTATTTTCTCAAATGTGATAGATATGAAATACTTCTTTAGATCATCTACCATTCTCTTATAAGGAATGAGATTTTCATCTTTAGTTTGGTACACATCATTGACTTGATGGATAAAAAGTTGAGAGTCTCCATGAATGTGTATCTCTGTTACTCTCCACTCAATTGCTAGTTTCATGCCATTAAGAAGGGCTTCATATTCTGCAATATTATTTGTGCAAGGAAACTTTAATCTAAATGCTTTTGGGATTGAGTATCCTTGAGGAGCTATGAACAATATGCCTACTCCAGATCCATTCTGTGTGTAGGAGCCATCAAAGAATAATTGCCATTCTCTAGAAGAAAGAGTCATGATAGAGGAATTTGGAAATTCCATTTGCATGGGTGTATCATCAATCATAGGTGCATTTGCTAATTGATCAAAAATAACCTATCCTTTTATAGATTTTCTTTCCACATATTCAATGTCAAATTCACTTAAGAGCATGACCCATTTGGCTAATCTACCTGTGAGGGCAACTTTTCTTAGTAGGTACTTTAGTGGATCAATTTTAGCTACCAAATGTGTGGTATGAGCTAACATGTAGTGTCTTAGTTTCTATGAGTCAAAGATCACAGCTAGACAAGCTTTCTCAATCATTGAATAGTTCTTCTCATATGAAACCAATGTTCTACTGATATAGTATATAGCTCGTTCCTTTTTATTCTCATCATGCTATGCTAGCAATGCCCCTAGTGATGTATCTGTTGCAGAGACATATAAGATCAATGGCTTCCCTTGAATGGGAGGCATCAAGATAGGAGGATTTGATAGATATTGTTTGATATGGTCAAAGTTCTTCTCACATTCTTCATTCCATGCAAAGGTCACACCTTTATGTAATTTTTTTGTAAAAGGTTGTGATATGTCTGCAAGCTGTGATATGAATCTTATGATAGATTGAACTCTCCCTTGCAATGTCCTCATTTGACTAATATTCTTTGGGGGTTGCATCTCCATTATAGCCTTTACTTTAGCTAGATCAACTTCAATGCCTTTCTTTGAGACTATGTATCCTAAGAGCTTTCCAGAAGTGACACCAAAAGCACATTTCTTAGGATTTAATCTGAGACTAAATTTTTCCATTCTATCTAGTATCTTGCTCAAGTCATTTAGATGTTAAGCTCTAATCATAGATTTTGCTAAAGTATCATCAACATAATCCTCCATAGTTTTGTGCATCATGTCATGAAAAATAGAAGTCATAGCTCTCTGATACGTAGCACCAGCATTCTCAAGCCCAAATGACATGACATTCCAACAGAAGGTACCCCGTGCACATGTGAAAGCAGTTTTCTCTTGATCTTCTGGAGCAATTTTTATTTGATTATATCCAAAAAACCATCCATTAAGGAATACATCTCAAAACCCGCAGTCATGTCAACCATCATATCAATGTTAGGTTGTGGAAAATCATCCTTAGGGCATGCTCTGTTCACATCTCTAAAGTCGGTGCACACTCTGATTGACTTATCGGGTTTTGAAACAGGTACAATATTAGAGATACATTCTGCATAATCAATAACTCAGATGAATCCGGCTTTTAGTAGCTTCTCTAATTCATCTTTTAGCAAGAGTGCAACATGAGGATGCATCTTTCTTAACTTTTACTTAATAGGTTTGACATTTGGAGATATAGATAAATGATGCATTATAAGATTAGGATCCAACCCTGGCATATCTAAATATTTCCATGCAAAGTTGATCTTCTTTTCTATTAGGAATGTAGTAAATTTTTGCTTCTTTTCTTCTGATAAAGATTGTGCTACATGAATCAACTGTGGTTCTTTTGTTATTTCCAAGTTGATGGATTGAGTGGGCTCAATTAGAACTAGAGATTTGTCCTATAAATGACTCAGAAGGACATCAAATATCTCATCCTTAGGCACCTCAAAGAGGTTTTCATCTTCAGATACATCTTTTATTTTTACTTTTATAGGTTTTGAGACTGCCACAAAGTGGTTTTCACCCTCAAAACTCCTTTTCTTTTTATTTTTATTATTTTGATTAAGATACTTGATGTCTGACTCCATCATGCTAATGCTCTATTCACTGATGGAAGTCCTCATAGGCTCAACTGCATTGAGGTAGCAAGCAAGGGCATAGTCATTGGGAAAGGTCTAAATACCTTGGTTCAAGTTGATGGATGTTATGTGAAGAAGGTCAGGGCATTGGATAGTCAAAGTGGTGAAAGATTGGGAAAGAGTGTTTATGGATATGGATCTATCATCATCAGTCCTAACCTAATGCTTGAGTTCAAAGGTGATGTTACAACTTAAGACATTCGATTCATGAATTGGCTCAATGTCATTGTGGGAGTCCACTTCAGCCATCGGTGGATCAGACTCGTTAATTTCATTACTTCACTCTAGACATACGTTGGGTTTAGGTGCATATTGGTGAATAACATCAACATCTTTTTCTATGATAAGCTCATCTTCCTCTGGAATAACTCCCCATTCGTAGTCATTAGATTCTTCATCTATGCCTCTAGGAAATCTAAGAACATGAGTAAAGTCAGGATGAATACCCCAAGAAGGGTTACCCTCAGATTCTGATTTGAATTTATACTCATGGGAATCTATCTCAGAATAACTACCACCTTCCTCTTGGTCCATTTGATTAGCTTCGAGATTAGTTGGTTCTTGTGCTGTAACTATCTCTTACTCTATAGTAGGTTCTTGTGTTTCTACTACATTGATTCTTTTTAATGGATCATCTTCAACTTCCAGAAAGTATTTGATTTCTTTAGGAAAATGCTCATAAGGAATAAGTTTTGAGCTGTCTGAATCACCATCTGATGGTTCAGTTTCTTCCTACTTAAGAAGGACCTCTCCTGGTGTGATCTATTCTATGACATGAGAACAATTACCTTTGAGGTGGAAGGGTTTATTTTTAAAGCCTAAGCCAACAGTATCTTTGTTTGCCCTACCAATATGTGAAATAGGTGTTATAAGACCTTTTCCTCTGACTCCTAGAGGTCCTTTACCTGAATATCCCATCTTAGTTATCAATTTATCTCCTAGACCATATGACTTAGAAGGGATTTTGGATACTGTAGAGTCACTAGTTGGAACATCTTGAGATTCAGGTTCATCCTTGTATAGCCATGCAAGCACAGCTTCATCTTCTTCAAATTATTGCTTGGAGACTTGTTCTACTACAAAATTCCTTTTATATTCCTCAAGAGGTTCTTTAGAGTCTAGTTTAGACTTTTTTAAAGACTGCCTATAAGACCTAGGGGAGGTAGGGAGAGATGTCAAAGATAAGACTAGTTCTATAGTATATTCTCCCATACCATTTTCTTTGATATTGACCTCTTTTGCAATGTCTTCCATTTTAGATGTGGATGCTTCTTTTGTTGGCTTAATGGAAGATTCTCTATTATTAGGCACAAGTTTATCTGCACCTTCTTTCAATGTATTGCAAGTGTTGGATATGTCTGCTAGAATAGTGACCTCCACTCCTTCATAAGGAAATTTCAAACATTGGTGAAATGTAGAAGGAATAGCTTTCATTTCATGTATCCATGGGATCCCTAGAAGAATTTTGTAAGCCAAAGGTAGATCAAGAACTTGACATATAGCATCCCTGATAATTGGACCTACTCTGATAGGTAAGACAATGGTGCCTTTAGAAGATCTTTCTTGTTCATCATAGGCTTTTATAGTTATTTTCTTTCTAGGATCAATAGCCAATTTTGAAAACCCCAATTGTTCTTACAGCTTGGTCGCACAATTCTGGATCAAGACTCTTATATGCAAAGGCTGGTTATGTGGGTGACTCAAGGAGTTTTCATCTTCCTCTGAAAAGGAGATATATTAAGGAGATGTAAGATGTCCAACCATAGTCTAGACCCTGTCTAAATCAAGATCATCAGGAACATTGGATCTGAGCAAAGCTTTGTCTAGAATAGCTCTATGAGTTGGAGATATTTGAAGCAAATCAAACATAGATATTTTTGCATTAGTGTGCTAGAGTTTTTGAACAATGCTATAAGATGTTAGCCTTGTATCTTTAGGATTGGAAGATTTAGAAGCAGCCTTCTATTTGGAAGCAGAAGAAAGATTGAAGGGCATCTTAGGGACATTTGATGAATCTGTGATTTGTCCATTCAGATGTCCTTGAGCTTGTGATTGAGTAACTATGTTAGATGAAGGATGATCTCTATCTCTTCACACAATTGTGATGACATTGCAATGCTCAGAGAGATAGGGTTCAACCATATTGATAATGACATTGTTTCCAAGGTAAGCATAATTGACCTTTGCCCCCATATTAGGCTAAGAAGATGAAACTTCTTGACCATGTTTGAGAAATGGTTTCATGAATGCTGTATGATCATTATTGCTCTTATGATTGTCAATCATGATGTCTCCCTTATCAATCAGATCTTGAATAGTATGTTTCAAGCATAAGCAGTTATTAGTTTTGTGACCTTTACCCTGATGGAAATCATAGAATTCATTCTCTCTCCACCACTTCAGTTTAGGGTCAGGATCAGATTGTCAGATCTTAGGCAAAGAGATGATGTTATTATCTAGTAGATTTCTCATAGCCAATTCTAGAGATTATCCAAGAGGAGTGAACTTTCATTTATTATTAGTGGACTAAGATTTGTATTCTAGCTTCTTTTGAGATGGTTCAAAGACCTTTTGTTTGGAAGCTTTGATGGCTTGGGTACCAATGGTTAGATTGAAAGTTGGTGCCTTTGATGGTGCACAGATAGTATCAACAATGCCATCTATGATGATGCCTTTATTCTTGTTCCAGTTTTTGTTCTTGTCTTTAGAACTGGATCCTGATTCATACTTGTCTTTTTAAAGTGTGATGTCTGCTTTTTTCACAAGTAATTTTTCAATTTTGATCGCATTGTCTACCATCTTATCAAAAGATGTAAGATCTTGCATTTGTAAATGGTAGTTGATCTCTGGGACAAGATTATTGATGAAGATTTCTAGTTTCTTAGTTTCTAGAATAGGCCTAGCATATAGAGAGAATTTCTTCCTCCATCTCTTGAGAAATGTCAAGAATGGTTCTACTATATATTGTTTGAGATTGCAGATGTTGATCATGGTGACCGAATGTTAGATATTATAGGAGTATTGCTGATAGAACAATTTTATCAACTCCTCAAAATTTTTGATAGTGGAAGGCAATCTAGAGAACCAATGAATGGTTGCTCCCCCTAGAGATCGAGGAAAGAGACGCATCAGGTAGGTTGGTTCGTGAATGAACTCCATAGATTGTGCACATAATTCCCTAACATGGTCTTGAGGATTAGAGTGTCCATCATACTTATCATATTTTGGCATCTCCACTCTTTTTGGGAATGGTGGCATGTACAAGTCTTTGTCAAATGGAAAAGGACATAGGGCCTCCATGGAGACTCCTTGGGTTCCTTTTCTTTCTCAAGTTTATTAAGTTTGACTTGCATGACATGCATCTATTTCATCATAGCTATGAGTGGAGTTTCTTCCTCATGCATAATGATATCTTCAACATTAAATTTGGGAGGAATTTTAGCTCCTTGATGAGCTAATTGTAAAAAGTATGCTTCTTTATCTTCTTTCAAGAAATATTTCATCATTCTTTTGAAGTTATCATCATTTTGATAGTAAGCAATTTCAGAAGGTGTAGATTCCTGATCTGGGCCATGTTGAGATTGAGCTCTTTGAGATCCATGGTTTGTCCATGCTTGAGACATGGTAGGATTTTTAGGACTCCGTGGGATAGATCGAGGAGGAGTTTTTTAATTACCTCCGTGAGTTGAGGGTGGAGGAATGTAACCAGTTTTTAATTGAAAGTTCCCAAGACTGTCATCTTTGTAAAGACCAAAATTGTAGAGTTATTCAAGAGTTGGACCTTGGATATGAGTCAAAGGTAAAGTATGAGATACTTCTCCTAATTTCTTATGTGAGGAAGCTCTAGTTTCCACCATTAACCTTTGGTGAAGCAAAAGAATAAGATGGAGACAATTGAAGAATGAATTGAATCAAGAAAATTAGATGACGCAACCTTGTCAAGGTTTGATTGATTGAAGCTTAGATTGGACTTAGGTGAAGGATACTATGCCTTGGATGTATGGGTAGATGCCCAAAAGATAGCAGACATGAGTTCACAACACTTAGCCATTTTGAAGATTGATTGAAGATTGATAGTTATGACAAGGTTTTGACACAAGATGAAAAAGACTCAAATCGATTAAATAGAAGGCTGAATCACATTCAAAAGGACACTTTAGAAAAATTATTGGATTCTCAGTAGTTGCTGCTCTGTTCCTGACATAGTGATTTGTTTGAAGGATTCTGGAAGTAGGCTGAAAAAGCTGGGTATCTGACAATTCCGACAACTTTCTAGCAATTTTTTAAAATTTCTCAAATGACTTTCTGCAGGCTCATACGATAGTGGGTAGGCTATGAAATGACAATTGAAAAAATCATACGAATATTGCAAAACTCACACGATAGTTGATAGCAGGGTTTTTGACTTTTTGAATTAACTGGCAGTAAAACTTGTATGACAATGTACCAACTACCATACGATAATCTGGGGGTTGTAAAATGACAATAGCCAAAAGCCATATGACTTTCTGACTTTACAAGATGACTTTTGACTCCAGAAAGGTGTTTTACATTAGATTTTGCAATTTTTGAGGTTTTTAGTTTCAAATTGTTCACAAAATTATCTATCTAGATTTGAAGATTGTACCGGATTGATTCATTCTTAGTAACCAGATAGATAAATAGGCACACAAAAAAGCAAGCAAGTGATTTCAAGCACATCTAAAAATAATGAACAGGGGACAAATCAACCCTGGGCATGAACAATCAAGTGACTGAATGTGCTAATCCCTAGGAGTGCTAACAGTGTATGTTCCAAAAGTTTTGCAATAACGCACATAATCCTAGAAAATGAAAATTTGGCCTCACTAGGGTTTGTAGTAATGGTCTGACTCTGCAACTTTTGTGATCTCAAGAGAGTGAACTCCAATCCAGGTGCACTAGGGTTTTGACATAGTTTGAGAAATTAATCAATCAGGAGCTGCTAGGGAGATCTGATAGCCCAACAAGAGACCACACCTATGAAGATTTCCTCCATAAGGACATTTATATAGTGGTTTCTGCTACCATGGAAAAAATGGCTATTACCGATTGAGGTTTTGTCAACGTGGTTGACCTAATTAAGGGAATGTCCACTATAGTAAACCCTCTCTAAAGGTGACTCACAAAAGATACCACATGGAGACTTGTTCCAGATTCAAGGATCTAAGTTTTTGATACTACCCAAAAAGGGAGTAGAGCATAGTCCTCTAGCCTTTTCACTTTTAACCAAAACAAAGTAGATAGATAAATCCAACACGCTAAGACTAAGATTATCTCGCAAAGATCTTTGACATCAATCACTTATGATCTATCAACCCCTCTAGAGAGAGAATGTATCAATCAAAAGTTGAAGACACACAAATCTAGTAGAACGTGAGACACCCTTAGTATCCTCCCTACCTACAAGGGTTCCTTCATTGAGAAGAGGTTCACTGGAAACCCACTCGCTCAAGAACCATGAATACTATTCATAGGGCCTATTTACTATGTGTAACAAAGATGTTGAAAATAAAATCTATGTTCATTTTTATAGCCCAAAATAAAATCTGTGATATGAAAGTAATAAAAGGTCACACAAGCCAGACATGTGAGATGTTCATTTTAGTCCAAATCAAAATGTTATCAGTTGAGAAGATTACTTGAATTCCTCACAATGTGCTAGGTATATTTTTACCTATTTTTAGCAACTCTCATGCTTTTCCCAATCAAAATCAGAAGAAATCAATTAGAAACAACAAATTTCAATTGTTAATGTTAGCTGTCAGTCCAAATCTAGAAATCAAATGTGGAAAATAGGTTGGAAAAGTGAAATGATAATTGAAACCTAGTACTAAAACTCATACGATAGTGGGTCACCTCCCAGATGACAATCTAGAAATTCGTACGACAATGGCTATCAAATCATACGACAATCTAGCTTCCAAACAACACTGTATTTCTGATGGTACGATTCTTGATCAACTATCGTACGATAGTGGGTATCTCTTGGTATGAATTTCTGACAAAACTCATATGAAAATTGTACGAATAGAAATTAAAAATCATAATTTGGAACAAAAAATGACAAGAAGATGATAGAAATTGATAAAATTTGAATGGAAACCCATTTCAGGGCCCCACGGTGGGCGCTAGAAATGTGTGTGTGAATTATTTACCTAGTTGTAGACACAGCACTTCAGTAAAACATTAGAGGTTAGCAAAAATCAAAATCATGCAGTGAAATGGAAGCTAATCTAACTAGGCGATTTACTACCTTCTAGTAGATGCGAGTATGTATTCTCAGATTGGACTGAGATCAGTGACCTTGATGACACCTAAATGAAGGATTTGAATGCAGAATCTAGATATGAGATGAATGTAAATTAATCTATATTTTTGGATTTTCTATGCAATAAGATGAAACAAATTGATATGAATTTATTCTATATGAAAAATGGATATGACATGAAAGCTAACAATGATATGCTAAATGATATGAATGCTCAAAACAATGAAAATCTCACAATAGCTTGGATTCGCAAAGATGGATTCTTCGATCACCAATTCGCCAGCGTGAGGATGCAATTCGTGGATGGATATGAGCTTGACAATTTGGCAGAGTAAGTTTGCAAATTCATGAGATATGATTATGAAGAGCTGAGCCTTGATTTTATAGAAATCTAGGACTTTGGAGGTGCATGGAAAAAGCCATAAATCACTCAGGTTGATTTTTGAGTCAACAAGGAATTAAAGATAGTTAACTAACAAAAAATAATGCAAAAACAACTTTTTGATTTAAATAAGAAGTTGAGATCAGCTTTTAACTCAAAAGAGAGTTGAATTTATTTTTAAAACAACTTGAATTGATTTTTTGATCTAAATCTTAACTATTTTTTGGATGTGCATAATAATTATCAATTAAATAAATAAATAAAGTGATTTATCCTCAACTTAACTGATTTTAAAAATAAAATAATTGATTTATGGGTTAATCAATTATTTAATCAAACTTTTATTCAAAAACTATATCATTAAATTTGATAATTAACATTAATTAATTAAATAAGAATTTAATCAATTAGTCATAGGATATTTAATTTATTGTCTGAATTAAATAACACAATTTAGGAATGAATATAATTAAATCTAATTAAATAATTAATTGGCAGTATTAAATCTAATTAAATATTCAGAATATTCAATTAATCAAACTTTAGGATAAATAAGATTTATCGCCAAATAATCATTAAATTAAAGATAATTAGGATAAATAGGAATAAGGAATATTCCCTGATGCATAATTTATGATAATCAATTAAGATTTGATAATGTGCAAATGTGCCTTAGGTTAGGACTTCGATGTCGATTTTGTTCGAATTGAAGATGTAGGAGGTTAATGAACCTATAGCCCATTTTTGGGGTATTACACATAGTACATTTCCTTGTTAGAGGAATGTCAACACTATTAAAGGTATACAAAAACCCTATTAAATGTATAGTGAGCTTACAACTCTTACAATCAACAATTCAATTACAATAGTGTTCTTCAAGAGTGAACACCACAAGCATCTTCTATGCTTTGATAGTTCCACTTATAGCTCTTAATAGTCTATGTCAATCTCTGATGTTGTATCTGCTATCAACCATTATTGATATCCCAAATTTGCATCCATATCTGATACATATCTTACTCACATATCGCTTCCACAAAACACTCTTTATTTATATCTATTTAGTTATCTAGTCGGCTCTCAAATACTATACAAAACATAATAATTAATTATAAAAATGATAAATATGAAGTTAGTGATCTTATATTACCAAAGTGTCAGCAATATACAATCTTTATCTGACTTAGCACATTACCATTCCATCAAGCCTTCCCTTAATCATCGCGACTGTTCATATGCCATGTTTCACTGTTCGTCTATCTTCGCATGCCTTCATATCACTTTAAGTTTTTGATATCAATAAAAAAATATATGTGGCCTTAACTGAAGGTCATACATATCCCAAAATGTCTTCCTCTAAGTTTGCAAGCCATAACATAACATATACTATCTTTGCTAATCAAACCAATACTGCAGTATATTGTAAATCTGATTATGTACTTAGTCATTTTCATGATTGTGTCTCCAACACTTATACTTACTCCATGTGATCACTATAACATGCATGTTTCCATAAATGACAACCCTCAATTGATTATCAATGCACTCAAAACATCACTTGCCAACAAGTTCTCCATCTACCCATGTACTATTTTGTCTTCTATAGCTATTTCTCACTTAAATAGCTATGGGTTCACTATCTTTCCATGCTCTAGGGTGCATTCCATGAGACTTGTGTACAATATGATTGTAGATATGTATCAGTAGTGATCTAAACCTAAATGATTTTAATTTGTCTCTCTTGATTTGTTTAACATTCTTGAGGAATCATTGTCTGAGTACTTTGCGCAAGTTGTATTGTACGTTTTCCTTTGCCATCTTATATGCCATCATTATTACACTTGTAGAAATAGAATTAGGTTAGCTTCTATAATTAAGTTTGTATCCTAAAATTTTTGAAATAAATCTTACATCTTGTTGAAATATTTTGGTAATTGTCATTTCCCTCTTATCCCACTTAGAATGTGTTAGGGTTTCTACTTTCTTCTTTGTGTTCTTCTCCATAGTAGGGATAATTCTAGTATTATCCAATCTGATCACATCATGAATCAACTCATTAGATATATTAACAAGATTCTCTCCTATCCATAGAAACTAGTCATGGAATATGCTAAGAATGGTCTTAATCCATTCTTCCTTATCGAATTCATAGAGTTTTGTCATTCGTGTAATGCTAAGGCTCTGAAAATGAGAGAATTCATCCTTTCAAGTTAGATCATCCTTTATCATATATTTCATTTTCCAGATGATTTCAAATTCCTCCAATGTATCATACTTTCAATGTAGGTATGCCCTAATATCGTCCACATGAAGAATGTTGTATGGGGTTTACAAAACCACACCTTCAAAATTATCCTCTGTGGATTTGTAAGGGTATTTCATAAACTTATACCTTGGCCTCTCATTGACATCAAATTTCAATGGAGTATCCATAGTTAAAAAAATATTATAGAAGATCAAAATACATTTTACTCAATGAATTAGGGTATGCACACTCAACAATAATAGAAATGCTCTAGCTTTTTTCTTTCTCCTCTAGTCTCCTTTACTCTAGTTCAAATGGTGATAAAAAAATGTTTAAGAAAATGATTTTATACATCACAATGCACAAATTGACACATTTCTCGATGAACCTGTAAGTTTGCAAAGATTTAGTCATCCATCTTTCTATTATATAACCATGTGATCTTGGATATAGACTCTACACTAATCATATTATCTATCCATAATCTTGCATCAGTTTATTATGCATTCAAAGGGGATGGATAAATTTTTGTTATATTTCTCCAAAGATCCCCCTAAGGCCATGCTTGTCCATTTAGGCTGATGTAGCAATATCAGGTGAGGGTTCTATAGCATTTATTGATTCTCCCTGAACCTTAATCTCACTTTGTTCCTTCACTTTCTATACTTTACCACTTTCCTTCACAAAGCGTTTGTCAAACATATTCATGTATTCTACTAGAATTTTTCAAACATCACCAATATTTGGTATTAAAACTATAGATGGAGGTCCTTTATTATTGATAGATCCACTATACCTGCAAAACTTTGTTGTATATCCTTGATTGTTGCATTTGAAACATGTAACACATATTTTGTTCTGATTAGCCTACAATCTACAATTTCTTGTGATGTGCCCAAAGTTGTTACATATGTAACATGTAATATTAGCTATTGTTTTATCTTTGATGTAATTTTGTTTAATGCTTGATTGATCTAGTTTTCTATATTTTTCCTTCATGTTGCCATATGCATAACAATTGAAACAATAACCATAAAAAGACTTATAGGGATTCTTAACTCTGCAATCCCTCTTCACATGTCCAATCTCGTTGCATCCAAATCACCTTCCTTTGAAAGTTTTGTTATGTCCTCTAGGTTCCTCATTCTGATTAGGTTCTTCATTTTTTTTCCTTCAAATGATCTTTCATGGAACTTAGAGCATTCAACTTCATCAAAATTGACTCGAGTCTTGTCACCTTTAGGATTTTATTATTCAATTTGTTCATAGATCTTATTACTTCTTGTATAGATTTTCTCAATGTGATTCTTCACCTCAACAAGTTTTTCTTTAATGATGTGATTAAATTTGTCAAATTACTCGTACTTGACTCTAACATCATTAAGTTCAAGCTACATTTTTCCCATCTAAACATTTGCATTCTTCAAGGTTTCTTCAAGTCTACTCTTTTCAACTTTTAGCTGATGAATTTATTTAGTCATCTGAGTAGTGGTGGATTTGTGTTCCTCTTTTAATGCTTCATTTTCTTGTTCAAGTTGATTGATCAAATCTAACGAATCATTTTCAGATTCCTCATGTGTCTTTTTCCACATGTTCTTTATTTTGGTTCCCATAAAGTTCAAGCTTCTCCTTAATCCTTTTGATGTAACTTTCAACTCTTCTTATTTTAAATTTTAGTTTTTCATTATCAAATTTTCCCTTATCAAGGTCTTCACATACTGCCTCAAAATTTTTCTCCAGATGATTTGAATCCAACTAGATCTACCTTAAGTTGTTAGGATTTCTCTCCAAGGTCCTCAAGCTTTGATACCAATTGTTAGGATTAATCAATACAAAGAGGGGGGTGAATCAGAATTGCAACACTTTATTATCAGACTTAATAGATTCAAACTTAACAATGCAAATACTGAAATAAAGACAACATGCAAATAAAGTAAACAACTTATAACACCATGATTTGTTAATGAGGAAAATTAATTAAGGGAAAATCCTAGTGGGGATGGTAGCCAAAAATAATGCACTAAGAGTATAGTGTCCCTTTTAGGAGAGATAGCCCTATTAGGATCTTCTTATTACATTAGTACAAATCCTTGTTAAAGGATGCATACCCTATGATGGGTAAAACAAGGAGCTCATTTCTCTTACAAAAACTTACTCCCTAGTATTAAAAAAGATATTCTACTAGATAACACAAGTGAGCTATAATAGCATTTGTTGTGACAAAGAAGTTCCAGTAATAGCTCATAACATCCTCAGCATTATTCTAACATCCCAATACATTGATACATTGTTCACACCACTTCACATCTCAAAAAATATTCACATATGTACTCTTTTCAATCAGCTCACAAATACATCACAAAATATGTCCAAAACAAATCAAATAGAATATACATAGTCAAAAATCATATATAGACAAAGATAGGGTAGGACCCAAACTAAATCCATAGTAGCACTTTTGGAATCCACATTTTACTCCCTTAAACATCATGACCACTTGTCTACCCTATTATACTGCTACATTGTCTTTGCATAACCACATCAAGTTGTAACTCTCTCTAGTCAACTCCAAAATACAAGAGACCTTAACATCCCATAATACATTCCTCTAAGCTTGCTTGACTTCATTCTTCACTGATCCAGGAGCATCTTAGGTCCTTGGAAATCATGTGTCACCAAAAACATGTTTGTGTTTTCCTGTGTTGCTCGGTTCCTTCTTTAACTAAGTTGGTTCAGTGTTGCTCAGTTTCCTTTGTTTACCAGGGTTGGTCGATTATCTCTATAGTGCTCGATGAATTTCCCTGGTGCTTAGTGATGCTTTTTTGGCACTTGGTTATCCTTGTTTACCGAGTTTTTTTATTTTAGTTTCCTATTGAGGTCTCTTGCAATTAATTATGGTCACAAATTTAATGTTGGAATCTATCATTGGGAAGTGTGTGGACCTAGATCTAGTCGTTCCTTCTATTGATGGTGGATCTGAAGGCCGACTTGTTCAGTAGCCTCTTATATATAATGTAATCTTGCTTGTAGTTTTAGGAGGAGGAATCAAGGAATTAGGACATCAGAGATAGAAGCTAGGAGATAGAAACTTGTTTAAGATCCTCACATGTTGGAGGACTTATGTACTTGAACTGTAATATTGGGCCTCAACCGAGAAGGCCTTACAACCTAGCATGTATGAATCAATTGGAATAAATATATGAAAAGATATCTACATTCTCTCTCACTTGTGTGTTGTTTCTTCTATGTGTGATCTCTGCAAGGTGGATCTAATTACTTCCCTTACATCATTAACATACTATGCTCACCAGACAAAAATTTGCAACTATACCTTGCCAACTGCTTCATGGACTTAGTCATTTTTTTCAAACTGAATATCCAAAACTGGATTGCACTCCAAGTGACCATGCCAATAAGTAGTGTTTCCATAAATGATAACCTATATTATTTACTCATTAGACCAGTTGCTAATAGATGTGTTCAATAATTTTCTTAGACATGGTAAAGGAAAAAATAAGACATGTGGTGATCCTTAGATATATATTTGTTACCAATGTTGGCATCCAACTCAAATTGGAAGATCTAAATAGATAATCAACTAAGTAAAGGTACATTTGATTCACTTTAAACTTGAAGTTTCAGATATGGTGTTCAAGATGGAAATTATAATCTAGAAAGTAAACTTAAAAGAGAACAAATGCATAAAGAAAAAATATTTTCTTTTTATTTATGAAGGAAAATATTATAGGCATATGCAAGAACGTTTACATAAGAAAACATTATAAGTACATTTTTCATTACAATTACTTTCTTTTCATTCTTTTCATTTACAAAAGAAGAGAGAAAAATAGATATCCCACACAAGTTGTGGGACATCTTAAAATATTTTGAAAAGAAGTATACAAGAATAGAAGTCAAGAGTAGAAGAGAAAGGAAAGATCAACCATTTCCTTTTATAATAGATGACTGTTGTGACTAGATATGTTGATTCAAGAGTGGATCCCATGTTCTCAGTGTACCTGCAAGATTAATGAAAATGACATTAGTCAAAGGATTGAGAAACAAAAAATATAAATCATTTTCACTAATAATTGACTACTATACTAGCATAATCCATCATGGAAAAGATCAGAAAACAAAAGGGAAAATAAGTTGAAGTGGGTATTTTAAACTAACAAGTTTTTTTCATGTGCAGCTATAGGAATGAAGATAAGGGCTATCTAAGGCACATATTTTTTTAAGTATGAAACCTTGTAGTTCATTACATTAAATACTATTGGTCTTGTTAGATCAACATCAATTCAATAAACCTATCAAAGCGACATGCTATTTTGGCATGAAAATTTAGTTTAAAAGATACAACTAAATAAAATAATAAACCATCAAAAGGACAAGGTATTTATCATGTAACCTTTTGGTTTAACAATAACCAATCATATATTAAAGATCACGTTCACATTTATGCATTATGAAATGGTATGCATTAGTTGACAAACAATAATTTGTTGGAATTTTTTATGTTTGAGGTTTTGACATTCATTTTTTATCATTGATGTCAACATATGTATCAATTGGTTTAATCAAGAGTCTCAGAAAGATTGGTTATGATAGGAATAGGTTGGTTTGATAGGATGGTATGGATAGTGTACAATGTTATAGGGTATGTGAGCTTGGATTTGTGAAGAAGAATGTGTGTAGACCTTATTTCTAAGGTTGAAGATCATTATATGTTCTCTTGCATGAGTTATGGCTGATTTGGTGAAGTCTGGTCATAGTGTAGTAACAAAGTATTATGATAGAGATGCTCTCTAATTTTTCAAGATAACCTGGATACGAGCATGGATCATGCTATGCAAGCTTGAGGATTGACAAAAGACACATGGGAGAACATTTTGTGATATTATTGGGTTGTTGGGATTGTGGTGGAATCAATGGCCTGTGACCTTGTGAAGACCTATTTAGGGCTGACCAGAGGAGATAACCTGATGAAGAGGTTTCTAGCATGGATTGTAGATGTTGGCATGAATTTGATGATTTTTATTTTTTGTATACTTGTTTAAGATACCGTATATATCTTGGAAAGGGTATATGTATTAATTGTGCATTGGGGAAGTCCTAACAAGCTGGCCTAATTGCTTGTTGTGACTTGTATAAAGTAAATTCATTCTTTGAGTTATGTAAGTTGTGTTTTATGGTTGTGAATTGGTTGGAGAGAAGTCTATTGGATGTAGAGAAGAGATCATTCATTGAGAACTTCATTAGAATTGTATAGGAAAGGCTAGTTTTTGTAATTCAATTCATTATTGTTATTGTATACTCTTACACATATTTTGGACAATGGATCCAGAAGGTGGATTTAACCTTCACTTTTGGAAGTGTGCTCGGGCAGTGAGCCTATCTTTGTAATCAAATCTTAACATGTTTGGAAAGACTCCTAACAATGTCTTTCCATTAATAGGGAAATTTACTAAATGCAATAATCATCTCCTAACAAGGCAGTCTCCTAACAGGGACATAATATTTTAGTGCATAATTAGTGGGTTTCATCCCTGTCGGGGTATTTCCCTTAACAAGGTTTTCCTTGACAAAAAATATTTGTGTTATGGTTTTCTCATTTGTGGTAATCTTTTGGTTATATTATTATTTCAATTTGTTTACAGTAATTAGATTAAAAGGAATTAAAGTTTAAGATTTGAATCACAACTAACACCCCCCCCCCCCTCTCAGTTGTGTCAGTGCATTGTTATTGCTAACAATTGGTATCAGAGCATCTAGTCCTCAGATAGGAAGCCTAACCGCTTGACGAGATCCTAATATAGATTACTACAAGAAGGATTTCCCTAATTTTGATGCTGAAATTTTTTATACCTAGAAAAAAAAGATGAGGAATCATCTCATCTCCATGGGAATTGATTACTGGATGATTATAAAGAAGGATGAAGAGCTCAAGGATGAATTTGAGATAGCTAGTGCTACTAAAAATGAGAATAAATTATTTCATTGTAACATGGTTACAAGGGAATCAATGATCAATGCACTTTCAGAAGAAGAATTCATAGAGGTTAAGGAACTTGATTCAATACACAAGATCTAGACAAGGTTAGAAGCTTTGTATGAAGGAGACAAGTACACTAAGAGGGAAAAGTTGCAAAATTGGAAAGTGAAGATGGAGAACCTAAGGAGGCGAGATTATGAGAATGTCAGAGTATATGTACAAAGGATAATTAAGGTTTTTATAGGAATTAGAAACTCTAGAGGCACATATACTAACATACACTGAAGAAGAAGTGATCACAAAGATTATGAGATCTTTTACACTAGTTTATAAGACAAAAGTTAAGGCGATTCAAGAGGTCATTCTACTTGTTGTAAAATTCAACAAAGAGATGTTGATTACTAAATTAACCACCTTTTTGACCACATATTTGCAAAAGGCATTACCTAAAGTGGAAACTACATTTAGGGCAACTGTTCACAATGACAAAAGGGTATTATCAAGCCTCGTGAGCTCTAATAGAGGTACCATACATGCAAAAATTGGAGAGTACATTGATGATTGGGCTGAAATAGAGAAAGAAGAGAGAAGTATCGATGAGCTTGTGGCGCTAATAACAAAGAGGGAAAATTGAGGTAAGGGTAAGTTTGAAGGAAAGTTACCCCTCAAATGTTTTTCTTGCAATAAAATTGGTCACTTTACATACAAACTAGGGTTCCTAAGTACAAACTTAAGTTTTACATGAAGGATAAGGAATGTTATTATGCTAGTGAGGGTGTTTCTGATGATTCTGCAAATGATGAAGGTGAGATTAGATTTGTTGCAATTAAGGATGAAGAAATTGTTCATGAAGAGAAAGATTTAGTCTCACATGTGGAAAAGAAATCAGAATGGATTATAGATATTGGTTGCTCTCATCACATGACTGGTGATAAAGGGAAGTTTTTTTAGTTGAACAAATATCATGGTGGAGTAGTTAGATTTGGTGATAACACCCCTAGATTAATCATTGGTAGAGGATCAATCTCTCTTGATGGAAAGAATAATATTGATGATTTATTGTTTGTTTACGGCCTTAAACATAACTTTATGAGTGTTGGACAAATTTTATACAAGGGTTACCACTTGTAGTTCAAGGATGGGAAATGCACTATCAGAAGTGAGACAGAGGACTTGATTTCATTAGGTATGAAAACAAGAGGTAATGTGTTTCAATTGATTACTACATAAGCTAGCTTTTTTTATGGCTAAGGTAGATGAAAGTTGGTTTTGGCATAGAATATTATGTCATCTCAATTTTTATAACATTGTGAAGGCTAGTAACACAAATGCAGTCAGAGATCTATCAAATATTATCAAGCCTAATAACACTACATGCAGAGAATGTGTGATGGGGAAATAAACAATGATGAAATTTCAGAGTAAATAATTTTTAGCAAAGGGAAAGTTAGATCTAGTGCATACAGATCTGTGTGGTCCTACAAAGACAAGGTCTTACTATGGTGAAAGGTATTTCATTATTTTTTTTGATTATTATTCCAAGATGATGTGGGTTTCTTTCCTTAGAGAAAAGTCTAAAGATTTTGATAAGTTCAAGATTTATAAGGAAAAACTTGAGAATGAGTAGAGTCTAAAGATAAAATGTTTGAGGTCAGATAGACATGGAAAATTTACATCTGATGCATTTAATTCATATTTCAAAGAACATGGAATATATAAACAAACTTCCGCACCTAGGAATCCACAACAAAATGGAATAGAAGAAAGAAGGAACAAAACCATATTGATGTTGCAAGGACTAAGTTGATTGAAGGTAATGTGGCACACATGAATTGGAGGGAAGTAGTTAACACTATTTTCTACACTTTAAACATGGTTTAGATTAGAGAGGGTACTGGTAAGACTCCTTATGAACTATGGTTTGGTCATATTCCTACTGTGAAGTATTTTAGAATTTTTGGTAGAAAGTGTTATATCAAAAGAGATGATGAACTAGGAAAGTTTGATGCAAGGAGTAATGAAAGTAACTTTATTTGATACTCCACTAAAAGTAAGGCTTGTAGATGTTTCAATATAAGATTAAGAAAAATAATTGAAAGTTCTTATGTAAAGATTGATGAGAAGTTTTAGATTCAAGAAAGGATGTATGAGTGTGATCCAAATCCATGAGACTAAGAACAAGACTGAGAACAAAGAGGAAGGATATATATTTTTAATTGAAAATGGTATAAATGTTTTCTTGAGTGAACAAATGGAAGCTCATAGAATACCAAGGTATGTTTTCATGAACCATCTTGAAAGTTATATTATTGGTGATGCTAATCAAGATTTGATGACAAGGTGTAAAGCTAGAAATTAGCTATATTTAATCTCGCAAGTTGAACCTAAGACTACTAAGGAGGCTTGTAAAGATGAATCATGAATTAAGGATATATAGGAAGAGATGGATCAAATAAAAAAATAACTCTTGGGAATTCGTTTCTAGGCCTAAGAACAAAAATATGATTGGAACCAAATGGGTTTTCAAAAATAAATGAACGAAGAAGGCATAGTTGTGAGAAATAAAGCTAGACTAGTTTGCAAGGGCTATTCACAATAGGAAGGTATAGAATTTGAAGAAACATTTTCATCTATTTATAGTTAGAGGTAATAATATTGTTCCTTTCTTATGCAACACATAAATATTTCAAGGTATATTAGATTGATGTAAAGTCTGCATTCTAGAATGATGATCTTGAGGAAGAAGTATACATAGAGAAACCTAATGGATTTCCCTTGAAAAAGATGGTGACATGGTTTTCAGGTTGAAGAAGGATTTTTATGTACTAAAAAGGGCACCAAGTATTTGGCATGCTTGGCTTGGTAGGTATTTATTGCATCTTGGTTTTAGAAAAGGTTGTGTAGATAGTAACTTGTATTTGAAAACTAGTACAGATGGTATTTTGATTATTGAGGTGTTTGTGGATGAATTTTTTTGTGGTTCCACAACCACTCTCCTCATTGGCTGATTGGCCTAGGGGCTCCCATTCTTGTTTTCTTTTTTCCTTCTCTTGTTTATGCCCCTCGGGCCCCTTTTTTCCTTTTTCTTGTCTGCATGTTTGTTTGTTTCCTTGCCAAAATTGGTGCAGGGGCACCTAAAGTACAAGAGAAAAAGGAGGTTAAGATCCCTTATATCAGATATTAAAATATACTTGAGTCATTTGTGATGTATTTGACTCCATATGTAAGGCTATGTGAAGCCATTTGTATGACATTGTTAATATTGTCATGTTAAGGTCCTAGTTTGGTCAAGAAGGTTAGAATATGAAATAATGTCTAATAAAGGGTAGAGGGGTTGTAAAATATTCATTAAATTCCATTTTATGTAATTCAAGTGTCCATGTAAAGATTTTTCAATTTTGGAGTTAAACTTGTAAAGTTGTCATAAAAATTTGTAATGCAAAATGCATAAAATATTGTTAAAAGATGCAAGTATGTTGTAAAGGGTTAAAAGAGTGTAAGGAGATGGTTCAAAAGGTGGCTGGGAAGTTATAAACAACCAAAAATACTATAAAAATTTTTTATTGGTCTTTAAAAACATGAATGAGAGGAGGAAGATCATTTTGAATCAAGTAGTGTCTTCAAAACTTGTTGTTTTGATTGGTGTTAACTATTTTTATGTGGTTTCCAAGTCTTGTACAAATATGCACGGTCTATAAATGTTGTAAAAAGTGTATTTTATTTAAATTAGGATGAATAATATTTATTTTGGTTTTAATTTGGAGTAATTATGTGGAGAAATGAATAAATTATGGCAGTTTTGGTAAAAATTGTTATTTGCAAATCTAAGACTGCTTGACCACAATCAGAATGAAACATTTGGTAGGGACAAATTTTTGAGAATCAGGACCTCTAATAATATAAATTGGAAATATATGTGAATTAAATTTCATTTAATTTTGTTTTTAGTTATTCTTATGCAGATTTCTGAAAGTTATGTACATTTGAGTGGAAACTAGTTTTTAAAGATCTCCATTGGAGTTGCAGGCAGTGATTTATGCTTGTAAAATTATTTATGAATGAGAAAAATAAATGGATTACATATTTGGAAACTAGAGTAATTAAGAGTTAATGTGGAATTGGTTTTGTGTCATTTGGATTCATTTTGAGAAATATATGAGATGCCCTATGCAAGGTTTGTTGTTTTACTTCTCATTTATGAAAGGAAAAATGGCTCTCGATGTAGAGACCATAATTTATAATTTAATTGTTTTATAGGGATCTTCTTTATATATGTTTTATAAGGAAAAATTTGTAACAATTCCACCAAATTATTTTTTAATAGGATTTCAAAATTGAAAGCTGTGAATAATGGAATCAGATATAGAAATTAGGATATGCAAATGGAGAAAAGTTGATGTTTTTGTGATAAAACATGTTGTGGTTTACCTCATAAGATGCCTATATACAAAGAAATTATTGAATGGATGTTGAAAGGATCAGAAAGGATCCTATTTATTTTTTGGTTTATAGAATGCTTTGCATCAAATTGGTATCATATCTTCAAGATCTTGAGTGTGTGGATAGAGCACCAAGGGAGGCAATCCACACTAGGACCTTGGAGATTTGGTATTTGTTTTTTTGATGAGTCTTTGGTTGTAGGTGCATATCCATCTTATTGCGTATAAAGGTTGGGTTGTATGTATAGGTACTAGAAGTCTGTCAAGGGCCAATAGAAGGTCTAGGGCCAAGGAGTGGTCCAGATGGATGCCAAGAGACTAGGGAAAAAAGGAAGGATGGGACTCCTAGGTGAGGCATATGGGAGAGTTGTTTTTGGTGAGTTTGAAGTAGCAATGTTAAGGTGGATCTTTCACTGATAAGGCATCATGGATTTGCAGCCATTAATGCTCCACTGACATGAGTATTGAGAAGGTGATTTCGAGGACATTCCCATGTCCTTAAGGGAAAAGATGATGGTGATAAAGGCATGAAGAGGAAAAGGCAAATGAAGGTAAAGAAGAAGATTTTTGTTATAATTTTTTTTATTTTTTGCAAGTTATGGCACACCTTTCCAAGAGACTTGGAAACTTTTCAAGGTTGGAAGTATGGTGTAGGGGAACCTAAAGTACAAGAGAACAAGGAGGTTAAGAATCATTATATCAGATATTAAAATATACTTGATTCATTTGTGATGTATTGGAGTCCATATGTAAGGTTATGTGAAGCCATTTGTATGAAATTGTTAATATTGTCATGTTAAGGTCCTAGTTTGGTCAAGAAGGTTAGAATATGAAGTAATTCCTAATAAAGGGTAAAGGGGTTGTAAAATGTCCATTAAATTCCATTTTAGGGAATTCAAGTGTCCATGCAAAGATTTGTCAAGTTTGGAGTTAAACTAGTAATGTTTTCATAAAACGTTTTAATGCAAAATACATAAAATATTGTCAAAAGATGCAAGTATGTTGTAAAGGGTTAAAAGAGTGTAAGGAGATGGTTCAAAAGGTGTTTGGGAAGTTATAAACCATAAAACATACTATAAAAACATTTTATTGGTCATTCCAAACATGAATGAGAGGAGGAAGATGTTGGCAATTTGGCTAAGTAGGATATCATAATGTTGTCATTATGGCAACATATAATCAACATGAAGATTGCATGATTGGAGGAAGCAGTTTTGTACAAGTGCATTTGAAAATTGTCTAAGTGCAACAGTGTTTACCAGTCTAATGAGAGATAGTGTGCACCTGAACATGGATCATTCTATGTATATCAAAGCCACACATGAACAAAAGGAATGAAGTTGTGTGTTATAGATGTGACAAAAATGGACATATTGCTAAAAATTGTAGATCACAAATCAGTTAGTCAAGACCGAGATATGGAAACAATGGAGTAGTTTTTCAGATATGTAACAACTTTGGTCACACAGTGAGATTTTGCAGAATGAACAACATGAGAAACCCTAAACCTATAAACTGCAATAGGAGAAATGTGCACACCAACAACAGTCAAAGAGAATGCTGCAGTAACTTGGAAGAAGTTGAGTTTGTTCAAGCCACAGATAAAGTGTGGTACCTCGCCCCTAGTCTGATTTTATAAATGTTGTAATTAATCTAGGATGATAGATTATATGTTAGGAATTGTTGATGCTTATGATTTTACTGACCCCATACTTGCATGTGTATGGTTGATGTGTTTTTTTTATATTTTTGTTTGACGTGCTTGATGTGGTTGAGGGACGGAGTCATAGTTACTTACTTGCGAGATCCACACAATCGGCTGATCCCTACCATTGACTGTTATATCTCTATATATATGCACATACTTGTCTCTTATGCAGGTTTGTAGGTACCGGGCATCGACTTCCCTGAATTGTCAGGATGAGTGTGCCCTATCACCAATCTCAATGGTAAAAGAGGGGAGATAATATTCAGTTCCAAAACCTAACCTAAGCCAAATATTGTCCTAAAGTAGGGGACAAGATTCTGTGTTTCCACCCTTCTAAACTCATCCAATTGGCAAGAGTTTATACCTATGTCCTGAGTATGAATGTGGGTCCTTAGGTCTTTTTAATTCTTTGGTTTGTGGCATTTGGTGTGATTTCTATTTTTAAATTATTCTATTTTTTAGCTATGGAATATCTTTTAAATGGTATTAAATTTATGTATTTATTTGGTTTAATTATTATTGTTTTTGTATAGTTGATGCATAAATTAATTATGTGCTATTTTGAGTGTGGTTGAAATATTTAATTAATGTGAATTAATTAAATATCTTCACTTTTGAAATATTTAATCATGAAATTAACCTTTGTTTAATTAAAATATATTTATTAAATTAAAGGTTATTTTGGCATGTGTTATTTATGTTAACTAATGTTCTAATTTTTAATTATTTAAATGCATTAAGTTGCACATTCATAATTGAATGAAATTGATTTAATGATTTAAGTTAGAGTTTGGTTAAGAGCTTTTCAACAAAAGTCGAAGTGAAGAGAAGACTTCAGTTCAACTGAGACTGAATTGTAAACTAAAGTTTCATTTCATGCAATGCTCTCTTGGAGTCGAGTTTGAACTCTTGCATGTGAAAGGAGGTTCCCTTAAATATTGGGAGTTTTAGCCATTATTAGGGGTACACAATTTTTGAAGGAGGAATTTTGGAGACAGGTTTGGAGAAAGCTCTTCAAAAAGACTTGGGTTTTATTTCTTTATTTTGAACATCATCGAATCTATATAATTCAGATTGAGGTAGGCTTTGATTTTGTTATGGTTATTTCTTTTCGGATCTCTATAGGAAAGAAAAGTGTGTCTTCCTTGTGCTTGCTAGATCTGAATGCTTGAGAAGTTTTGAATGGTTATTGCAATTCAATTTGAATATTATTTAGATATGAAAGTTTTTGCAAAATTTGTAGAGAAATTAACAGATAACCGAAAGATTAGGGTTTTGATCCTCGTTGAGGAGTAGTAGGGTTAATATTTTCATTAAGTGAAATCCTTGTATTCTTTTTTTGGAAAATATGTTTGGATATATATTTATATGATTATGTTTGTTTTGTAAAACTTAAAGTTTATATTAGGATTGGTTAAATTGTTTTCGTAGCAAATTAAAATGATTATATATATATATATATATATATATATATATATATATATATATATATATATATATATATATATATATATATATATTAGAATTTTTGATAGTATATATATTAAGAAAAAGTTTTTGTTAAAAAAAAAAAATTTAAAATGAAAATATATTATTAAAAGGTTTGAGGGGCTGTGAACCCCCCCAAATCTGTGGCTTCACGGCTCCCTTGGGAGGGCTGTCGTGCGGCAGTACCCAAGGGTACTGTCGTACGATAGTCCCCAAGGACTGCCATGCGGTAGCACTAATGGGCACTGTCGCATGGATCAGAGTGTCGTGTGACAGTGCTAATGAGTTTGTTTAATTTTAGATTTTGTTTTCATTAATTATTAATTCAAAGCAAATTTTGTGATTTGTACAATTTTAGTTTGTTATTAAATAAATTTATTAAATTAGTTTAGTTTTTTTAATAGTTGTTAGTTTGTTTTCTTTTATTATTATATGAATTAATTTAATTAGCATAGTTTATTATTAGTTTAATTTTATTTTTTTATTTTTTTATTATTTGAAATTAATCTTTAGTTAAGACTTGTTTTAAAATATAATTCATATTAATTATAATTTATGTTAATTGTTTTATTTTTAGAGTATTGTTGAGAAATTATGTTTTAAGATATAGGTAAACATGGTATTGCCTATGAATTACATATGTATTTTGTTTTGTATATTTATATACGTAGATGATTTTCTAAGATAATTTTAGTTCTTTTGTTTGGTATGATTGAATGATTATCTTATTGGAAATCTTGCAATAAGGTTGTTTTGTTTATTCAAGTGGGTAATTTAATGTTTAGTAATTTTTGCATGTGCATTCTTTAATAAACATAAGTTGTCATTTGGGACTATAGTTGCTTTTAGACGATATGTCTTGGATGGATTTCTAGGGGTCATAGTTGACTTTTGGGATGTAATCCAGAGGGGTGTTAATCGGGTGTCATGATTGTCTCTTTTGTTTGCTTTGCATGCTTTGTTAGATTGTATGAGTTGTTCTAACCCTAGGTGGGGTTTGTACTTGGTGTTTTCAGGTCTTGCATATTGGATCTTGATGTTGTGATTTGTGAGTTGTGTTAACTCAGAGTTCATATTGATCTTGTGAAACCCTAGAGTAGGTTATCTAAGTGTATGTCAAGAAGTGGCTTGCAATTAGTGCCGGAGCCTGGAAATGGCTACTAGGAGATCCCATTACAAGTAGGTTAATAAGTGATAATTAATAAACATTGGGAATTTAAAATGAACCTAATAAGATATTACAAGCCTTGCCCATGCCTGAGTTTCCGATTGAGTTTGACTAGGATGGGAGTGAGATGATGCTTGCCACCTTTATGGATTGGATATGGCATTGGTGCTACCTTGTCTACATGAGAGGTTACTATAACCACATAGAGTCACTAGCGTGCCGAGGTCTGAAGAGACTACAAGGATAACCTTAGAGTTGGCTCATGTGATGACACTTCCTCTATGCATCTTAGGTTTCCTACGTGTTTTGGTTGCCTTTGGTTGAGTATGTTATACCATGTTGTACTTATTGTACCTTTGAGTTAGAAGCTTGCAGGACCTCTTCCTTGATTGTTATTGTTGTTTTCTATCCGAGTGGGTTCTGATGTTATCTCCTCAGCATGGTGGGAGTGGACTGTTTCGGTTCACGAGGTTGGGTGGTAATGGTTCTTCTACCATTTGAGATTCTGACATTTGTGCACCAAGGCTGGATGATCCATGTTGCAGTTGTTCTTTCTTATTCTTCTTTCTTCTTGTGATCTTGTATAATTGTATCAGATATTCAATGTTATCATGTTGTATTTCTTTTTAGTTATTGTATTCACATACCCTGCGACATGTGTAGTGGATGCTTATTATTATGGTCACCTTATGGTACCAATTGTATTTATGTAATCATGCATTTGATGTTGTATTTATCTTTCAGATGTTTTTTTTGGGATTCACATCTTTATATTATTTTAATTAATTAAATGTTTCGTAATCTGTATTAAGGAACCCTTGAGAGTTGTAATCTATGTTAGTTGTTTATTGCTTTTCTTTGCTTCCGCATTGTAAAATTTTATGTTATTGATTGTTAACTAAAAAAAATTATTCTGCAAACTTAGTTTCATGTTTAGGTTAAGTTCTTCTGGGTTCCCTGGCGAGGCATTACACTTGGTATCAGAGCATCGGGTTCTACACTAGGAACTCTGGGAAGTTATGTGCCCATTAGATGTCTAGACTGTTAAACTTGAAACCAAACATAGACATATAACTCTTTTGTGTTTTGATAGCCACTAAACTACATCTAAACATTTATGTTCTGCTTCTCCTAAATGTCTTTGAGATATCACTGGCCTAGTGATTGTCATAGGTGTTTGACTATTTATTGTGTATGGTTACCTTCTCTAATGCATCTAGGGTGAAATACCTTGGATGTCATGAAGCGATTACTCCCTTGAGTGTGGCTACTACTGGTCACCTTGTTATGTGGATGTGTTTTGATTGATGTTTCATTTTTGGTTGATTTATGAATTGTCTATGATGTTTATGGGCTAGCATTGAAATTTTAAACTTTCTTATGATTGGATTAGTCACCTAACTCTCTTTTCATTATCTATTTTGTGACGCTAGTCACACTTGATTTATTGTTGAAATTGAGATATCTCATGATTTAATGTTGGACTTGTGATTCCCCACTTGGGTTTTACCTTTTTGAGTTTTATGGTGGCTACTCCGAATGTTTTTTACTGTTGGTCCTATTCTGTGATAAGTATTATTTCTATCATGTTCATCATGAACCCCTGATAATATGTATAATCGAGGACATCACAGAGATGGTACTATATGTGCTATGTAATATTAGAATCATTGTGTATTCTTTATGATTGCATAAGTGTTGCATTAACTAGATAGTTTTTCATGAACTTCTCAACTCATTAATTGTTATAGATATGAATGTGTTCTTTATGTGATCGATCCTAGATGTTTTCATTGATGATGTATGAATAAAGGTTTAGATTTGTTTTTCGAATTGTTAATGAATTATTGATCAATATGATATTTTTGGTTGTTCCTAAAATAGATATTATAATGTTCTTAATGATTGTATATTATGTTCTTATGTTATGACTTGTTTTCAAATGTCACATTTTATCTTTAGTAAATGCTTCGTGCTTGGAGGATACTTATCCTCATCTATTGTAGGCTTCCAGGAGTAAGCCTAATCCTAGGGGGGTGGATGTAGTACCTCACCCCTAGTCTGATTTTATAAATGTGGTAATTAATCTAGGATGATAGATTATATGTTAGGAATTTGTTGATGCTTATGATTTTACTGACCCCATACTTGCATGTGTATGGTTGATGTGTTCATTTTATATTTCTATTTGACGTGCTTGATGTGGTTAAGGGATGGAGTCATAGTTACTTGCTTGCAAGATCCACACGATCAGCCGATCCCCACCATTGTCTGTTAGATCTCTATATATATGCACATACTTGTCTCTTATGAAGATTTGCAGGTACCGGGCATCGACTTCCATGAATTGTCAAGATGAGTGTGCCCTATTGCTAATCTAAATGGTAAAAGAGGGGAGATAATATTCAGTTCCAAAACCTAACCTAAGCCAAATATTGTCCTAAAGTAGGGGACAAGATTATGTGTTTCCACCCTTCTAAACTCATCCAATTGGCAAGAGTTTATACCTATGTCCTAAGTATGAATTTGGGTCCTTAGGTCTTTTTGATTCTTTGGTTTGTGGTGTTTGGTGTGATTTCTATTTTTAAATCATTCTATTTTTTAGCTATGGAATATCTTTTAAATGGTAATTAAATTTATGTATTTATTTGGTTTAATTATTATTCTTTTTGTATAATTGATGCATAAATTAATTGGGAATTAATTATGTGCTATTTTGAGTGTGGTTGAAATATTTAATTAATGTGAATTAATTAAATATCTTCACTTTTGCAATATTTAATCATGATATTAACCTTTGTTTAATTAAAATATATTTATTAAATTAAAGGTTATTTTGGCATGTGTTATTTATGTTAACTAATGTTCTAATTTTCAATTATTTAAATGCATTAAGTTGCACATTCATAATTGAATGAAATTGATTTAATGATTTAAGTTAGAGTTTGGTTAATAGCTTTTCAACAAAAGTTGAAGTGAAGAGGAGACTTTAGTTCAACTGAGACTGAATTGTAAACTAAAGTTTGATTTCATGCAATGCTCTCTTGGAGTCGAGTTTGAACTGTTGCATGTGAAAGGAGGTTCCTTTAAGTATTGGGAGTTTTAGCCATTATTGGCGGTACACATTTTTTGGAGGAGGAATTTTGGAGATAGGTTTGGAAAGAGCTCTTCAAAAAAACTTGGGTTTATTTCTTCATTCTGGACATCATCGAATCTATATAATTCGGATTGTGGTAGGTTTTGATTTTGTTATAGTTATTTCTTTTCGGATCTCTGTAGGAAAGAAAAGTGTGTCTTCCTCGTGCCTGCTGGATCTGAATGCTTGAGAAGTTTTGAATGGTTATTGCAATTCAATTTGAATATTATTTAGATATGAAAGTTTTTGCAAAATTTGTAGAGAAATTAACAGATAACCCAAAGATTAGGGTTTCGATCCTCGTTGAGGAGTAGTAGGGTTAATATTTCATTAAGTGAAATCCTTATATTCTTTTTTTGGAAAATATGTTTGAATATATATTTATATGATTACGTTTGTTTTGTAAAAATTAAAGTTTATATTGGGATTGGTTAAATTGTTTTAATATCAAATTAAAATGATAATATATATATATATATATATATCAAAATTAGAATTTTTGATAGTATATATATTAAGAGAATTTTTTTTTTATATAAATGTCAAATTAAAAACATTTGATAGCATTTATATATTTAAAAGTTTTTGTTTTAAAATAAAAATTATAAAATGAAAATATATTATTAAAAGGTTTGAGGGGTTGTGAACCCCCCCCCAAACCTGTGGCTTCATGACTCCCTTGGGAGGGCTGCCATGTGGCAGTAACCAAGGGTACTATCGCACGAGAGTCCCCAAGGACTATCGTGTGGTAGTACTAATGGGCACTGTCGCACGTGTCAGAGTGTCGTGCGGCATTTCTAATGAGTTTGTTTAATTTTGGGTTTTGTTTTCATTAATTATTAATTCAAAGAAAATTTTGCGATTTGTACAATTTTAGTTTGTTATTAAATAAATTTATTAAATTAGTTTAGTTTTTTTTAATAATTGTTAGTTTGTTTTCTTTTATTATTATATGAATTAATTTAATTAGCATAGTTTATTATTAGTTTAATTTTTTATATATTTTTTTTTAATTATTTGAAATTAATCTTTAGTGAAGACTTTTTTTTAAATATAATTCATATTAATTATAATTTATGTTAATTATTTTATTTTAAAAAGTATTGTTGGGAAATTATGTTTTAAGATATAGGTAAACATGGTATTGCCTATGAATTACATATGTATTTTTTTTTGTATATTTATATATGTAGATGATTTTCTAAGATAATTTTAGTTCTTTTGTTTGGTATGATTGAATGATTATCTTATTGGAAATCTTGCAATAAGGTTGTTTTGTTTATTCAAGTGGGTAATTTAATGTTTAGTAATTTTTGCATGTGCATTCTTTAATAAACATAAGTTGTCATTTGGGACTATAGTTTCTTTTAGATGATATGTCTTGGATGGACTTCTAGGGGTCATAGTTGACTTTTGGGATGTAATCCAGAGGCAAGTTAATCGAGTGTCATGATTGTCTCTTTTGTTTGCTTTGCATGCTCTGTTAGATTGTATGAGTTGTTCTAACCCTAGGTGGGTTTTGTACTTGGTGTTTTCAGGTCTTGCATGTTGGATCTTGATGTTGTGATTCATGAGTTCTGTTAACTTAGAGTTCATATTGATCTTGTGAAACCCTAGAGTAGGTCATCTAAGTGTATGTCAGGAAGTGGCTTGTAATTGGTGCCAGAGCCTAGAAGTGGCTACCAGGAGATCCCATTACAAGTAGGTTAATAAGTGATAATTAATAAACATTGGGAATTTAAAATGAACCTAATAAGATATTATGAGCCTGGCCCATGCCTGATTTTTTGATTGAGTTTGACTAGGATCAGAGTGAGATGATGTTTGCCGCCTTTATGGACTGGATATGGCATAGGTGGTACCTTGTCTACATGAGAGGTTACTATAACCACATAGAGTCACTAGAGCACCGGGGTCTGAAGAGACTACAAGGATAACCTTAGAGTTGGCTCATGTGATGACACTTCCTCAATGCATCTTAGGTTTCCTACATGTTTTGGTTACCTCTGTTTGAGTATGTTATACCTTGTTGTACTTCTTGTACCTTTGAGGTAGAAGCTTTTAGGACCTCTTCCTTGATTGTTATTGTTGTTTGTTATCCAAGTGGGTTCTAATGTTATCTCCTTAGCATGGTGGGAGTGGACCATTTCGGTTCACGAGGTTGGGTGGTAGTGGTTCTTCTACCATTTGGGATTCTGACGTTCGTGCATCGAGGCTCGATGATCCATATTGTAGTTGTTCTTTCTTGTTCTTCTTTCTTCTTGTGATCTTGTACCATTGTATCATATATTCAATTTTATCATGTTGTATTTATTTTCAGTTATTGTATTCACATACCTTGCAACATGTGCAGTGGATACTTATTATTATGGTCACCTTATGGTACCAATTGTATTTATGTAATCATGCATTTGATGTTGTATTTATCTTTCAGATGTTTTTTTTCGGATTCACATCTTTATCTTATTTTAATTAATTAACTCTTTCGTAATCTACATCAAGGAACCCTTGAGAGTTGCAATTTGTGTTAGTTGTTTATTGCTTTGCTTTGCTTCCACATTGTAAACTTTGATGTTATTGATTGTTAACTTAAAAAAAAATTATTCTGCAAACTTTGTCGTATGTTTAAGTTAAGTTCTTCTGGGTTCCCTAGTGGGGCATTACATAAAGAGATCACACTCAGTATACTAGTAAATCAGATATATGAAGTACCTGAGAGTAAGTGTGAGTCACTTCCTAATTCATCTCAAAGAAATTAAGCATTTATTTCATGAAATATGTATTAGAGTAAGGCATCAGAATAGTGTATAATTTATAGTAAATTGAATTAAGTCTTGTGAAGTTAATATGAGCTAGTATATGATATAATGAAGCTATGGTTAAGAGCACATGAATTTATGCACATGTACGCGAGTACACAAAAAAGAATGAAGTTTTGCAGGTAACCTGGAACAACTTTTTGGCATGAAGCACTTAAGAAATTTAATGCGATGTCATTATCTTGAAATATTTTAAGGATAAAAGTAGATGATTGACATTAGTGTATCATTCAAGTGTTTACAAGTGATATAGAGAGCTAGCCAGTGGAGATTAAGAGAATTTTTCAGGATTTGGAGACAGATTCCTTGCCAGATCTATGCAAAGCCCTAAATCATGACTCTGATGTATTTCACTAAGTATTCACTATCAAAGTAGTCATATTTTAATAGAATCATGGATGCATCACTAGTTCACAACATCAAAGACTCAGCTAGACCTAAGATGAAGAAGGAACCTATAGAACCCTCAGAGGAAGACCCTAGTTTGTCTTTATCAACCATTCTAGACAGAGTTTTGCATTTGGAAGATGTGAAAGGATATCTGAAATATAAGTTTGAGACTGTAGGAGATGGTAGTCTAACCATGGAGTACAATAAGATTCACAAACAAGACATGTCCTACAAAGAAGGGTTTGAGAATTTAATTCAAATAGATATTATAAAGTGCACACTTTACTATGAGTTTTAGAATGATGAATGGAACAATATAATCTTGAGCAAAATTCACAATGGAAAGTTTTGGTTGGATGATAGAGTCATAAATATCGCTGCCGATCTTATTCATGACGTAACAGGAATATATAAATTAGGAGTAATTCCTTTGAATGAAAAGAATGTTAAGAAAATAGTATTAGACAACACCAAGTCTTCATATAATGGAAGAGGAATTGTTATAAGTAAAATTGAGCAAGATGATGTAAGATATTTATGAAAAATATTGACTTCAAAATTCGGTGCGAGTTCTGTGTGCTAATATGTTGACACACTTCTGTGAATCATTATATCCAAAATTGCTCAAGAATGAGGTCTCAAATGGTGACTCATAGCTCTCTATTCATGGAGTGCAAGGGTTTGTCATAGAGCTCCTCATATTAGACCTAGTTTGTTCCCATGCAAGTATACCATAAAATGAGAAATTCAAAGAGGAAAAGGAAGAATGCTAGTCTCCATGATCAACAAGTATGCAAATTAAAATTAAAGCTATTCTATATGATAACAATGCATGAAAGAAAACTAATCTATGAAAGGAAATTCTTATGCAAGATTATTCTATGAAAGGAAATATGAATCTAATCTAATATGCAAGTGCAATATTAATCTAAATGGATTTCCATGGAGGCATGAGAGAAGAAGACAAGAAAAGAGAAGTTTCAATATTCAAGCTCAAGTGCTCAAATCCTCCTTCAAAATCGCTCTCCAAACATGCATAACAATAACATAAAATCTGGATCTCTAAAATCTCCATGCATAAAATGAGGAGAGGGCTCCTTATAAATGATTTAGAAATGAATGGACGGTCAAGATTAAGAGGCAAAAATAAATGAGCAATGGTGGAGATTAAATCTTAGTTGATCCATGTGCTCAAGATTCTCAAGAGGCAAAAGGAGATTCCACTCATTTTGGAAAGTGTGCATTTAATGTGTAGACAAAAAGTCTTTTTATTTTTATTTTTATTTTTATTTTATTATTTATTTATTATGTTTAGCAAAGTGGTTTCCATTATTTAATTAAATGTGGATTAGGATAAAGTGATTTTATTATTTAATTAAAATATTTTATTATTTAATTAAAAGGGAGCATGTTCTCTTATAAATAAAACTTAAGATAAAATGATCAAACCTTAGGAAATATTGAAATATTGAATTAATTACGATTTGATCAAGGAAATTGATTTAAATTGAAAATATTGCAAGGCATTGATTCAGGAAATTGATAAATTGATGAATGGGGGCCCAAAGTCTAGGCAACCATTTTAGGGTGCATACATTTACCCCTCTTTGACTAATGTGTGATCTTCATGGGAACCCATGTAGTCAAAGAATGAAGTTGAAATGTGAGATCGATTTTGGATCAAAAAATAACCCAAACATGTGATTGACAAACAGGAACACATCAGGACAAAGATAAGTTGATTGAAAAAGATAAGGCCAACACTCCTGTAAATAGGTAATTGTCAACTCTCAAGCAAGGTTTCCCCAAGCAAAGTAATTGATAGGATTGATAAAGCTGAATCAAGAATTGAAGTCTGATAGGTACTGCTCCCTCATGATTGAAATCAAAATGAGATAGAAGAGAAACAACAAATTGATAAATTTGATCAAATCAAACTAAAGATAAGGTTCTTGATGTAAGATGAAAGATATAAGGATCACAGAACCAAGGTAGATCACTAAGCATAAAATATTATGCCCCAAGGTTGAATTAGAAGAAAAGAAGTGGGGTGAAAGTGAACAAAATATCAAAGTTTGGAAGGGGTGGGAAGAAATGGAAAGAAGAAAGAGAATTACCTCAAGAAAGAGAATGCCCCAAAATCAATCAATTGTTTAAGATAGAGAATTTTGATTGAGATCATGAAAGAAGATGAAGAAATGAAGATCAAAACGTGACCACAGTTGATTAAAAGTCCAAAAGAAAGATGAAGGAAAACCCTCTCAAACTCCTAATGCAGCCTAAAAATGCAAATTAACATGAAGTCTAACAATGCAAGCTACATGAAAATGCAAAGGTGTACTTGCAATAGAGAAACTGTAACATAGGATTTTGTGTTCATCATTCATTAGAGAATGTTAAGGAATTTATTTTCATCACTAGGCCATTATTAACAGACATAAAAAAATCACACAATCATCACTAGTCACAAGCACAACTATGAAGATATGAATGTGATTTATATCAGATTGGAATGTGGAAAGATTATAACACAAGCATCAAAGACATAAAGGTCAAGATGACTTCGATGTTATCTTACCCAATTTAATGTCTAGCAAAACCACACTCGCATCAAAGCATAGATACTAGGAGGACCATAAGAATGGTTGTACAAAAATAGTCAAGGATGATGACTCAAATCTCCTAAGTGTTTCAAGGGAACAACAAGAGACATTCTAGAGTTTCAAGACCACACTCACAAGAAGAAAGAAAATAAAAATATGCCCCCATGCCCCAAGTCCTCTAGCTATGCATCCCAAAGAGACTTATTAGACAAGAACACTCAACAAAAATCAATAACAGTCAGCACACAAAGTAAAGTTCATGACATAGCTCAAGAATTAAGTGTTGTGTTTAAAAATTTAAGTGTGTTAACTAATACTGAGTTTTGAGGATAAGGATTGAATACTTGCAAGCAGGTAAGATCACATGATAAAATTGGGTAAGACCAAATCGAGAAGTGTTGAGAAACACTCGATGTCAAGGATTGTGTTGAAAAACACAGTTGGGGTGTTCTAAAGACTAACGCATCCAAGAGACCAAAGCTAACATAGTTATGCCCCCTAGATAAAGATAAAGACCAATTCTATACAAAGGCAACAAGGACAAGGCATGATGGAGAAAGGCTAAGTGTCGAGGACGTGTGCTAAGAAAGAGGGGTGCAAAGGCCTCAAGTAGCCCCCGTTTCCAGGTTTTCACCACTTGGATTTTATTGCAAATTTTTTATTTTTTATTTTTTTTAAGGAATTTTTATAATTTTTTTAAATATTTTTGCTACCAAGGTGCCTGTTTCCAGGTTTTCACCAAGGCACTTTTTCTATTTTCTTTGAATTTTTTAATTTTTTTATTTTTTTAGTATTTTTGGAATATATAATTTTTTTTAGATACATCAAAGTGCCTTTTGCTAGGTTTTCACTAAGATGATCATTTTTTCAGGACATTTTCCAAGTTTTAGAATTTTTGACAATGTATCTTTTTTTTTTGGATTTTTTTAGGATCAATAAGTATGTACAAAGGATGCCCCCAGATAGAATGAGCATCAAACTCCTAAGAAAGATCACATTGTGTATTCCCAATGTCTAGCAAGGTGGAGAATAAGAAGCATTAGCAAGCTGGTGGAAGAGATGGAAGACAAGAGAATGAAGGAGAATGAAGGGAAGAAATCCTCAAGGGAAAACTCCTCAAGAGTACCCAAGCTAGGGAAAAATTGTCATGTAAAGCATATTTGGACAAGTAATGAAATGCCAGCATAGGATAAGTCACAAAAGCGTAATGCAAAAGAAGGAAAGGATGTAGTCCAAAGGAGTAGACATGTCAAGAGGCTTCATAGCATCATGTTCTACTCTTTTTTATTAGATCAAGACCGAAGGGGAAAATGATAGCAAAAGGCTAGAATGAATGGAGGAAAATAAATATGAAGGCTAAACATGAATGAAATGAAAGAAAAATCATCATAAGATATCTCACAAGATAGCCAAACATTTGTGTATAGGTCAACATTGTCAAGATCAAAGAGAAGACAAAATGGATGAAATATGTAGAAGAACTACGCATGATGCTTGATTGCCAGGTTTTCATCACGGTACTTTTCCAAGGTGCCAAAAGGGACTGCTTTTCACCATAGGTTAAATTTATTTCTCTTTACTTTTTCTATCAAGGCACCTGTTTTCAGGTTTCCACCAAGGCACATTTTCATTTTTTTCATTTGTTTTGGTTTCTTTTTTGAATTTTTCTATTTTTTGAAAAAATTTTTTTGGAAGAAGGCAAGCTTTTTAGATAATGCTCCTTGAAAGGATAAACCATGATATGTCAAGGATTCAACATGATATGGTCAAAGATGTTGATAAGGAAAGGAAGATGGAAGAGAAAAATGGAGGATAAGGTTTTATGTAAAGTGAGTGAGGTTGGAAGATAGGAGGAATAGGCAAATGAGGAAAAATGATAGATGGTAGAAGGATAATGAATGGAAGGATTGTGAAAGGGTAGATGGAAAGGAAGGAAAAATCAACATCAATACACACCTTGAAGGGTGGCAAGAGGCTGGAGGAAACATGAATGAAGGAATACGTGAAGGAATATAGTGAATGGATAGTAGAGGTTGTGGTTTAGGTGCATGGAATGGAATAATTTGGAAGAAGATGAAGTGGAAGCCTTTTGAAGCTTGAATATCAATTTCACTCATTTCTCAACATCAGAATCTTTCAAGAGAGACTTTGGAATCTATATAGCCATAGGCTTTTCATTTATTTTTGATGATTTATAGAGAATATCTTCAATGATGGATTTTGGAACCCATACTTGTCTGGTAGTTTTCTTCTTAGATATCTTTTTTGACTTTATGCTTCCATGTCAATTAGAGGAAACATGGTGATCTTTTTTTATGGATTCTTGTATTGATTATTTTTATTGTATTGAACATTCAAGTTACTTCCAAAAGACTTAGGACTTGTGGAAGAAGGAGGATATGACTGGTTTAGATGGGTGAGTGGATGAAAAGGATTCAAGGGTATGCATCTATGTTGATCTTGAGGAAAGATAGGAGATGGAGGGATGTAAGGACCCAAGATAGATGATGAATTAGGAGAGTTAGGAGGGGAAAGTAAAGGGACATAAGGACCTAAGATGGAAGGAAGATGTGAAGCCCGTAGTATTGGTGGAGGAGGTCCAAGGATGGATGTGGAAGATACAAAAGGATAATCAATAAGTTCATCAACATCTATATGACAAGCAAGGACATTAGCATCTTTAGAGTGAGCATTAGGATTTGCAATAGGATCATGAAGATCTTGAATAGGAGAAACTTCTTTGATAGGATTGTTCAGAGCTTGAAAAGACTTAGGAAAAGTAGAAAGTGGAAGTGAACATGGAGTGGTAGAACAAGAAGATGGAAGACTTTGATCTTGACAAGGAGATTTGGATAGCATAAGCGTATAATTTTTCTCTTGATTTTTAATAGGCTTAACATTGGAAGTAACAACACTATTTTTAATAACCTTAATGGAAGTATCATCTTTGGAAAGTGCAAGTGTAGTAAGATTATTTTGATTGTCAATAATCTCAATGTTGTAAGTAGTAGCTTAATCTTTCTTAGGAGAAGACTTAAGACATGGTGGAATGAATGAGAAAGGGCGTGTAAGATCAAAAGAACCATGAAATGGATAAGAGACATCATGAAAAGGATTGGATGACATGGAGGGTTCTTGATCTTGATATTTATTTATGTTCTTTTCTTTATCATTTTTAGAGTCCTCTTGACATGGAGCCACTTCTAAGGACAAGGAAGCATGTTGGAATTGTATGGAAGACTTTGGAAGAGATGGTGAAGGACTAGCTGAAGTAAGCATTATAGCGTATAAAGGCTTAGGCTATTTAGGTTTAGCATTATTGAAAGTATTTTCAGCCAAGTGAAGGTTAGCTTGAGTTTTTTTAAGAGGTAGCCCTTGAGGACAAATATAGGGAACTGCATGAAAAGTATTAGGACCTTTGTTGGATGAAGGATATGTAAAATATTTGAAAGACTTGGAAGCTTTAGGAAATGTATGGGTATTGGAGGAAGTAGGGGATGGAAGGGAACCATCACAAGACAAAGGTCCATCATTAAAATAATCTTTCTCAAGAGTTTAATTTTTATTTTCAGCATGAGAGTTCTTAGAGGAGAGATTCTTATAGTATTTACATTTATAATTAGCATGGAAAGCTTTATCTTCCTCAATAGAAGTAGATGTATCATCTAGGTATTATTCACAAGAATAATCAAAGTCTCTTTCAAAATTAGAATCATATGGATCACCATCACAATCTATACAATGTGATGACCCATTTCCAGTAAGTACAAGCACATGACTAGGAGGACTCTTAGGAATAGAGCTGTCATAGGTATCACTACATTGTCCATCATCATAGTCATCAAAGATGGGTGTGTCACTCTTTGTGAAAGAGGTATCACAAGGATTGTCATGTTTCTCATTATGGTATGTCTTGAGAAGATAAGTGAGACTCTTGGGAGAAGTAGAAGAGGAACAAGATCATGAAGAAGAGGAAAGTGAAGACCTAGTGGAGGAAGAAGACTTGGATAATGAGGAATGCAAAAAATGTCTAGAAGAGTCATGGTAAGACTTGGAAGATGAGGAAGGATGAGAAGACTTAGAAGATGAAAAATGTTTGGAAGAAGGAGTTCATGACAGAATCATATGTATGATCCTAGCAAAGGCGTCTAATTCAATAAATTTTTCTTTTATTTTTGTCACAAATTTATTGCCCATGCAATTTTTGGAGGAATAATACTCTTTGAATTGAGCAATGAGTTCGAGATCATCTATTTTCAAGAGAGATTCCATAACAAGATATTTGAAATTAATGGTTCTGGAAGAGGAGGAATCAAGCATGGAAGTGAAAAAAGAGATGAATACAAGAAAGTAGACTAGATAATAAGCGGAAAAGAATCAAGAAGACGTGAAGAGTTTTAGGAAGAAGAGGAAGAAGCATGAAAGGAGAAGAGAAAGGATGGAAATGGGAGACTAAGAAGACATGGGAGATGTGGAAGAGAGAAGACCAATAGTTTTTTTGTGCAACTTGATACCATTTAAGTTCATTTGGATATTGAGCAACATGTCATAGCACTTTTGGGGAGATCTTTGAAGTTTTTATCACTCGGCAACTCAGATTTGTTTGTTTAATGTGACCAACTAGATGCATTAATAGATTTTGATCAATAATTAGGCATGCAAGACAACAATCAGGGAGTTCAAGCAAACAATTGTCTTCAAACAATGAACAAGGGACAAAGAAACCTCGCGCATGAACAAGAATAGTGATGTAGTATTCTACTCCCTAAATATGCTATTTGTGTATGTTCTTAAAATGTTTTTTAGTCACGCACATAGTCCTAGAAAGAAAAAATTTGGTTGCACTATGATTTGTAGTAATGGTCAACTCTGTAACTTTTGCAATCTCAAGAGGCAGAACTCCAATCCAGGTGCACTGGGGTTTTGACACATTTCAAGAATTTAATCAATTGGAGATGCTGAGGAGATCTGACAGCCCAACAAGAAACTACACCTGTGGAGATTTCTTCTACAAGGACATTTATATAGCATTTATTGCTACCAAGACAAAAATGGCTATTACCGCTTGAGGTTCCATGCACGTGGTTGACCCAATAAATAGAATGTCCACTATGGTTAACCCTCTCTAATAATGAAGACTCACAAAAAGGACCACATGGGGACTTAGCTCGGATTCAAGGATTTGAGTTTCTAATGTGCCCAAAGGGGAACATAGCATAATCCTCTAGCCTATTCACTTCACCTAAACATAGCAAGAAAATTCATTGACATGCTAATATTGAAACCACCTCACCAAGGTTCATGATGTCAACAACAATGTCTATCAAGCTCTCTAAGTGGGTCCAAGAGAGAACGCACCGATCAATGTTGAGGACTAAACCAAGCAAGACTGTGAGATAGTAATAATATCATCAGTACCTACAAAGGGTTCTATCATCAAGAAGAGCTTTGCAAGAAGCCCACTCTCTTAGGAATGTCACAAATAGTGTTCATAGGGCCTAATTACTATGTGAAACATATATGCAAGAAAGTGAATCTATGTCCTTTTTAGAGCCCAAAATTGAAGTGTGATCTATGAAAGCAAGAAATCACTCAAGTAAGACACATGAGAGGTTCATTTTAATTTGCAAAATCCAAATGTTATAGAGATGCAACAATATACCTCAAGTCCAAAGCAACGCGCTTAGTAGATTTTTGTTGAGCTTTTTTTTGTGCAAGCAAGCCACGAACTCTCCAACAAGCAAACAAGATATGCAATGTATATCCAACTTATGCAAACCCTAGGGTTAGATCTGAAAATCAATTTTTATAAGCAATAATAGCTAGAAAATAATGCAAATGACAACTCATATCATGCATTGAACCATGAAAAATAAGTGCATACTCATCACAAAATTTTATTTTTTTTGCATTTGACCTAGTCAACAAGATCTGATTTTTTTGATATGATTTCAGCCACAAAAATAGAAATTCAAAATAGAGATCCGTGCTAAAAAATAGAGAGCTTTCCGAAAATGTAAAAATTTTAGAAAATCTCTTCATTTGTGCCCTAGAGACCCATTTTACCAAAACATACCTTTTTTGTAAATCAAGTATTTGAGCTATGATATTGCATCAAAATTTAAAACATAAAGAATGGACCCCCTGTAGAATTTAAATATCTTTTCGAAAATGTAAACATTTCTAAAAAATATGTTGATTTGCGCCAAAAATTAATTTTTTATGAAAAATAAAGACAAAATTATAAAAAATTCAAAATACCTCAAAAAATTCTAAATTTTTTACTAAGCTTCTCTAATATGTCACCAACTAGAAAAACAAATTTTAGACCAAAACACCAAGCCATTTGGGAGATATGATCAAATCTTTGAAAATATAGGGTTTTTGTCTCCAAGCAAATCTGCACAAGGCAGTTAGCTCCAAAAATAACCAAAATCAGCATGTAAAGGTGGGGTTACCCACGATGGGTGCCAAAAATGTGTGCTAAAATGTTGACACACTTTTATGAGTCATTATATCCAAGATTTCTCAAGAATGAGGTCTCAAATGGCGACTCGTAGCTCTCTATTCATGGAGTGCAAGGGTTTGTAATGGAGACCCTCATATTAGACCTAGTTTGTACCCATGCAAGTACACCATAAAATGAGAGAGTCAAAGAGGAAAATAAATAATTCTAGTCTCCATGATCATCAAGTATGAAAATGAAAATGAAAGCTATTCTATATGACAACAATGCATGAAATCAAACTAATCTATGAAAGGAAATGCTTATGCCAGATTATTATATGAAAGGAAATATGAATCTAATCTAATATGCAAGCGCAATATTAATCTAAATGGATTGTCATGGAGGCATGAGAGAAGAAGACAAGAAAAGAGAAGTTTCAATATTCAAGCTCAAGTGCTCAAATCCTCCTCCAAAATCGCTCTCCAAACCTGCATAACAATAACATAAAATCTGGATCTCTAAAATCTCCATGCATAAAATGAGAAGGAGAGGGCTCCTTATAAAGGATTTAGAAATGAATGGATGGTCAAGATTAAGAGGCAAAAAGAAATGATCAATGGTGAAGATTAAATCTTGGTTGATCCATGTGCTCAAGATTCTCAAGAGACAAAATCAATGGACATGATTTAGAGGCAAAAAGATGTGTGGAAGAGATTAAGAGGGAAAAGGAGATTCCACTCATCTTGGAAAGTGTGCATTTAATGTGTAGAAAAAAAGTCTTTTTATTTTTATTTTTATTTTATTATTTATTTATTATTTTTAGCAAAGTGGTTTCCATTATTTAATTAAAATATTTTTTTATTTATTTAAAAGAGATTTGTTGTTTTAATTAAATGTGGGTTAGGATAAAGTGATTTTATTATTTAATTAAAAGATTTTTTTATTTAATTAAAAGGGAGCATGTTCTCTTAATTAAATAAAACTTAGGATAAAATGATCAAACCTTAGGAAATATTGAAATATTGAATTAATTATGATTTGATCAAAAAAATTGATTTAAATTGAAAATATTGCAAGGCATTGATTCGGGAAATTGATAAATTGATGAATGGGGGCCCAAAGTCTAGGTGACCATTTTAAGGTGCATACAAGTTGAAGGGAAGATGACATGGCAAAAGGCCTGGTACATGCAGCTTATCTTATGTGTGTAGACAAAGTGCAAGTAGATATGTGTGAGATTCTAAGGATACAGTTGACTGAAAATCTTGAGAAGATCAGAAAGACTAAGAATTCATAGTTTAGATTCTCACCCCTGATCACCTACATGTTTGTCTATCTATTAAGAAGATTCTCATACACCATAGGAGTTTATTGGAATCATAACTGAAATTTAATGGATAGGATAAACAAAGTATATTTGAGACATCCTATTGATAAAGTGAATGAGAGTGCTACTCTAGTAATAAAGAATTTTTAGAATGAAATGAGAAAAAGATCAAGGATTCCACCATCTATTGTGGAGAAGTATAAAGATGAGATATGCTTCTTAGTGGACACATACTTTACCTACATTGAAGTAGTTGAGCCAAGAATAGAATTTTTAGACCCTCTTGAGTATGAAGTATCAGAAGTAGAAATAGAAATATATGTGAATAGGTTACTTAAAAGTAATTTGGATGCAAAGAGTCCTAGATTTGGAACATATGAAGAGAACTTCGATGTAGCACAAAAGTCACAGGTGCAAAAAATGTCAAAGAAGAGAGTTGATAATAGGGTACGTGCACAAAGATGGGGGACCAAAAAGTTTCCACTTTTCTTTTTGGCCCCCCATCGCGCATAGTGCGCACACACTAAAGGGTGTGCACCCTATGGCTTGGGTTTCCCAAGCCTTAGACTTGGGCAATTCAAATCCTTTACAAAGCGCGCACACCCTATAAGGCGTGCGCCCTATGTAAAAAATAAAAAATTTACATAGGGCGTGTGCCAAAAAGGGTGTGCACCCTATAGGGCGTGCACCCTATGTAAGAAACAAATTTATATAGTGAGAGAGAGAGCGGGGGGGTAATTTATACAAAGAGAAGGGGGGGTAATTTATACAAATATAACATTTAAGTATAAATTTGATAATTTTAATTTCTTATACATTAAGTTATATTTGTATAAATTATAAAATATAATGCTTTCAGGGTGTTTGGGATAGGTTCTAGCTTCATAGGAGTTAACATGTGGATTCTAGATTTGAAAAATTCTAGACTTAGCCAAATTTCAAAATTCAGTAACCTTCAGCAGGGTTACCTCCCAAAATCAATCATGGATTTATAAGGTCAAATTGAAGCTGGAAAAAGGATTCCCAAAGGGTTTTAACTCATTTTATAACAAATCACTCAGTTTTGACCCCATCTCTATGACAGACTTAGATTAGCTCTCACCCAAATCTCTCTCTCTCTCTCTCTCTCTCTCTCTCTCTCTCTCTCTCTCTCTCTCTCTCTCTCTACCTCCCTCCCTCCCTTATCTACTCTCTCTTTCATTACCTCTCTCTCTCTCTCTACCTTATCTACTCTCTTTCATTACCCCTCTCTCTCTCTCCATTATCTCTCTATCTCTCTCACTCTCACTCTGGAGAGAGAGAGAGAGAGGGCATGTGTGTGTGTGTGAGAGAGAGAGAGAGGGTAATGAAAGAGAGATAGTAGATAAGGGGGAGAGATATGATGATGTGAGAAGAGAGAGAGAGAGAGAGAGAGAGAGAGAGGGGGTGATGTGAGAGATAAAGACAGAGTAATTACCCTCTCTCACTCCCTCTTATCTTCTCTCTCTCTCTCTCTCTCTCTCTCTCTCTCTTCTCACATCATCCTATCTCTCCTCCTTATCTACACTCTCTTTCATTACCCTCTCTCCCTCTCCCTTATCTCTCTCTCTCTAGAGTGAGAGAGTGAGAGAGACAGAGATAATGGAGAGAGAGAGAGAGAGTAGATAAGGGGGACAAAGAGGGTGATGAGAGAGAGAGAGAGAGTAATTACCCTCTCTCTCTCTCCCACTTATCTACTCTCTCTCTTTCATTACCCTCTCTCTCTCTCTCATCTCAAATCTCTCTCTCTCTCTCTATCTCTCTCTCTCTCTCTCATCTCAAACCTCTCTCCCTCTCTCTCTCTCTCTCTCTCTCCCTCTCTCCCTTATCTCTCACTCTCTCACTTTGGAGAGAGAGAGATAAGGGAGAGAGAGAGAGAGAGAGAAGGGAAGGAGAGAGAGTGAGAGAGATAAGAGAGAGAGAGAGAGAGAGAGAGAGAGAGAGAGAATGGGAGGTGGAGAGAGAGAATGAGAGAGAGAGAGAGAGAGAGAGAGAGAGCAATGAAAGAGAGAGATTGGATAAGAGGGAGAGAGAGGGTGATGTGAGAGAGAGAAGGGGTAATTAAAGAGATATATTAGATAAGGGGGAGAGAGAGAGGGTGATGTGTGTGTGTGTGAGAGAGAGAGAGAGAGTGAGATATTTGAGAGAGAGCTAAGCTAAGTCTTTCGTAGAGATGGTGTCAAAACCAAGTGATTTGTGATAAAATGAGTTAAAACCCTTTGGGAATCCTTTTGCCAGCTTTAGTTTAACCTTAGAAATCCATGATGGATTGTGGTAGGTAACCCTACCGAATCCTAAAATTTGGCTAAGTGTGGAATTTTTCAAATCTAGAATCTGCATGTGAACTCCTATGAAGCTGGAACCTATCCCAAACATCCTGAAAGCATTATATTTTATAATTTATACAAATATAACTTAAAGTATAAGAAATTAAAATTATCAAACTTATACATAAATGTTATATTTGTATAAATTAGCCCCCCCTCTCTTTTTATAAATTACCCCTCCTCCCTCTCTCTCACTATATAAATTTGTATCTTACATAGGGCGCACGCCCTATGTAAATTTTTTATTTTTTACATAGGGCGCACGCCCTATTTGGCATGCATGCTTTAGGGCATGTGCGCTTTGTAAAGTATTTGAACTTACCAATCCTAAGGCTTGTATTTTCCTTGGAGATGCAACGCAAAGGCTTGGACGATTGAAATAGGCCTGAGACATGTTTTTCAGCAGACATACAAAAAAATGACATCTTTTTTTGTGTGCTCCTCGTCAGGTTTACTCGTGGCTCAAGAACGTAAAAATCAGACAACGTGATATTGTAGATCTCTTTGTTAGCTATCTAAGCATACAATTTATTTTGAATTCTGATTATGTTAAGTTTTTCAACTCTAATTTCTTTTGTGTGTATGTCTATTTTTTGTAAAAAACCAACATGCAGTATTTTGGGCATAGATTTTGGCTCGTTCATCAAATTTTACAATATGTTACATTTTTAGAAACTAGACTCCATTCTACACACTTTAAAAAAAAGAAAGTTTAATTTTTTTATTAGTTTTAAATGATTTCTAGGGGGAGCACACAGAAATTTCATGTTTTTAGGATGTGTGCACTTCGTAAATTCATCAAAAAAATATACGTTCATCAAAAAATTACCAAAAAAATTTGGGATAAACTACGTGGTGCTAGCTAACTTCTCACTAGAGCGATTAAAAAAATTCAAAAAAAAAGGTTAACATTTTAGGGGGAGCACACCAGATGCTATGTTGTGTTTTTGGACCAAAAATAGGACCACTTTTTGTGCTCCCCCTTTTTGAGGGCCTTAATCTGCACCATTTTCAAAATAAGTCAGTATTTTAGGAACTAGATTTAGAGTATTAAAACTCTTGTTTTTGTTGCATCTTAAAATTTTGAGTCTAACTATCTTCAATTTCTTGTTGAAGTTTAGAATTTCCTGATTTCAGGAAAAAAAGTGGCAACTTATACCCCCTTTTTGGTCCCCCATCTTTGTGCACTTACCCAATATAATTAAAAAAAAAATTTAAGGATACAAGCACACCTGAGCATGAATTTTTCATTGTAAAGTAGACATCAACAATAATTAAGGATATTGGACAAAAAGAAGTGTTGTCAGTTCCACTGTTGACAACCCATGTAGCCCCTACTGAAGAAATTCAAGATATTGATGTAGAGATTGAAGAATTGGATGTACTAGAAGTAAGGAAATCCACAAGATCCACCTCCACCACAACAACTAAGAGAGTTACAAAGATGGAAAGTGGACCAGGCAAGAGGAATAAAACTATCTTTACACCAGTACAAAGGATAAAGACACCAGCAAAGAAGCCATGGGTAGATGAAGAGGCAAGTAGCAGAAAAAAGAAACAATGGAAGCCTAAGATAGATAAAGTGAACCCTTTGATCATAAATGAAGGGGATTTCACCAAGCTCAACAAATATTATGAGATGTATAATATTTTGTGAAGTTAAATCTTGAAAATGTATTTGTCAGACATATGATCCTTGCTGACAAGAAGTTTGATGATATCAAAGGCAAGATCCCTGATAACTTATATGAGAAATTGATAAATATGAAGAAGAGAGCTATAGAAGAAGACAAAGACATAAGAGAAAGGTATGTAAGAAAGCTTTGTGAGATTAAGTATGAAGATCACTTCAGAGAAATCAAGAAGAACTTAAGTACTCATTTGAGAAGGAGGAAAAGGAAATTATTGATAATGGGAGGATATTATGAAGAGATAAAAAAAGAAATTGAGGAAGTGGTTTTGAAGGTAATGACCTCTAGACTAGGAGAATTAATCAATGAATCTATTCAAGTGGTGGAAGAAGAACATCATACTGAATCATCACCAGCTCCACCACCCTCCATCAACATTATTGATGAATCTATGAATATTGAAGGCATGTATATCACCATACAAAGAAGAAAATGCATTCATTGACCAAGGAGCTAATGTTTACAATTTGACAACAAAAGTTGATGAGAAAAAGGATGAAGCAGAAAATAAGGAAGAAATGGTAGAGACAAGAAAAGAAGAGGAGAAGGAAGAAAATAAGATTAAATAGAAAAAGAGGAGCATGTAATGCAACAAGCACAGACATAAATTATTTAAAAGTCAAAGGACACAGCATAAATACCACATAGATCACCTATTGAATCAATTTTTGCAAGCTTAGGGCAAGAAGTTGATGATGATGATCAAATAGAGTTGATCTCATCTCTGAATAAGATATTAAGAAAGAACAAGAAGGTAAAAAGCTTGGAAGGAGCATTACCCTAGGTAGCTAGTAAACTTAGAGGAGTGATATTAACTCAAGTCAGTGAGGTTTATCCCCAAGCCAAAGATAAAGACTTAATAAAAGCTTTTGACATGGAATTCACTAATTTGTCAGATATTGCATCAGTCAAATCTCAAGCAGCCCATGATGCACAATTATTTCAAGTTGTTTTCCATAATATCATAAATGATTTGGATAACTTGGATATATGCATAAAATAATTAAGAAGATGTGTAGAGAGAGGAAAAGCATTGTACATTTAGTGTACACAATCCTACAGCCACACATCAGAAATATCAGAGAAAATGAAGGACAAGGAAGCAGAGTTACAAGTGACAGTGAATTATTTGTAGAGTCCTAATGCAAAGATCACATAAATTGAGAAGAAAGAAAGAAAAATATATGATGACATGAGACTTCTTGAGGATGAAAAAGAGAATAAATTGAAGCGATTCTCTCTACTCAGAGAGAATCTATCACTCAAGATCAGTATTGTGGAAAATTAGCTGGAAGAATGTCTTTTATCAAAGACATCTTATGGAAAATACGCATGTGCTAACCTGAAGGCAGTTGAAATAGCATCATTTGGAATATGTGCATTATTCAGTAATTTTGACTCAATAAAGAATAAATGGGACAAGGACATAGAAAATCCACAAGAAAATTTTGTAGATTTTGTTGCAAGCCTTCCAGCCTTGCACTATTGAGATCAAGAGGTAAATCAATTTTGACATACTTATAGAATTGACACCTTTGTCATTGTGGTCAAAGGGGGAGTAATATAGTATGAAAATTATATCTATATAAAAGATACAAATATGTGGAATAATATGTGTATCCTTTTAGGGGGAGTATCATTTTTGGAGAAATAAGTAGACATGTATGTTGGAGATTTGCTAGTAGGCCAGTGTTGACTGTATGTTTGTCATTGATGACAACATATGGTAAGTAGCATACATGGAAGAATTATGTAGTAAGCTTTGAGTATATGTAGCATAGACATGTTATAAACATGATATCATGGACACAGAGGTTAATTGTTAGTATAGACAGTTATGTAGTAGCTTGTGTTAGTAGTATTCCTGATAGAGTTATAGGCAGTGTTCTATGAGTGTTTGTTCGTACAGTCATCATGGAGCCTTGCACCTTTAGATATATGGTACAGTCATCATGGATCCTTGCACCTTTAGATATATGATGAAGACATGTTAGAGATGTTACAATCATGGATGCATAGTCTGGTGATTAGTAGAAGTGAAGTTATCTAGTCGCTATTCACCAGTAGTAGTTTCCTATGTTTATTCAGAAGAGCCGACAGAGATTATATTGGTCCAGGAGTTGCGCTTATCATTTCAGTATGTGCCCTTGGATTAGAGATTGGAGAAGAGTTAAGAATGTTTAGTTAAGAGCACATGATGTAATTTAGCTTGTGGAGAAATCTTTAGTTAATTTAGTAGAGTCGACAATGTGTAGCGTGCATCTATAGTTATTAATATTGGAGAGGTCCCAAAGTGTGTTGCGTGCTTAGTAGAGCCGACAAAAGTATTATTGGAATATTTTATGGTTTCTCTAATATGATTTCAAGGTGGTTCTAATAGGCCAACTTAATTATATCATTTGGAGGAAAGATATTTATAGGCACTCATTTGTGATTGCTAAGGTATGGTTCAGAGTTGATTGTGAGAAGAGAAGAGTGTGCGAACTGTTGAGCCATTAGCAGAAGGTCTATGTGACCAAGTGAAGATTTTGTGCTATACATTGGAATCGATCCAGATAGTAGGTAAAAGTGTAGTTCACCAAGATCTAGATATAGTGTGTATCTATTATTCAGAAGGTTGTAGCTTTCACACCTTTGAGCAGTGTGCTCTCGGACAATGCGTCCTCACCCCTAATAGGGTTAATTGTAAAAGAATCCTAACAGGGTCCAACCCTTGACCAGGTCATTGTACTAAATGCATTGTAAAGAGAAATCCTAAAAGGGTTAAGGATCTTCTAACAAGGATCATAATACACTAGTGCAGATTATTAGTGGGTGTTAATTCCCACTTGGGTTTTTACCTATTTGGGTTTCCCCGTAACCAAAATATTGGTGTTGTGGTCAAGTGTTCTTTCATTGTGTTCATGCTTTATGTTTAAGTATACTTAATTAGATAAATAATTGAAACTAGTAGATAACTGATTTACCCCCCCCCCCCCCCCCCCCCCCCCACCCACTCTCAGTTATCTCTTGGGACTATTCCTAACAATGTATAGACATGTAATGGCTATATATTACATTTTTCATTTTTGTAATTAAATTTTTTTTGGGACTTAGGGGGTGATTTTTGGAAATTTGGCTAAGTAGGGTATCAAAATGTTGTCATTATGGAAACATATACTCAACATGAAGATAGCATGATTGGAGGAAGCATTTTTGTATGAGCACATTTGAAAATTGTCTAAGTACAAAATTTTTTACCAATCTAACCAGAGACAATTTTGATTAGCGATGTTCACAGAAGAAGGTTCAGTGTATGCACACTTGAACATGGATCATTCTATGTATATCAAAGCCACATCTGAGAGCGCAAGTCTGGACGACATATATGGAAGAAGATATTAATGTTTTATTGAGATGGTGTTGAGCCGACCTGAATATAGCAGAAGACAAAATATGATTATATTAAGTTAAGGGATTTTTTTATCAAAGTAATGACTTAACTAATTAGAGATGACATCCTAGATGTTAACCCTAAGGAAGCATATAATGATTTTATATTTTGAGAAGACTATAAAGTATTGTAAGCTGCCAGGAAGTTATTTTGTAATAGCTTGTATATATGTAAGTACAATGTAATGCGAAAGAAATAACAAGAAAGATATAGAGATTGTAATAAGTTGATATATGATGCAAAATTGTATGTTGTAAGAAGAAAGGAATTAATTATTGTATATTAAAGTGGAGAGCCTACAAAGCTAGATCATAATAGTAAAGCTATTCAGTAGCAGTAAAAAGGTTTTTATATCTTACCTTTGTATCTGAAGCTATTATTGTATATTGCATGTTTAGATAGTGAGATCATCTTGCAAACATTATGATTTGTAATAGAAACTCCTAATAGGGTTGAGGCTTCTAACAAGGCCTAGAGTCCTTTAACTAGAACAAAGACACTATATATATGTAACAAACTCCTAATAGGGTCAACATCCTTAACTAGATACTTTTGATTAGTGGATCAATTGTACGTATCATCTCCACCATGTTTTTCCCTCCCCACCAGGTTTTTCCCTTGGCCAAGGTTTGCTCGAGAACAAACATGATGTTATGAGTTCATTCATTTTATTTTTATGCTTATTATTTAGTTTACTTAGTTTAGTTTCTTATGCAAGCTACAAGTTAATTTATTATTTCCTATTTCTAACAGAAGATCATTTTGAATCAATTGGTGTCTTGAAAACTTGTTGTTTTGATTGGTGTTAACTATTTTTATGTGGTTTCTAGGTCTTGTACAGATATGTACGGCTTGCAAATATTGTAAAAAGTGTATTTTATTTAAATTAGGATAAATAATATTTATTTTGGTTTTGGTTTGGAGTGATTGTGTGGAGAAATGAATAAGTTATGCCAGATTTGGTAAAAGTTGTTATTTGCATATTTGAGATTGCTTGACCACAGTCAGAATGAAATATTTGGTACAGACACATTTTGGAGAATCAGAACCTCTAATAATATTCATTTGAAAGATATGTGAATTAAATCTCATTTCCTATTGTTTTTAGTCACTTTCATGTAGATTTGTGAAATTTATGTGCATTTGAGTGGAAATTGGTTTTTAAATATCACCATTGGAGTTGCAGGTAGTGATTTGTTCTTGTAAAATTATTTATGAATGAAAAAAATCAATGGATTACATATTTGTAAACTAGAATCATTAATATTTAATATGGAATTCATTTGGTATCCTTTGGATTTGTTTTGAGAAATATATGAGATGCCCTAGGTAGGGTTTGGTATTTTACTTCTGATTTATGATAGGAAAAATGTCTCTTAGTGTAGAGACCATAATTTATAATTTAATTGTTTTATTGGGATCTTATTTATATATTTTTTATAAGGAGTAATTTGGAACAATTAAAAAAAATTATTTTTTAATAGGATTTCAAAACTGAAAGCTATGAATAATAGAATCAGATATAGAAATCAGGATATGAAAATGGAGAAAGGTTGATGTTTTTGTGATAAAACATGTTGTTGTTTACCTCATAAGATGCCTATATACAAAGACATTATTGAATGGACATTGAAAGGATCAGAAATGATCCTATTGATTTTTTGGTTTGTAAGTTGCTCAATATGAAAAACCTTTCTTCAAGAAGGGAAGTCCCAGTTTTTGCATTTTCACACTTTCACACTTTTGGTGTTCTCTGACCTCTGAGAGTGCAAAAACCTCAACCTCACACAAACAAGTTTCTTTTTTTTTTTGGTGTTTTGGACTTACAAGACTTCTAGATGTTTGAAATTCCGTAAGTCTGGAGCCTAGGTGAAAAGGGGGTGCGATTTTCGCACTTTTAGGGTATCAGAGGTTTGATGTATTTCAGAGCTCTGAAGCCTTGAAGCTCTAACAGTGCACAAGGGTGGCTGATGTCATCTTTTTCAAATGCCTATATATTACGTTTTAGCTAAGTTTTTATTCATCTGCATTTTATGTCTTCTAACAACTGTGAAGCATTTTTTGAGTGTTGTCTTCCAGCCTTCCTCGATTTTCCTTCGAGGCCTTTGTTTTAGCTCTTGTTCATGTTTCCCTCATTGTGTTCACCTTTGAGGTAGTTTTTTGGGTGTGTTTCTTTTGGTTTTGTTTAGGTTTCTTCAATTTTTTGGTTCCTTTTACTATTTTTAGCTAGGCTTTCATTTCTTAAACCATTTTAGGTTTGTTTCTTTTCTTTTTTCATCATCCTTCCTTCCCTGCCCTTGTCTAGGACATTTGATTCATCTTTCGAGGTGTTAGGGTGAACTCTTGTTCGAGCTCACCCCAAACCCAATTGTCCAAAATGTTTCTCCAAGCCTTTCTCTTTTGGGCTTCAACCTTTCAACTTTAAGGGTTTTGGATCCCAACAAGCTAGTGAACATTTGACGTTCGTAACCCCAAAAACTTCCCCCATTTTAGGCAACTCCTTTTCGTAGTTTTAGAACTATGATGTTCAATTTTGGACATTTATTTTTGGTGTTTCAGAGTTATGGGCTTTGGCGATATCATACAATCACGTACCTCCAAAATATAAAAATGTTGAAGCATCAAAGGTCTTCTAAAGATACACGCCTAGTCCATTATTCTCTATTTTGGATTTTTGGAGGATGATGTTTCTTTCAAAGTCTGAACCTCTGAAACCCCAAATTTTGATTTCAAAAGCTTTTTAGTGAATTTTAGATTATGGGTTTGTTTTATTTGGGGTTTGTGGGTCATTTATTGTTTATCTTGGATAGTTTTTATCATGTCCTTTCTTGATTAGAATCATTTTCTTTTGCATAATGTCAGAGAAGATCACATCTCCATGTATGAAGTTCCAATTCAAGAAATACCATGCTTCATCCAAGGTGGATAATCTCCATAGTGAAATCATAGAAACAAAAATCAGGAATGTAAATTGTAATGAGTTCCTAGTAAGATGTGCCCAACCAGTAGGAAGGTCTAAGGATTATACTTCCTTAGTTTACTCCAGCTTGGTTAATGTAGTAGCACACCCAATTTCCATTCTCTTTTCTGACTTGATCATGACCCTTACACAACACTACATGTCGGATGAGAGATTGGTAAAGAACACAATGGGAGAAGTGGTTATGGACCTGAGGCCAAATAAGATTGAAGATGTTTTCCACCTTCCTAGAGGAGTAGATAGATTTTACCCCTTATCCATTGACAAGGGAATGCAATTCTTGAACAAATAAACTCAGTTATCATATGAGATTGTCAACCAAGATTACTTAGCACAATCTCTTACCAAGAATAAACTGGACAAGATATATATGAGAAAGGGATATATGAAGGAAGAAATTCAAGTTGCAGTTACAATGATAAGAAGAATATATGGATTCCATAAGTCCATCTAGCTTGAGCCATGGATGATTCTATTAATACAAAAGATAAAAGGAAGAAGGGAAAGGTTTGAATGGGCTACTATCCTTAATGATAATCTAGATAGGTAGTTAACCAAAGTCAAGAATGATCCCCATTTCTACATGACTTCATATCTTATGTATGTTTTTTCTTCCCGAGCAGTTTACCCAGGCCTAGTTAAGATAGGAGCTATGGATCAGCCCAATTGGTGGTCATTCACCATGTACCCATAGCTTATAAGGAAGGAGCACCTGGGGGAGGACATTTCAAAATATAATATTTCCAACAATGCATTTTTCTTTGCAATCATCTGCTCTATTTAGGCTGATTATGCAAAGAGACTCTCAGAGGAAGTTTTGGTGGGGAGTACCTTGACTCCAAATAAGTTGCCAAGATATCCCTCAAACCAAATAATCTTTCTAGAAATGGTTAGGCAATTCTTAGATGCATATGAACACATCAAGCATAAGAATAAGCATTGTTGGGACTTTCCCATTTCCATCGGTCCTCACTCCCTTCAAGACATGAAAGTATGTAAGTCCTTGGTATATGAGTGGGATGAATGACAATTGCAACATTGTAACTTGATAAGAACCAAATTTGACCCCATAGGAACTCACAACTATATTATGGGAAGATATTACATCCATGAGCCACATTTTGAAGATTATTGGATGAATTATACATATGATTATGAGGTCAGGATCCATAACTACTATCAGATGATGCTAGAGCTAGCACAAGATGCCCTACTCCTCCACATTCCACCTTAAGTATGGGATGCATATTTTGAAGACATTATAGATCTATTGTGCAATTAGGATAAAATCTATACAAGGGCCATATTGAATGTTGAAGTGGAAAAAGAATAAAATTATGATATAAACTTCAAGGCTCGGCATGTGATCAAGACAACAAAAGCCTAGATCAGAAGACTGTTCAAATTGGATCCTGGGTCAATGATACAACAACTTGCCACACCTTCCAAACAAAAGAAGGGAGAAAAGGTTACGATGCCTCAATTTAAGGGATCTTCTCCACAAAGGATGGAGATAGTTTACATACATGGGCAGCCAATAGTGTATGTTTCTAATCCAAATACCAAGCTAGTTAAGACTCGTATGACTAGGAGTATTGCTCCACCAAATGCTTCATCTTTTGGCAGTTAAGAAAAAGCCTATATTCCACAAAGGTCATGAAGAATAAAAGTCACAGGGCCCAAGGCTACTGGGGTAGAGAAGGGTAAAGTTTACAAAAGAAAAAGGGCATCTACGTCCCCTCACTTGGAGGATATACTAGAAGAAGAAGTGGAATATTTAGAGGACCTGGAAGAAGATGAGGTACCCCTAGCCTAGAGGAATTGGTTAGGAATAGTTACAAAGAAAAGGAGGGCTCAAGAAGGGGAAGTTCAAATATATATTGACATGGTAACTGAAGAGGCAAAAATAGATCCATGAGAGGCCCTAGGTGATGATGAGTTTTACGTGTGAGATTTTGAGAGCCTTTATGGTTTCAAAGAGAAAATGTCATAACAATTGATGCCTTCTTTAGGACCTACTTTTGAAGACCAATTAACTTTTTCATTTTCTCATCCTTTGACTCAATTCACTACTCTTACTAAAGAGAAAAATTAAAAAGAATCAACACTAGATAATGAGCCTACTCAGTAGACACCTCAAACCATAGCAGAAGGGTCGATGGAAATAAATGAAGAGAAACCATGAGGTGCATCGGTAGAGAAAACAAAGGAGTTAAGCCAAGAGGAACCTTCAATTGAAGTTCCCCTGGAAAAGGAGAGTGAAGATCCTCTACCTCCACTTCCACCTCAAATACCAACAACTCCACTCCAAACTCCTCCACTTCAACTTCCTAGTCCAACCCCTCCTCCAATGCATATTCCTACACCTCCACCATATTTTCCACCTTCTACTCCAACTCCACCTCCGGTCTAGGCTCCCATTCCCCCTCAACCAAAACCTCATGTTCCTATTATCACACCTCCTACACCTACTCCTCCAAAAAATTTTCCCACTCCTCCACCATCTCATCACATACCTTTTGTTGAGTTAACCCATCCAGAGGCGCATGAGAAATAAAAAGATACAGAGAAGGAAGAAAGTGCCCTTCCTCATGAGAGTGAGGTAGATGATAAATCAAAAGGAGATGAAGAGGAGGAGGTAAGAGAAGAAAATTTAGAAGAAAGGGAGGCTTTGAGAGAAGAAGCATTGGAAAAAGAGGATGATCAGGAATAAGAGCAGGTGGCTTCTATTTTGGTAGTGCCATATGAGATAATAACTTCTTTCACCAAGCCGGCCTGGTTTACTAAAGAGATACAACCAAGGGTAAGGTTGTACTCTGATGAAGAGGATATTGATATAGCGGTGCTAGGTCAAGCTTTACATCAAGGAGAATTGAGTGTCCGGGCTAGAAATCTCTCATATGTTACTCAAGATCACATGGGTCGGTGCCAAAAATTGATACCAGTATGGCAGAGATAACTCCCAAGGACTATGTCTTTGAAGAAGTGGATTTGAGTGATCCTACAAGGGAGGGAAGTAAAACATTGGCCACACTAGGATTGAAGCATGCCTTGGGATTCATGGACAAGGATGAGGAAAAACTCAAGGTTTCGACAGAGAAAACCATGACCATGAAAAGGTTTATTCTTAAAACAAGTCCCATTGACCTTAGCAACCTAGAGGCCTCATTAAATATTTTCTTAGAGAAGAGGATTGACCCTAAATTACCAGTGGATGTACCACATTGTTTTATTCATGCATGTTCAGAATGGAAGGCTGATTTTGAGGAGTTCGCAAGGGCTACCGTAAGAACAATTTTTGAAACCTTTCAGAGGAACTATTTAGGGACCTGCCAAATTTGTGGACATGATTGGAATTGAGGAAGGATGGGAGGCACAAATTGAGAAATGGAAAAAGGTTCTTGAAGACATTATAGTATAAGGAAGTAACTCCTCCAAATTTTGGTAAAGGTTTATGAGGGTTCTGAGCTAGACAATTTTGAAGTATGCATTAAAGACATAGCTCATTCTTTAAATGTCTATCAAAAGTGCTTGAACAAAATAAATAAGAAGTGGGATGAAGGGACGGTTTGGGTTGAGAATTGCAAAATTTCTTCGAAGGAATGGACCTGGATTTGTATGATGATGATGATAGTTAGACAATGTACCCAATAAAAGACATCATGCATCAATATATAGAAATTTGAATGGTGTGAAGACAAAGGATGACCACCAAAAAATGTTTTATCAAAACAAGGATATGCAGAGAATGCTGGTGTGAGAGGAAGAGATTCAATATTTTTCTACAGAATTGGTCACCTTCAGAGAAAAGCAACAACAACGCCTTGGGAGTATCCAAATGGAGGATTTTGAAGAAGTAAAGGAGATAGTAGAGAGGCTATGAAAGGTCCATCCAAAAATACTTCCTATCAACTAAGTGTTCAGTTTTGGACTTAGTTGATTTTTGCATGGAGGAGTTTCTTTTTGACACTTAGCCAATTTTCCAGTTCCAGATTTTTGGCCTTTCGATCTCTGAAAGTTCAAAAATTTTCCTGACATGAAAATTTTTACTAAATCACTTTTTAGGATTGATTTTTTTAGAGTAAGGGTCGGGGTCCAAAATTTTTGGGTTGTCTCTGTCAGGAACTTTGAGTGTTCAAAAGTTGATTTTCTGTTTGATTGGCTACATGTCTTGGGTCATTTTTTCTAGCCTTCGGGATATCTATCACTTGGATTCTTGAAGAGGATCCATCATGAAGATTTCAAGGGAAAACTCTGAGTTTTGAAGAAGAATTTAATGAAAAATAGCGGAACTCTAGAATAGATCTTGTGTTCTCTAATGCATATTGGGCCTTGAAATTGTAATGCATGTGGATTAGATCCAAGCTAGATAGTTTAGGGTTTCTTCAGGATTAGTTTTCTTTTTGTAATCTTTAGTTTTAATTTCATTTCTAGTTAAATGTATAGCTGAAACCCTAGCTATGAATTTCTTGTTTTCCCTAAAAGGTGAAGTTCTATAAATTGTAAAAGAATAATATAATTAAGGTTGATTATTTTTGAAATACAATTATATACAATTAGTGCTTCAATCGTGGTGTTATATTTTTCTTCTATCTTTGTGAAGTTTATGAATGTGTATTTTCACATTCTTTTTCTTCAGAGAGTTGATTGATTGTATAGTGATTTTAATCTATGAATTTATTAATCTGGTTTTTATCATTGCTGCGTTATATTTCTATAATAGATTATTGGGAAGTTTGTTCTTCCTTGCTTCAAGATAAATTTGTCTCATGTGTGCATACATTTGTAGTGGCTTCATAATCTGATGAATTTTGACAAATATTACATTTGCATTTATTTCCATTGATGATTGCGTTTGCGAAATTGGGGTTGTGAGTTATTCAAATCTATATTTTGTGGTTTTTCTCCATCTTCGTGGTAATTTAATTTGACAAGGTTATGCAATGATGGTTTATCTCCATTAGGTTTAATTTCTATAATTTTCATTCAATTCTCATTACCTTACTATTTTCCATTTTCTAAAGAATCGATCATAATATATTAAATTCAATTTGCATGTTAGGAAATTGATTTCATTTAAAATTTTGAAAATATACAAAAAGATCATTTGTTTAAGATTATTTTTGCAGCCTCCCCAAGATAAAACTATCAAAGGCCTCCTCATGAGCAGTTTCACATTTTTCTTTGATTGAGCTATCCAGACAATTGAGACCCAACCTAAAAGGAACCTTGATATTGATTTTATCATTCTTCCAAGAGAGGAATTTGTTCATCTAAATTCTTAGGCATTCCTTCATGTAAAAATGTCATTGAACAACATTATCTTTTGAGGTAATGATGAGATGAGAAAAAAAATTTTTAAAGAAATGAAAAGTGAATTTGTAATGTCAATAATTGGTGAAATGAAATTCTTCCTTGGTTTTCAAATAACTCAAAATAAACATGGTATTTTCATCTCACAAACCAAGTATCTTAAGGAGCTACTAAAGAACTTTGGAATGGAGGATTGTGTTGGTTCTTGATTGGACAGAATTTGAACCACCCTGAATAATTAAGAGATGCATCTAGGGGTTAGCTAAACCACATGTTCAACACACTCTAACAATAACAAGGACCAACTAACAAAGCTTGCATGCTTCCTACACTTTGAACTCTACAAAATTAAAGTAGATAAACCTAGGATTAGGGTCATTCACTTCTTAACATCACTTTTCACTAATCCTTAACAAAATAGATAAATGCCCATATTTCTTCTTCTTACTTGTGAAGATTGAGTAATATTGTGAGAGATAATCACTCTATCCTCTCTCTTACAAGCCAAGCAAGGGCTAAGAAATTCAGATCTACAACTCGACATTAAAAGATTTGATTTAACTTTGATATTTAACTATGAGAGAAAATGAATATTGGCTAGACTGCATTTTATTTGATTAGTGCCTTATCCATTGGGTATTCTTTTAACTAGTCCTCATCATGACTTGATGATCTATTCATTTTCCCTGTAAATGAGAATCTATTATGACTTTAATCCTTCTTCTTATGACAAATCCTTCTTTTACACCCTATAATTCTATCAGGTTACACTAATAAATTACTTACTTCCTTGAGATAAAAGAAAATCATGTTTTGACATACAAATTTAAACAAATTATAACTGTGACCTTGAGCTCTTTGTTCACAATACACAAAAAATTAAAAAATATCACAGGCGCAGACAAGATTTAGAGCAACAATTTTATGTTGAATCCTTGTATTAACTTCCTTGAAATTATTACATCATAATAACAAACTAGACTCAAAATGAAAAACCAAAGAATAATCAAAATGCCATCTATTTTATTAAGCTTCTTTGTAAAAGACAAGAAACAAAATCTCTACATAATTTTTAATCGACTATAGAGACCTTTACTCATAGAAAAGAAAAGACTAATTTACAAAATTTTATAGCCCCTTCTCCCAGTCTTGGAAATCCATTTATAGAGCTAGATTGCAACAAGCTTCAAATGTGGGAGAAGTTAGAGTTGTCAACATCACACAATTTTGAAAAACAACTTTAGAAGTAGTTGTAAAAATGACAACTGGCAACCCAGATTTTTTAGAATCAATCTTGGTTTTCACTAAAGGTGTATCCACAGTAGGTGAACTACAAAGATAAGATACACTTTTGAATTAACCGACCTTCCTCTATTGGCTCTTCAATTTTTCTTACTAGAACTGTCTTAATTTCTTCTATGCGACAAGGCTTGTATCTCTCCTATGATTTACAAACCATAATTTCTCTCTTTGATGGCCAAGTTTCCACTCTAAGTGCATCCAAGTCCTAACAATATTTGTTCCACTTGGCATCTATTATGTCTAGAGAATCAATAACACACTTATTTACATCAAGCTCCTTCTTGTACAGTTCATCAATAACTTCAAATAGAGTTAAAAGGTCAGCATCACCAATAAAATAAGAAGTCACTTTATCAATACTAAAAATTTGGTCAAAAGAATCAACCCATTCCTTTTAATCTTTTAAATGTCCTTCAGTGTCCCAAATGGTAGGGATATACCCTTTGTATTCTTCTGCAAAAAACCTTAGCTTTGCTTGGATATTCTGCAACTTACCAGTGAAAAATGCATATAATTCTTTTACTAGCAATAGCATTTCCTTGACTTCAATTATTTTATCAGGTAAGTCCAACTTCTTTTCCATTAGTAAAATCAATTTATCAAAGAATTGTAATTATCAGTAAGATCAGTGACCAGAGATCACCAAGTACTAAAATGATATGTAAGATAGTTAAATCAGTCATTATGTTGTCATTGATGTCAACTAGTTTTGATAGTACTTATCATGATAGTTGCAAATATCTAAACATTTGTAAAAGAGGAAAAAAGATGAAGAACTGAGATATCTACATAGAGGAAGTTGGATATGACAGATAAGAATAAGGAATACTCTTGGTAACTTATTAATGAGTCTATGACTTTGTATTATTGACTTGATTATGTTACATTAATCTGTTATGAAGTTGGAAGCAAAACTTAACAAAGCAATGTGGTCGGTAAATGAAGCACTTCAGTATACACCAAGCTAGTGTAGTGTATACCGAGTGACAGTATTAACCGAGCTTGTGTTCACTGATGCATTTCTTTGTTAACTGAGTATGGATGAAAGAACTAAATATTTAGTTTAGCCGATAGAAATTGGTGAGCTGGAATGTGTAGGATTTTGAGGTTGAAGATAAAGTTTGTTATGAGATCCATGGCTAACAAAATTTGAAGAAGATCTAAAGAATGGAATTGAAATGAGTTATTGACACATCTATCGAGGAAGGTTTAAGTGGAAAAATCAACGAAGGTGATTAAGCGGAAAATTTTGATGGATGAAAAGAAAATGGTTTACTTGTCTATATAAGAGACATTGGTTTCATTGTTGAAACTATGCTAGAAGAAGGAGACTACAAAAATTTCATGTGAACATAACTTCATGCATGTCTGATCAGAGTGGTTGAAGAAGAACCGAACTGCAGAACAGTACCGAGCGTTAGAGATTTTTTACCGAGGGATAGTAAGTTATTGAATATTGAAGAACTGAATTGAAATATTGATCAAAGGATTTTATGGGCTTAGAATAGATTTGAACATCTGCAAAATCAAGTTGTATTGTAATCAAATCACCTACTGTTTCAGTTTAATCATTGTAACATAAAAATCTCTTAACCGAGTGGACTTAACTATCTTATGATTTCCCTATGTCATTCATAGAATGTACATTATTATCATATCAACCCCATAGGAATGTGTAATGCCCAAAATCCATTGGGTATTACACAGCTTAATTAACTCTTAATCATGTCCTAATGTCCAATTTAATTAAGTAAAATAGATAATCTTTAAATGACAATAGAACATTAAAACTTTAATTTCTTTATAGAATGTACACATAATGAGATGTAATTTTATCATCATATGCATTTGCAGGGAATGTAATTTATGTATTAGAGTTATAGAATATGCAGGATTCTTGAATCAAATATCAAACTGAACATTTTCCAAACCATAACAATTTCATGTACATAATGTAGGAAACTGAATTAAAATTCATTTATAGATACAGTAATTTAAATTTTAAGGAAGCATTAATTTTACTAAGAATAACTTTGAAATACCACTAGTAATTAAAAAAAACTTCTTTCAAGAGGATAACTTATAAGCCTTATTTTCAACCTTTCACTTTTACAAAAACAATATCTTGAGGAACATTATGAGTAGAGTAAAATTACTTAAACTCAATACACTAGTAATCATTTCTTTATAATTATTTCTTTCAAATTAATCTTGAAACTTCAACTTGAACTTCATCTTTCACCAAGCAACAAAACCTGCAAAATAAAACTTTTTTCACATGGCCATGGAGGCTCACCTCCCAGCCTAGGCCATTTCATGGCCACCCCCAAGCTAGGGGAAACAAGAGATGGATGGGTTACAAACAAGAAACACATACATAAACATTCAACCATAAATTGGAAACAAATCAAGAACAATTGACTCCCTTCCCAAGCTTGCACAAAGGATTCTAAAATTGAATCCATAGATGGTGAAGGTGGAAACTTCTCTTATGGAGACACCTATCTTATACCAAAACAAGAATTTCAATAAAATATCTCATTCCTTCAGAAGGCCCTTCCAAACATACAACTCAATTACATGAGCATCAACACATCCCTTATGACCCTCATACAAACATAAGAAGGCCCTCAAGGATACTCATACATCCAAGTTCTCATACATAAAGAATTCCCAACTAGGCCCTTCACCCCAAGTCCTCCTTTTTCAAGGATGAGGAGTAAACTTGCACACCATAAACATGAAGCAAAAAAAAATGAAAAAACAAGATTAAAGTCATAAACTCAAATGAAAGCTACTCAATACAAGATACTAAAATTTAAAAAATTCACACAAGTTCATATAGCTCAATGCAACTTCACAACAATTATATGATAGAGCCACCAACCTATCTCCTAAGCAATGGAAAATTGAAAGGTTGTAGAAGAGCTTCCCTTGACTCATAGCTTGCTTTCCTTCTCCAATCTACTAGGAAATCTCTCTCTAGTCATCCTCACACTTCCTCCACAAATCTAGCATAGACAAGATGAAGAAGTCCATAATTCCTAAGCCTCTATCTCCTAAAGACACTTCAAACATTCCTCTCTCATTCCCTCTTCCAAAAACAAGTTAGGTTTCTAGATACTAGATAAAATGACACTTGCCCTTGCTATAGAAATGTGATGAAAAACAAAAAATAAAAATGTGTGATATCCTAGAAACATTCCCCAATTTCATGTTTACAAAAAATGGTGACCCAAGTCTAGCATATAAAGAGTACGACTAAAAAATAGTGATTAAACATATTAAATATCAAGCTAGGGAGAGCTTACCGAGCTACAACATTTTCCTACATAGTTGTAGAATACATGTTTGGTATGTGTATGGTACATATCATATTGCTTGAGTTGCCATCAATGCCAAAGGGAGAGATTGATGTACTACAAATGATTGAATACCTAAATGACTTGAAGATCAGTGATTAGAGATCATCGAGTACTGAAATGATATGTAAGCTAATTAAATCAGTCATTATGTTTTCATTGATGTCAACTAGTTTTGATAGTACTTATCATGATAGTTGCAAATATCTAAATATTTGTAAAAGAGGAAAAAACATGAAGAACTAATATATCTACATAGAGGAAGATGGATATGATAGATGAGGATAAAGAATACTCTTGGTAACTTATTGATGAGTCTATGAATTTTATTGTTGACTTGATTATGTTACATTAATCTATTATGAAGTTGGAAGCAAAACTTAACAAAGCAGTGTGGTCAGTAAATGAAGCACTTCAGTATACACCAAGCTAGTGTAGTGTATACCGAGTGACAGTATTAACCGAGCTTGTGTTTGCCAATGCATTTCTTCATTAACCAAGTATGGATGAAAGAACTAAATATTTAGTTTGGCCGACAAAAATTGATGAGCTGGAATGTGTAGGATTTCAAGGTTCAAGATAAAGTTTGTTATGAGATCCACTGCTAACAAAATTTGAAGAAGATCTAAAGTATGGAATTGAAATGAGTTATTGACACATCTACCGAGGAAGGTTTAAGAGACAAAATCAACAAAGGTGATTAAGTGAAAAAATCTGATGAATGAAAAGAAAATGGTTTACTTGTCTATATAAGAGACATTGGTTTCATTGTTGAAACTATGCTAGAAGAATGAAACTAGAAAAATTTCATGTGAACATAGCTTCATGCATGCCTAGTCAGAGTGGTTGAAGAAGAACCAAACTGCAAAATAGAACCGAGCGTTAGAGAGTTTTTTACTGAGTGACAGTAAGTTATTGAATATTGAAGAACTGAATTGAAATATTGATCAGAAAATTTTTATGGGCTTAGAATAGATCTAAAAATCTGCAAAATCAAGTTGTATTGTAATCAGATCACCTTCTATTTTAGTTTAACCATTGTAATAGAAAAATCTCTTAACTGAGTGGACTTAACCATCTTATGATTGGCCTATGTCATTCATAGAATGTACATTGTTATCCTATCAACCCCATAGTGAATGCTGGTTGGATGATAACTGTTAGTCTTAAATCCTCTAACAAGGTCACACCTTATAGTGTGTTTTGTAGCCTTTAACAGGGTTGGCTCTTCACCAAGCTCACTTCAGAAGAGTGAAAAATATTTTGGGTTACCAGTCCTAGATGGTTTTTCCCTTTACAAGGTTTCCACATTAAATCATTATGTTATGTGTTTCTATGATAAATGTTTGGTTATCATGCTTTACATATTGCATATTTGATTTGGTTGGTAATCATAGTGAGTAATTAACTGGTAATCAGTACAGGCATAGATAGTTTAGTATTTTATGTTACCGAGTTGCAGACATTTGCTGAATTTGTTTTAAGTGATACATTTTGTAATTGGGACTATTGGATAATTGATCTAACTAATTCACCCCCCTCTCAGTTATTCTAACATGCCATACGACCAATATTTTTTTGTCTATCTTAAATCCAAATCCTCTTTGTAATCTCTCTGAGAAAAAATCCTCGTAGGCTACAACTTTGTCATGTCTTTTTATTTTGTCAATCAAGAAAGAGGAATCAAAGTCCCATCAAGGAACTAGAAACATGCCACTTCTTTTAACTAGGTCTCTACCCTCTTCTACAATTAGTGTTTCACTTCTGAGCTCATAGGCTTGCAACCTCAGAATTAATTCAACAGTCTTTTCTTGTGACTCCCCTGGTTACAAAGAAAGTGTTAACTCATTTTGTTTTATTGTAAAGAGGAAAAATTTAAATTCCTCAGATTTGATGAATTCATCAGTTAGAATAACTGGAAGGGGGGTTGAATCAGTTAGATCTATTATCCTATAGTCCCAAAATCCTAGATGTACCTTACAAAACAATTTCATCAATTTATGTAGCTCGGTAACATAAAATATCAATCTGTATGTTCACTTTACCGAATACTAGTAATAATCCAACTATGATTACTGACTAAATAAACTATGCAATATGTAAATTATGACAATAAAAAAATCATCATAGAAACACATAACACAATGATTTAACATGGAAACCCTACTAAGGGAAAAACCACCTAGGACCGGTAACCCAAAATAATTCACTCTTCTGTAGTGAACTTGGTAAAGAGCTAACCCTGTTAAAGGTTATAATGCACACTATTTAGTGTGACATGGCTAAAGGATTTATCACTAATAGTTAAATTTTGACTAGCATTCACTATGGGGTCAATAAGATAATAATTTACATTTAATGAATGTCATAAGATAGTACAATAAGACTGTTAAGTCCACTCGGTTAAGAGATTTTCTGAATCAATGGTTAAACTAATACATTACTGATATGATTCAAATACAACTCAATTGTAAATATTCAGATCTATGCTATGCTCATAAAATCCTTTGATCATTAATCAATTCACTTCCTTAATATTTCTCAACTTACTTTCACTCGGTAAATAGTTCTTTGATGCTCGGTAATGTCTACAACTCAGTTTTTTCAATAACTAGTTGATCAGGAATGCATGAATACAATCTTCACTTGAAATCTTTGTAGTATCCTTTTGTCCAAGTAAACCATTTTCACATCAGCCATTAGATTTTTCCACTTAAACCTTCCTCAACAGATGTGTCTTTAACACATTTCAATCTCATCCTTTAGATCATCTCTGAATTATGTTAGTCATGGATCTCATAACTAACTTCATCATTAACCTTGTAATCATAACAATTTCCAGATCATCAATTTCAGTTAGTTATTCTTAGCATTTAATGTTTTCATCCATACTCAGTTAATACCAAAATGCGTCGGTGATAACTAGCTCAGTTATTAATGTCACTCGGTATACACTAAATTGGCTCAGTGT